>CM068367.1:978433475-978805975 GCA_034769895.1 Magicicada septendecula | reverse complement strand
ACCTACTTTCTAAATTTTGTCGCACTCACATTAAAAATGTTTGTTTAAAGCAAAAATCATGAATCATCCATTCCCGAATACAGCCGTACTTGGCGACAGCATAACGATAATGGAAGTCACACATTATCGTTTTGCTAACGTCAAGCACCCATATTTATATTTGTGAATATATATATTTAATCATTTTAAACAAATTATGGTTCAATGACCGCTAATACATCTCGAGTGCATTATTTATTGAATTGAATACAGGACTTGTTCAAATAAGTAGAAACATCATTACGTGTGTGTGTGTGTGTGTGTGTGTGTGTGTTTGTACGGATTTATTCTCAGTTGTATGGGGGGTACAGTTATTCTTACGCGATTAGATCTCGGTACAAATTGGTTGAAATGACAAACATGTTGAAAGCCTTTGTATATATAGCACACAATGTATATGGTACTGAAGCAGGTACTGTGCTGAGAGAAAATTTATTAATTCAGTCACATGTTTCGTCCAGCCACAGCAGATTTTCTCAACGAATATATATGTTTCCTATTAATTGAAACAATTACAACAAAATGTTTATTAGTGTAAGAAAATTAATTATTGTTTGTAGCTGTTGAAATACAAACAACTTTTGTTTTTATTGTTGTTGTTGTACAATTTCCTCTGCTTAGAGAGGAAATGCTTAGAAGGGGGTTTCAACGAACAGACCAATCTGCTCGTACGCAAGGAGGTATATCCTTACGCATACGTCGACAGTATTGACCGGTTCAATGAAACAAGTCTGCCCGCTCGTGAACACTTTGATAACCGGTTGATTGAATCGTCTATTTTGGACGCAGATTACGAGTACATGCAACCAAATTTGACCACACACACACACAACCAATGAACTGTCTCTTGACATCGTTTAGAAATTGGTATGATGGAGAAAATTTTTATGTTCTACCGTAGGTTTGTCACCTTCTCACACACAGTAAAATTATGTTCACTTATTATTAACATATTCAAATGTTTCATGTACACTTATCAATAACTATGTTGATTAGAAGTGTTATATAAAATACTATGAGAATAAATTTTGAAATTGTAGCAGACGCTAAACATATCAAGTACTGTTTTGGAAATTATACACCTATATTTTTACGTACAAATAAAATCTGTAATTTCAATAACAATCTTCACTTATTAACGTATTCAAATCTTTTTACTCGCCTCTTAAATGTTGATGTATACAATTATCGATTTCACAATGAGTTATGAAGGCTAATTGCATTCTTCACGTATATATATATATATATAGTTGTTGTATCATACAACGGTAGGGTAGGGGTAGCTTGCGTGCTCGTTTTGAAAGTCGATGTAAGTCATGTAGCCAAGGTGTCATTGTCCGTGGTGGAAAGCTTTTATTTTCGTACATTAGTCAAAATTAGGAAAACAAACGAACCGGTAAACATTATGAATTCCGTTCGTTGGAAGCCTGTAATTTCATGCTTATAGTCAATTTTATTTTCATAATATTATTTGTATATATATAGAGATTTTACAAAAATCATAATGCATCAAACTGTAACTTCATGCTCATAGTCAATTTTATTTTCATAATATTATTTGTATATATAGACATTTTACAAAAATCATAAAGCATCAAACTGTATATCCCTTTGTTGGTTTGTAATTATTACTAAACAGTAATATATGCTTAGGATACACACACACACACACACACACACACACACACACACACACGCGCGCGCGCGCGCGCGCGCGCGTTAGGTTGAACGCAACACACACACATGTTAGGTTGAACGCAACACACACACACACACACACACACACACACACACGCACACGCGTTAGGTTGAACGCAACCCGCTTACGTTTCACGTTGTGTTGAATGCAACACACACACACACACACACACACACACACACACACACACACACACACACACACACACACACACACACACACACACACACACACACATGTTAGGTTGAACGCAACACACACATACACACACACGTTAGGTTGAACGCAACACACACACACACACACACACACACACACACACGGTAGGTTGAACGTAACACACACACACACGGTAGGTTGAACGTAACACACACACACATTAGGTTGAACGCAACCTCCATACACGTTAGGTTGAATGCAACCTCTGGTTCTTGTAGTCTATCGTTTATCTTATAAATGTAATGTATATGTCTTCACATCCTCTTTTGACATTGTAAGATTTTAATAAAAACAGATATGGGATTTAAATCAACCTAACGTGTATGGGGGTTGGGTTCACCCTAACGCGCGCGCGCGCGCGAGCGTGTGTGTAATTTTATCTTGTGTGAAAATGTGTATCCTAAGCATTTATTACTGTTTAGTAATAATTACAAACCAACAAAGGGATATACAGTTTGATGCTTTATGATTTTTGTAAAATGTCTATATATACAAATAATATTATGAAAATAAAATTGACTATGAGCATGAAATTACAGTTTGATGCATTATGATTTTTGTAAAATCTCTATATATATACAAACAATATTATGAAAATAAAATTGACTATACGCATGAAATTACAGGCTTCCAACGAACGGAATTCATAATGTTTACCGGTTCGTTTGTTTTCATAATTTTGACTAATGTACGAAAATAAAAGCTTTCCACCATGGACAATGACCCCTTGGATACATGACTTACATCGACTATCAAAACAAGCACGCAAGCTACCCCTACCCTACTGTTGTATGATACAACAACAATATATATATATATATATATGTGAAGAATGCAATTAGCCTTCATACCTCATTGTGAAATCGATAATTGTGTACATCAACATTTAAGAGGTGAGTTAAAAGATTTGAATACGTTAATAAGTGAAGACTGTTATTGAAATTACAGATTTTATTTGTACGTAAAAATTATTAGATCTTATTTGCATTAAAACATTATCATGTGTATTATTTAACATCAGATTGTAGTTATAGGTGTATAATTTCCAAAACAGTACTTGATATGTTTAGCGTCTGCTACAATTTCAAAATTTATTCTCATAGTATTTTATATTACACTTCTAATCAACATAGTTATTGATAAGTGTACATGAAACATTTGAATATGTTAATAATAAGTGAACATAATTTTACTGTGTGTGAGAAGGTGACAAACCTACGGTAGAACATAAAAATTTTCTCCATCATACCAATTTCTAAACGATGTCAAGAGACAGTTCATTGGTTGTGTGTGTGTGTGTGTGTGTGTGTGTGTGTGTGTGTGAGTGTGTGTGGTCAAATTTGGTTGCATGTGCTCTTAATCTGCGTCCAAAATAGACGATTCAATCAACCGGTTATCAAAGTGTTCACGAGCGGGCAGACTTGTTTCATTGAACCGGTCAATACTGTCGACGTATGCGTAAGGATATACCTCCTTGCGTACGAGCAGATTGGTCTGTTCGTTGAAACCCCCTTCTAAGCATTTCCTCTCTAAGCAGAGGAAATTGTACAACAACAACAATAAAAACAAAAGTTGTTTGTATTTCAACAGCTACAAACAATAATTAATTTTCTTACACTAATAAACATTTTGTTGTAATTGTTTCAATTAATAGGAAACATATATATTCGTTGAGAAAATCTGCTGTGGCTGGACGAAACATGTGACTGAATTAATAAATTTTCTCTCTGCACAGTACCTGCTTCAGTACCATATACATTATGTGCTATATATACAAAGGCTTGTAACATGTTTGTCATTTCAACCAATTTGTACCAAGATCTAATCACGTAAGAATAACTGTACCCCCCATACAACTGAGAATAAATCCGTACAAACACACACACACACACACACACACACACACACACACACACACACACACACACACACACACACACACACACACACACACACACACACACACACGTAATGATGTTTCTACTTATTTGAACAAGTGCTGTACTAAATTCAATAAATAATGCACTCGAAATGTATTAGCGGTCATTGAACCATAATTTGTTTAAAATGATTAAATATATATATTCACAAACATAAATATGGGTGCTTGACGTTAGCAAAACGATAATGTGTGACTTCCATTATCGTTATGCTGTCGCCAAGTACGGCTGTAACGTTAGATTGTTAATGACGGATACGGACAGTCTGATGTATGGTATCCAAACATCTGACTTGTATGCAGACATGAAGGAGGACCTACACTTGTTTGACACGTCGGATTACCCCACGTCTCATTCTTGTTATAGTCTTAAAAACAAAAAGGTTGTCGGACTGTTCAAGGATGAAACGTGTGGTCGTCCTGTTAGAGAATTCGTGGGACTCAGAGCGAAATGTTATTCGTTCCTTGTGGCTCACGAAGATCCTAACAAAGAGTGTCAAAAACGTGTGTGTAAAGGTGTACCCAGAGTTGAAATTAAGCGGAGTTGCATATGAATTTATAGGTTTTATGTACACCTTATTCCATATAAAGATTTTTTCATAGTGATGATCAACGTTGTCTATGGTAAATCACTGGAGAACGTTAGGTAGCGCATAGAATTTCAACTAGTGTCAAATGAACGTTGGTTGGAGTGGGGTTATTCCTTTCTCGTCTGCTGTACGTTGGACTTACTGTTGTTGACATTAGCAAATTGATAATGTATGCTTTTCATGATCGATATACTGTTGTCAAGTACAACCCCTGTTTCACTAAACATCGATAATTATATATAATCGATTGCAGAAACCGATGAAACCATTAACCTCGAGACCAATCTTCGTCTGATGACTAAGGCAAATCAGAACGTACACACACAAACGTTCTGATTACACACAAACACGCACGGTACTGTATTTTGTTGTCGATTGTTTTCCTAACTTGGTTAATGTACGAAAATACTTTCAGTATCGCTGAGTGATGCTAACTTCTTAAAGCTTTCTACCATGGACATATTGTTCTAACCCCTCGGGTTAAGCTGGTGTTATAATCACGTATCGTTCTGTTCCACTTCCGAAAACTATTTTCAGTGATGTAAATATACCCAGTTTGACAATGTCAGTATTAGATTCTTAAACCGTATTACACGCACGCATGCACGCATTGTTCTAACCCCTCGAGTTAAGCTGGTGTTGTAATCATATATCGTTCTGTTCCACTTTCGAAAACTATTTTCAACGATGTAAATATACCCAGTTTGACAGTGTCAGTATCAGATTCTTAAACCGTAATACACGCACGCACGCACACACACACTCACACATATAAATATGTTACTCATTGTATACCATCAAGGACAGAAGTGTTTCATATTATCTTTTTATTTAAATTTAAATGACATACATATACACACGCTGGTTTTGTGTTATAGTTTGTAATGTGTGGTTTCTTTGTCTTACAGTATTATGGATAACACCGCAGTTATAATTGACTTCCAGTGCTTTTTCACCGACAACGGAAAATATATTGTGAAGGAACTGTCAGTCATGGACGTTCTCAGATTTGCCAGTAGACATTGGATTTTCGCTCCACCTGCTACATCCATTACGAATCCAAAATATGTTAGGACAAACCACTGGTTAACGTCAAATTATCACAGACTTAGATGAAGCGAAGGAGAGACACCGTACGACAATCTTGTTTCATTGTTAACATCACATACACGTATATATAAATATGTGTTTGTGAAGGGTTTTGAGAAAAAACGTTTTTTACAATCAAAGATAATACACAATAATATCATCAATCTCGATGACTTTGGCTGTCCTAAAAACATAGTGTATCAATTTCACGGAACAGTAAGTCTTAGACATTTCAATTCTTCTGACCGATGTACAAACTATAAAGTGCATACTATTCGGGAATGGATGATTCATGATTTTTGCTTTAAAAAAAAATTTTTAATGTGAGTGCGACAAAATTTAGAAAGTAGGTCACAGCAAATGATGACATTTATATCTCTAATTCCGCTGGGAACATGTTATAACATCGCCAAATTCAGATCAGTTTTGATAACAATAAGTATGTATAAAAAATGCTAAATAATACTATATATATAATAAATAAATAATGTGGAGAGTAAAAAAATATATGAAAGGTAATAAAGAAGGAAGGAGAAAGAGTAATAAACCAAAAGTGATTAAAAAAGAAACTTAACTACTAGACTGACAGACGAACGACATTGACCCAACCCCAGAGATTGGCCAGTTAAGAAACACAATAAAGTAAACTAGACGAGTGAAGGAGAAGAAGAATGAAAACAAAGAGAGAACAAACCCACGATGAAGAAAACAAAATGAAACACGTCAAGAAAACCCAGACAAGGAATAAAAAAGAGAGAAGGGAGAAATAATAATCCAAAATAATAAAGAAAATTAAGAAACCGGTTAAGAACCAAAACAATTAATGAATGTTAGTATTGATTGAATGGCAATTGTAAATAGTCAGTAATAAAAAACGATAGATAAAGGTACACTAGCCCAAAGAGTTAGGAATGCATGTAAGTTGTTAATAAAGAAAGACATAATATTAATAATTATATATATAATGCGTGTAGAGAAAGAGAGTAAAACAGTGAGAAATAAACGGAAGTTAAACTAGTGAAAGTGAATTATCCTAAAGTGATATAATACAAAAAGAAACACTAAGTAAATTATAATGAACACAAAATAATTTAAAAAGTGCCAGTGATAAATACATAAGAATATGGTCTGTAATAAAAGTAGTAAGAGTAGAGAAGGCTAAGATAAAGACTTAGTAAAATAACCAATGTTTAAGATTTAAGAGTGAACAATAACATTTAATAAAGTTATTATGAATAATATTTAGAATAGAACATTGATTCAGTAATAATGAACACTAAGGAGTGATATTAACTGTAATGATTATAAAATAATATTGTTATAGAACTTAAGAATGTATTGTAGAATTTAAAGGTGAAAATCACAAGGACAAAATGAGATATATAATGTGTATGAAACAATCAAAAACCAGTAGTGGCTACTTAGACTTGAAACAGGCCTAACGGTCAAACATAAACAAATACTAATTGTATAAAAATAACCAAGTAATTAACAGATCCAAGGTGACTAATTAACCAAGGATGAATGGTAAATATTATTAAAAACAAAATATTAAAATAAGGAATTATATAAACAGATAAATGTAATTAGTAAGTATTAAATTAATTGTAAACATAGAAAACATGAAAAAACCCAATATTGTGGGATACCAAAATAATCTTTGTGAGAAAATACGAATGACAGTGCTAATAATTAATAACTAAGAAGGAAGATAAGAGAAGGAAGGAAGTCAGAAGATATAGGAAGATTTGAAAAGAATTCAAATTTTGATAACAATGTATTCATATCAAGCTCGCCCAATCAGAATAATGGTGTAACCATGGAAACGATGGTTTGAAGAGGTAATTACCGTTGAATAGAATTACTGAGAAAGTGACGCTCAAGGAAAATAGAAGCCAGAATTCAGAACAACATATTTTCATATTTAAAATGTTTGGAAAGTAAATTAACTTGTCAAAATTGAACGAGTAGGAGTCTGATGACTACTGAACACAATTATCTGATGGAGAAGACATTTATTTCAAGACGAAGTGAATAAATAAATCAAAAAACTCGGAAAAAGATGCCCGAAGCCCGAATAAATGAAAAATGAATTATATTGCAGCCACATCCCTTCCTTCCCGACCAACAGGTTAATCACATGCTACAACGCTGTTAAGTATCCATTAAATTATCTCAACTTCCGAAATAACGCACTTTGAATATTTCTCACTATATTTTGAAATACCACTGAATCAATTTTATTCTCTTTCAAAGATTAAATCATAATATTAAGACGCTGCAAATTTGTTAAATTATAAAACTAACCTAGTATTAAGGTACAACTTTTAAACCACTTGTACCACACTTCTACAAACCATTTATCATTACACGTTACAATACTTAAGTAGAAACATTGTAAGGTTGTGTATTTTTATTATTGTAATTGCATCTGAGCCTTTTAACGTGATCAAAAGATCCCACAAAAGTTGAACGAAATTATTTGTTAACTTGCGTGATAGAACGCCATACTGTATGTTTACTTACGTTCAAAATCGATTGTGAAACCCAGAGAGGACGTCTCATAAAGAAATAACCGGTGCAAAATTATATAAAAAATCAATTATAGCTTGTGTCTATGAAATAGTAATATCAAATCGCTAATAAATCAATACTGTGTATGTTAAAATGTGTTTTATTTTCATTAGGAAAGTGTATTCGTAAAAATATAATTTACAGCGAATGTCTCTGATGTGACACCTAGCGCGCAAGCAGCGAATACTGTAACTGCCAGCTCGATTATACAAATCGAGAAAAGGCGGGACGAATTGAATCCTTCACACCGTTTGAATAAATCGCTGATAAGAAGACAATTTTAATTGTTTTAAATAAACAATTTGGTGCCACCCGGGAATTGTACACTACTAGTGAACCTCAGATCGGGGATTACGATACCTGGTTATCCGTACGTTTGCTACGGACTCAAGCATCGTGAGTTACATTACCGTGCGAGGACGAATTGGTAAGACACATACACAAGTTACACTCAGACACACTTCAACATTTTACAGAGGTACCAGTAGAACAACGGCACACGAGTTTGGTTATAAATTGATGCATCCAACGTGTGGCAAAACAACACGCGAGCGACACAAAGCCGATAGGTTACAAATTGGCTTCCATCACGGGGCTTAAACGAAGACGAGGACGTCTTTTACCAGGTTATAAATTGGCGACCAACCGGTGGAGCTAGAAAAAAGGAAGATACGAAGTTCTAGCGGCGGTCACGAAAGGAGATCAGGATGCATACTAGAGGATTATCAAAAACGTTGGCAAAGGACAAAGAGATGGAAGAAAATAGAGGGGAAGAAGAGGAAGGAACATCGATCGAAGAAGTCGAGACAACAATAACCACAACAGAACCAACCCAAGACAAAGAGAGGGAACCACAGGTGTGTGACAGGCAGGAAGCCAAAGGAGGCATGGATTTACAACAATTATGGGAGTTGATCAATAGAAAATTAGACAAGAATGAGGAGAATCTGAACAGTATGAAGAAAGAAACCAGTGAAAATTATAAGAAACAGGAGGACAATTTTCAGAAGCAGAAGGAAGAATTGAGACAAACCATTAACCAAAATAACGAGACCCTCCAACAACAGCTGAAGGAAATCAATGAAATAACTAAGGAAGAAATGAAGCAGCAGATAAGACTAATTTTCAGAGGATGTCGTGAAGAAATTGACCAGACAAAAACGGAGATGAATAAGAAATGGGAAGAAATCAATTATAAAATATATCTAATTAATGAGACATTAGGTAACGGGTTCAAGAAAGGGAATGGAACGCTAGACAGCACTCCAGGAGGAACCAATGAAAAAACAGAAATTAAAGAAGACCCAAGTACATTGTTACATCAAAATAAAGGTAGCAAAAACAAAGAGAAAAGTAAACACATAGGAATCAACAGTAGAGGAATACGGAAGAAACAGATAATTATAAAGACTGAGAAAATATACCAGAGAAGAATTGGAGATGATGAAGAATGGACTACTTGAGATGTTTAATGTACCAATTACCGACCATGCAGAAATTATGAATGCTACGGAGTGCAGAAGAACTATGAAGGAAATTCTAGGAGGGATCAACAATCAATTAGCGAATAAAGACTTCAGCAAACATATCTTTAAATGGAGGATATCCAAAGTTGAAAGGCATCACAACCAAACAAAGTATGACCAATTAAGAAAGTCTATAAGAAAAGGGAAATTATCAGAGATAGAACTGCGAAATCAACCAATATCAAGGAGGAAATCAATGACGGAGATACAATTAACATCATTGAGTAATAAACAACATCATCAAGTGATTGTGGTAGGCACTGATGCCAAGGAACACATGGTATTAGAAGAGTGGCTGTACCAGATGGAAGAGATCAATACCACATGGACAGAAACAATTACGCACACCAGAGCAGTCCAAACAACGGAGGTAACTCACGTCATTATGGACCATGGATAAACCAGGTACAGATAAACGCTGGAATATGGGACTGATTTCCTGATTACCGACCAAGCAAACTTCCAGAATAAATGTTCAAACATCTAACATTTGAAGGAGTAGAGAAGAAAGACAACAAAGAGTGTAATATACAAGAGAAGGCAATAATAATGAAAGAAAAGGGGAAGATCACCTTACAAAAAGGTATAAATAATAAGGTCCTATGTATAATAATATGTATATTATCACAAAAGACAAGGGCAATAACACATATGAAATCACCAACCCCATCACTAAGAAAATAAAAGGGGTATACAATCAGGCATCAATTAAAAAATATTATGACAGCCAAACATGACTGAAAACCCTTAAAATTGAAAAAACCAACCAAGTTATTTGGAATAAAAAGAAATAATAATACTAAATATCACTATAATATTGACGACTCGGAACACAAAGTTTTTTATAAGTAAAAACGTAAAGTTTTACCTTACAGCCTAAACCGGCTTTCACCTATAGAAGGCTTCATCAGAGGCTGTCGTTAGTAGCGCTGCTCGTCTTGTTGTTGGCGACGAGAAAGTGTTTCGAAAGATTGAAGCTGTGTGTGTGTGGTGAGATGTGTTCGAATAATGCGTGCGATTTGAATTGTGTCTGTTCGTTTAGGATGTCGTTTTTATTTGTTTTTTATTACGTCATGGACAACGAAATCCAAGAAATAATAATACAAACAAATAAGTTTGCTAATAAGTAATAAAGAAAAATATAAAAAACGAATTTCAAAATTCAAAAAAGTTATGTAAGGACAGCTTACACAAATATTTCGAGAATATTTTAGACCAATTATAAAATGGAGAAATAAAGTTACCAAGAATCCACATAAAGTAAGAAACACAAACTTACTATAATATTTGAATAAAAAAAATAATAAGGGAGTGAAGTTACAGAACATTCCTTACAAAATAAGATTAAGTTACAATAATCTTTAGCCAAAATATGAGGCATAAAAAAGCAAAACATACTACAAAGGAATAAGCTACAAAAATTCCTAACTAGTAAGAAGCACTAACTTACTATGATATTTAAAGAGTTATGAAAAAAAAAAGTATCAATCAAAATGATCAACTTCCACAACTATTTAGAAAAATATGGGAAGTAAAATTAAACAAGCCAATGATCAAAAAACGAAATAAATAAAATAAACATTCTAAGAGTTATAATATGAAATGAGATGAAACAAAGAGTAATTAAAAATGAATAAAAATGTGAATTGTATCAATGAAAAGCAATGCTTCAAGTATTACCAAGCAGTATCTATAAAAGAAAGATGAAAAAATATATGACTCGAACTGAGCAATAATGAAATACTAAAGTAAAAGATTCCCACAAATGTTATGATTATTATTATTATTTTGAGTCACAAGATTACTGTATTTAAGATTCATTAATTGAGATTGACTGTTGAATAAGTCCAGCAATCATTTAACTGAGCAGGGATGATGTTCCCCTGATCTCAGAATAAGAGTAGTTTTGAACGACGGAGTTAGGTAAGCCAACAGAGCCCATCCGAATCGATTGCAGCTACAAAGTAGAGATAGTTAGAGAAAATAAGATTTATAGGCAATAATTTATAATAAAAAATCAATAAGCCAGTTCGTAATAAGAAAAAATAATGAAGAAAAGAATCAGAAGAAAGGAAATAAAAGATACAGAATTAAGCATAAAAATTAATGAGAAGCAGGAGAATTTAAGAAGAAAATGATACAATACAATTGATAATTTCATCAAACTTAGAATCACGTTTTATAAAATGATCAATTTTGGTGGAAGGGCATTATATAACATCGCCAAATTCAGATCAGTTTTGATAACAATAAGTATGTATAAAAAATGCTAAATAATACTATATATAATAAATAAATAATGTGGAGAGTAAAAACATATATATGAAAGGTAATAAAGAAGGAAGGAGAAAGAGTAATAAACCAAAAGTGATTAATAAAGAAACTTAACTACTACACTGACAGACGAATGACATTGACCCAACCCCAGAGATTGGCCAGTTAAGAAACACAATAAAGTAAACTAGACGAGTGAAGGAGAAGAAGAATGAAAACAAAGAGAGAACAAACCCACGATGAAGAAAACAAAATGAAACACGTCAAGAAAACCCAGACAAGGAATAAAAAAGAGAGAAGGGAGAAATAATAATCCAAAATAATAAAGAAAATTAAGAAACCGGTTAAGAACCAAAACAATTAATGAATGTTAGTATTGATTGAATGACAATTGTAAATAGTCAGTAATAAAAAACGATAGATAAAGGTACACTAGCCCAAAGAGTTAGGAATGCATGTAAGTTGTTAATAAAGAAAGACATAATATTAATAATTATATATATAATGCGTGTAGAGAAAGGAGTAAAATAGTGAGAAATAAACGGAAGTTAAACTAGTGAAAGTGAATTATCCTAAAGTGATATAATACAAAAAGAAACACTAAGTAAATTATAATGAACACAAAATAATTTAAAAAGTGCCAGTGATAAATACATAAGAATATGGTCTGTAATAAAAGTAGTAAGAGTAGAGAAGGCTAAGATAAAGACTTAGTAAAATAACCAATGTTTAAGATTTAAGAGTGAACAATAACATTTAATAAAGTTATTATGAATAATATTTAGAATAGAACATTGATTCAGTAATAATGAACACTAAGGAGTGATATTAACTGTAATGATTATAAAATAATATTGTTATAGAACTTAAGAATGTATTGTAGAATTTAAAGGTGAGAATCACAAGAAAAAGTAATAAGATGATGTTAACATGGAAGGGAAAGCAAAGAGCCTTAGAAAATAAGTATGTATTAACCTTAAGTAAATACCCATGTTATAAGGGGAGAGTAATGAAATAAGTTCAATAGAGGTGAGATTGTTCATCACCAGAACAATAAATAAGAAATAATGAATTATACACACATATTAAATAATAAGTGTTGATTAATTGTATAAACAATTGTTTATGAATAGGAGATGGATTGGGTAATTATCCCAAACATAAACCTAAATGTTATATGTTATATGATAAATAAATAGTAATTAATAGCCATATTATTGACATTGGCAGAGTACTTAAAATAAGGAAAGAAAACAATGTTTGAGTTATAAAAGAGAAAACTGTTAGTAAATAATTAGCAAGAAATATTGAATAACACAGTTGTTAAATACAGAGATCACACAAAGACTAAATTAAAACACCTCCATAGATAATAAACTTAATTATAAATAACGAAATAACGATCTAGGACAAAATGAGATATATAATGTGTATGAAACAATCAAAAACCAGTAGTGGCTACTTAGACTTGAAACAGGCCTAACGGTCAAACATAAACAAATACTAATTGTATAAAAATAACAAAGTAATTAACAAATCCAAGGTGACTAATTAACCAAGGATGAATGGTAAATATTGTAACGTCACAGAACGTTCCATAAAGGAATTAATTGCAAAGTAAATTATCATAAGAGGAAGGTGAGATGAACAGTATCGAACCAAAGTAATCCAAAAAATTTTGTAATATTGTCCGATAATTAATATCATTAACATGTAAAAACGACAAAGACTATGACCAAGACTCAAACCCCATATATATTGTTTAAGTGAAGAACAGAATAAAACTGATAATGTATTATAAGAGAAACATATAATCTCAGAAATGACCAAAATGAGGTCAGAACATATTAGAAATGTAACTCTGAATAGAGCATAAAAACCCATTTATTGTGAAATAATAGACAAGATCTATTATTATACTTTATAATATAAATAAAATAAATGTATTAAATGATTTGAATACGTAATTAAAAAGGATGTAAATTAAAATAAAAAATATATAAATGTTATGACAAAAAAAATCAAGGTTTTGGAGTTGAGACCAATCACTCAGATTTTATGTGAAAATTAATTATTATAGAATTAATATAAAAACTATATGTAAATGTCAATTAGACAAAGACAAACAAATTACTTTAAATAGAGAAAGCTGTAAATTGATCAGAAGTCAATTAAAATAATCAAAAACAGTGTTAAACTGAAAACATGTGATGAACATATAAAATTGTAATATTTATGAATTTAATGTTATCGAAATGCAACAAAATTGTATTTTAAAGTTGAACCACAATATAAAGTAACTATACTTATATATATGACCACATAAAACACTTTAACAGTCAAGTTATGAAACTAGTTACCTATACCATACTAGGCTGAGACGAAAAAACAATCACAAAAATAGTCGTATTTGACAGACTAATTGTATAATATTAGAAAAAATATAGGAAAAAGATACAATTCTATAATGTACAATGGAAACATACTTGCTCAATTGAAGACAAGCTTAATTCATAGAGAATTTTTAAATATAAAAGTGAAAATTGTCACACCCATGAAATAACACATCTGTACAAAAACAGTGAGATGCTAAGTAATATTACAATAAAAATAAAATGTATTAGGATAAACCAGTTAGGTTATTCCCAAAGATAAACAATATAACAAAATCTAAGTGAATACCCAAAAAATCCCATAAATAATACCGAAAAAGACAAAATTACAATAAAAACCAGTGACAAAAAACTAGGCCATATGTAATGCCTACAGAAAAATGAACTTATTTATATGTTATATGCTTTAATATTTGCTTATTTTGTTATGTAAAGATAATTATGTTATGTATTAATGTTATAGCAAGAGCCAAGCAACTTCATAACATTTTATTAAATAGAAACTTAGAATTTTGTGCAAACACTACAAGGTAAGAATTGTATTTTATGTTAATTTATTAGATTTAATTTATTCAAAACCAATCGTGAATGGTATCATTTTATTCAGTTGAAAGCAGGGAATCCAAAAATAATAATGGCATGCAGATTGTAAGTAGTTCTGTAAAATTGTTTGACAAATACCAGAATAATTTCAGTAATATCCTTTAGTATGAAGAAAAAGAAGTTTTTGTTCTAAAGCTTCTACGGAAGTCGAATTTGTTCCATGATGTTCTATTTGCATATTCTTGAACGTTCCAGAAGAAAATTTTACTCAAAAATACCGGAAGTAATGTTTAAAAATTAAAACAATGCACCTTACACAGAGTATAAAAGGAAGACAAAATTTGACACAAAGAAACACTTTATGCTTTGAATCCACAAGAGACACTTCACCTATGAATCCGATCATCTAATCCAAGGCGAACTCGAAGAAGAGGAATTCAACCCGAAAACTCAAAAAGGCTTTTCCCGTACCAGACAAAAGACAGACTTAACCTATATCAGGAGTATATCGCTAAACGCTAACGTGTTGTTGAATAGAGCAGCAACACGCCATATTTAATAGAAACACACACAGCCAAATATCCAGCGGCCCTGAAAAGGACAGATTTTAATAGAGAAAAATCAATTTTGCTGGTATTTGTGAAAATAAACAGACTCTGACAAACCCCCAACCAAATTACTAACGCCAAGCCTACTACATTGAGTTGGAACTAGCGCTGAGACGGCAGAATAGAGAGGCCAGGCAGTCAGCTGTTTTCTCGCCGCCAAGAATTCAAAGCATAGAAACAGTACGATTTTTATTTCAATTGTGCAGAGTTTTAAAACTGTAATTTGACTTATAAATAGTTACCAGTGAGTGAGGAACATAAATACGAAGAGGAGCAAGATTGGAATCGTCCCCAAGAACAGTGTCCAGTGAAGGAAATAATTACCCACCGGAACGTGAGTTGTTCAAAAATTAAAATCATTTTTACCTGGTATCCTTGTCACACAGTTGTACTACACATGTCAAACACCTTCAAATCACACAAATTTTGTAAAGCATCCCACTGATTTGTCTTGATAGTTCAAAGGAGTCACGTCCTGAACATAAAATTTTTTCAAGGATTAAATTCATGCTATTCAACTGAGCAATAAAATATTTATTAGCCGATGATTAATAAAAAACTTGTCAATAATTATTTGTAACTCTGCAATTTTGCATCACTTGATTGTTAGTCCTTCAGACGATTTTTATGAAAAGAAAGATCATTAAACATACGTTATTTGCAATTCAAATTGTCTTGTTCACATTTTTTTCTATAATTAATTTAACAACTCAAAAATCAATTTTTAATAATAATAATTTCTTGGACCAAATATCCAAGTGGCGCCCACATACACATATTAGCATAAGTTGTGTTTGCAGGACAACATCGTCGCAGAGAAACCGTCAATTAGTAAGTACAAGTGCGCGGAGTGTAACACCCGACAAAACAAAAGACACAGACATATCTTTTTGTTATAAATTGACGAACCCAACAGTGGGGCTTAGAAGATATTGATAAGGGAAATTTCTCTTTGTTATAAATTGGCAGCCCAACTAGTGAGGCTTGAAAGGAAAGGAACAAGCCCGGCAACTATCAACAAATCAAGATGGCGCTACCAAAAGGAAGGAAGGTGAAGAAAAATGTAGAACCCGAATTAAGTGTGGAAGATGGGGAGGCAGTCCAAGTCAAGGAAATAGAAATAGAACCGCCCACACTAGAAATTGAAAAACCCATACAAACGGGAGATGAACCAGAGGAACAAGCGGGAGAAGGACCCATACAAATGGGAGACCAAACAGAGAAACCCGAACCGGAAAAATCAACAGGGAGCATCGACATGAATGTAATAATGACGATGTTCCAAAGAATGGAAGAAATGATAAACAAAAATACTAATAACAGTAATGAAAATATCGGTATGGAGAACCATACATGACTTCCATATTCTAAGATTTATATTTAAAATCATTTTCAGCCAAACAGCCAGGGAAGGAATTTTAACAAAAAAATACTTCTTTCTTGCCAATAACGTAGTACACATATAAAAAATATTATCCCCTCCCCCTTCAACTATAATTTTGATTTATAGAAAATTACCCCCAGCCCGTTCAACTAGCCTCTTCATTTATAGATATTTCATCTACGTTTCTACAGTGGATTATTAAGATCTTATCAGGATACTTTATCAAAATTAAGTACTTTACTCATGTTACAACAAAAAATGTTTCAGGTAAACTGCCCTTTCCCCGTAACCGATCTTCACCAAAATCAACAGACATTGAGCTCTCTATAGCTCAGGCACATATGTAAAAAATTATTTGATTCTGTTTGAATTTACGGCAGTTATGGTTCGTCATATAAAAAATTACCCATGTTAAAACATAAAACATGAGATTTATAAAACATATCTAAGATTTATATTTAAAATCATTTTTGAAATAAAATATTTTCATAGAACCTACTAACGCTGGGGAAATCTGAGGAGCCAATCAGAGTTGGGCCTACCTGTCACTCTGCTGAATTTGGTGGAAAGCCCTGTCACTGTCGTCAAAGTATCAGCCTTGACAGGGTCCTCTTTTTCTGCAAAATGGGAGAGGAGGCTTGAGATGGAGTGAGTGACATGGTCCCCACCTCAATGAAGAACCCATTGTTTTATAAAAATATATTTAAATTTTGAAAACTGAAAATTCTTTTCTTGTTGTAAATATTTATATTATATAATCAAAATGACTTTATCAAAAAACAAACATTATTTTTTTATAATAAGTACTTACATATGTTTCTTAATATGCTTACTTTTTCTTCAATGTTGATGATCATTTCCAAACATTCTGACAAAATTGTATCTACAGAACAGTTAACATTCCCCAGGTTTCCATTTCTGCTAATTTCTCATTACACCTTCCACTGACGTATTATTAACCATTTCATAAACTATCGTATAATCTTTTCAGATTTTGTGGTACAAAATCTGAAATTTTCAGACTGCCTGGCAACAAAATTATTTTATTTTCAACAATTACCATTGTTTGAAAAAGTTTAAATGAATTTTCAAGTACTTTACTCTTGTTAAAACGTAAAAGGTTGCAGGTAAACTACCCCTTCCCCTTAACTGATCTTCACCAAAATCTAAAGGCCTTGAGTCCTCTACAATTCACTGACGTATGCAAAAAATTATTTGATTCTGTTTGAATTTGCGGCTGTTATCGTTTGCCATAGAAAATACGCTTGATAAAAAACGTTGCAGGTAAACTACCCCTTCCCCTCAACCGATCTTCACCAAAAACTATAGGTCTTGAGTACTCTACAAATCAGGGCTGTATGCAGAAAATTATTTGATTCTGTTTGAATTTGCGGCTGTTATCGTTTGCCATAGAAAATACCCTTGTTAAAAAAACGTTGTAGGTAAACTACCCCTTTCCCTTAACCGATCTTCACCAAAAACAATAAGTCTTAAGAACTCTACAATTCAGGGCTGTATGCGAAACATTATTTGATTTTGTTTGAATTTGCGGCTGTTATCGTTTGCCAAAAAAAAAAAAATTTCCTTTGATAAAAAAAACCGTTGCAGGTAAACTACCCCTTTCCCTCAACCGATCTTCACCAAAAACAATAGGTCGCGAGTACTCTACAAATCAGGGCTGTATGCAAAAAATTATTTGATTCTGTTTGAATTTGCGGCAGTTATCGTTTGCCATAGAAAATACGCTTGATAAAAAACGTTGCAGGTAAACTACCCCTTCCCCTCAACCGATCTTCTCCAAAAACAATAGGTCTTGAGCACTCTACAAATTAGGGTTGTATGCAGAAAATTATTTGATTCTGTTTGAATTTGCGGCTGTTATCGTTTGCCATATAAAATACCCTTGTTAAAAAAACGTTGTAGGTAAACTACCCCTTTCCCTTAACCGATCTTCACCAAAAACAATAGGTCTTGAGAACTCTACAATTTAGGGCTGTATGCAAATAATCTTTTGATTCTGTTTGAATTTGCGGCTGTTATCGTTTGCCATAGGAAATACCCTTGTTAAAACATAAAACGTTACAGATAAACTACCCCTTTCCCTTAACCGATCTTCACCAAAAACAATAGGTCTTGAGAACTCTACAATTCAGGGCTGTATGCGATACATTATTTGATTCTGTTTGAATTTGCGGCTGTTATCGTTTGCCAAAAAAAAAAATTTCCCTTGATAAAAAAAAACCGTTGCAGGTAAACTACCCCTTTCCCTCAACCGATCTTCACCAAAAACAATAGGTCGCGAGTCCTCCACAAAAAAGGGCTGTATGCAAAAAATTATTTGATTCTGTTTGAATTTGCGGCAGTTATCGTTTGCCATAGAAAAAAAATCTACAGACACACAGACACACAGACAGACACACACACAGACACTTTTCGGAAAACGACTTTTTTTCATGTTTTGAGTGTAGTAGAATCAGAATCTGCAATAATCTCGAACACGATTTTTTTTGCCATCACCATACTTCCATTCCTTAAGGAATATGGAAGTAAAAATGGAGAAAAATTTGAGACATTAATAGGATCCCTAAGGGAGGATAATAATATAGGTATAGAATCCCTGAGAAAAGATAGACAAGAAGATAAGGAGGAATTAGACAAAAAAATAGAATCTTTAAGTGAATATATAACCGATAAAATAAATGCCAATGGAAAAAAGCTGGAGCTATTTCAGGACGAAAATAAAAAAAGTATAGAGTCCCTGAAAAAGGAAATTAGTGCAAATTATGAGACGGTAAACCAAAAAATCGATGATAGTAAAGTCGACAGTGACAGGAAGGTCGAGACAATGGCGAAACAGTTAGAAAGATTGCAGGAAGGAAATAATACCCGTTTCGAAACCATAGAGGAACGAACCGTAGAGACGAAACAAGATATTCGAACTCTCGATAATAAGGTGAGACAAAACCAAGACGAAATTATGCAGGAGGTAGGAGAAGTCCGGAAAGATGTTAGCGAGAGAATACAAATAACGTATGACATAGCTAACAGGTTAGACAAACAGATAAGGATCAATAAAAATAATATACAGGAAATAGATCAGAGGGAGAAAAACCTGCAGGAGAGATTAGAAGCGCTAAGGGACACACCGGTCTTAAGTACCCATACGTGTCATAGCGAAAATAGGGAGGTAATTAAATTCCAAAATTATCGCCGGAACCCTATGGAATTTTTAGAGAGGATGGAAGAGTTCATATAAAGGAATATGGAAACAAGATGGGATAGAATAAGGGAAATGTTAGACGAAACATTCCAAAATACGAGGGATAATTGGTGGATAGCAGTACGGCCCAAAATAACAAACCTGAACGAATTCAAACGCCAATTCAAAGAAAAATATTGGTCAGAAACGGCGCAAAACAAAGTGAGAATAGATATATTTTATGGGAAATACGACGCATCCAATGGACAATCCCCAACATCATATTTCCTGGGAAAAATATGTTTGGCGCGAAAATTAATACCGCCAATCCCAGAAGAGTGCTTGGTACGACAATTAGCTGGACACTATAGCTACAGTATTAAAGATGCCCAATTATACCAGCAACTTAGTAAAATTACTGACCTAGCTAAGCTATTAGAGAACTGCGTGTCTGCGGGAAAATTTCAAGACTACCAACCCCCCAGTCGTAAGGTAGACTATTATAATAGTAACAACGGGCCAAATCGGAATGGAAGCGGAAATGGTAATAATTTTAACCCGAACAACCATAACAATAACACCCCACTAAATAGCCGCAATAATAATAATCAAAGTCCGAATAACCGTAACAATCCGGGGCCAAATCGAAGTAATTACCCCAAAAATAATTACCATAGGAACAGCTATCAGGGAAATAATTATCGGGGCAACAATTATAGAGGAAATAATTATAGTCAGGGAAATAATTATCGGAACGGAGGTAATCAAGGAGGAGGTGATAGAGGAATCAGGAGTACAGACCCCAGGTAAACTATACGATGGCCAATAGTCAACGACCATACCAACACAATTTACCGACTTACATGTATTACCCACAGCAGACGCAAGATAACCAAAGTAATACAACAAATAGCCACCCTATTAGTGGTAACCCAGAGGTTAGACAGGAACCACAAACAAGTCAGCAACCCAATGTTCCGGAAGACCGGGCAAATGAGACAGGCGCTCATTTAAACTAGACGCGGCAGTGAAAAAGGAAGACAGCCCTTCACTGATCCAATATTATGGGGTAACTGGACGAAAAAATAGACATGACGAAGACGGGACAATGACATTGAGAACAAATAATTATCTCAGAGATATTAGGGAGGAATTGTTAGAAGAGAGGGATAATATAATTGAAAATAATAATAATAATGGGAATAATGGGATAGTACAAATTAAGGCACATATAAATGGAATAGATGCAACATTACTAATTGATACAGGATCAAACGTATCGTTAATAGACAGTGTGGAGTTAGAAAGAATTAAACAGAATAGTAAATCTACCCATACCCACTCTGCCTATAAATAACATTATACTAGTTGGAGCGACGGGAAGGCAGAATAAATCTATAAAAAAACAGGTGTCGTTAGAGATGACCAGTAATGGTGTAACGTTGCCAATAGGACTATAAGTAGCAAACAATTTACCCATGAATATTCTAATAGGCTGTGATATTCTTAGGCCATATAAAGCGATAATAAATTTAGACAGTAAGGTAATAACGCTAAAGACAAAAGAGGGAATTTGGACCAATAAGTTAATTGATACCCATAACATCCACCGAAAAACTAGAAAAGGTATTTCTCGATATCTGTGGACCATTTCCACGCAGCGGTGGAAGGCACAGGTATAAGTTCATCGTAATTATTTTTTACCATTTCAGCAAATATACTAAGCTTTATCCGATAACTAGGGCTACGACAAAGAAAATTATAGAAATTATAATAGGACGGTATATAATGGAAGTAGGCAAACCATATTCTATAATTACAGACCACGGTACCCAGTTTAAAGGGAAGGTATGGAAAGAGAATCTTATAGAACACGGAATAAAGACGTATAAGACATCCGTGTATCACCCAAATAGTAATCCAGCCGAGAGAGTGTTGAGGGAAGTAGGACGGTTGTTGAGGACCTACTGCCATGATGAACAGAAGAGATGGCACGAATACTTAGCGTCAACAGAGGACTTTCTCAATTTATCCTATCATAATACAATAGAGGAGTCACCGTACACAATTATGTTCGAAAGACCCCCACCCCGGGAAATAAAGGAGATTATTAGTTTTCCCAGTGAACCTGAATACCAATTTGAAGGAACCAAATTTTATAACAGAATATTAGAAAAAACAGAACAACAACGAAAGAAATATTTTTAATCCCAACCAAAGGCTATTAAGTATAAGGTAGGAGAAAAGGTGTTAATCCGGAATAGAGAATTGCCCAGTACTATACAAGGTATAACAAAAAAATTATTACTTTTATATACAGGACCTTTTACAATTACAAAAGATAAAGAAAACAATACATACGAGGTAAAAGACACTGTCAATAACAAAGTAAAGGGTACATATAATCAGGCGTCGTTGAGAAGGTACCATGAATAAATAACGATACAAGTCAACGTATATTTACCAACTTACCCGTACTTAGAAAAGGAGAGAGTATTATTAATAAATAAAAATACGAGAAGGACACCTTCCACCAAAGGCAAAAATATATATATGTAAAATATAAATTTATTTCCAATAGCCAAGTCAACGTATATTTACCAACTTACCCGTACTTAGAGAAGGAGAGAAGGAAAGGAGGAAAAGACATAATTTACAATGTTACTCAAATTAATTAAATAAATTATTGAACAATCAAATAACAATTGATATTACTAAGGAGGAGAAATACTGTCATATAATTGATACGAAAAGAAAATGATAATGGAAAAAAAAGAGAAAAAAAAGGGAAACAGTGTGTTACATAAGGAGGTAATGATGAATTTATAAATATAGCTATTGACATTGAATGATTTTAAAAGATAATTTTACCTGCGGAGAACAGTATATTAATATAATTGAGAAATAATTAGAAGAGATTAAGAAAAAGAATTTATGTGTAGGAGCCTATGATCTTTGAATATTATATTTTTTTATTATTATTATTATTTGTTGCGAAGGTGCAATTTATAAGTACGTCTTATATATTTTCTGGACAGAGGTGTGTTTCCTCTGATTTCAGTGGTTATAGTTATAGAACGGCGGAGAATGGATTGCCAATGGGGCCCCTCTGACTCCGAACCCGCTATAAAAGTTAGGGAATTGTTAGGGAGTTATATCAAAGATTAAATAATTAACAACAAGGTAAAGGAAAGGAAAAGGAGATATGGTAAAGATTGAGACATGGATAATGAGATGGATTAATATATTAAAGGAGTAGTACAGGAATCTAATTATAATATAAAAGAATGAAATAATAATGAAGCTAATAAAAGGTTAATATAGAAATGATAATTTCATCAAAACTGAAGAAATGTTTTTCCCAAATTATCAATTTTAACAGGGAGGCATATGTAACGTCACAGAACGTTCCATAAAGGTATTAATTGCAAAGTAAATTATCATAAGAGAAAGGTGAGATGAACAGTATCGAACCCAAGTAATCCAAAAAATGTTGTAATATTGTCCGATAATTAATATCATTAACATGTAAAAATGACAAAAACTATGACCAAGACTCAAACCCCATATATATTGTTTAAGTGAAGAACAGAATAAAACTGATAATGTATTATAAGAGAAACATATAATCTCAGAAATGACCAAAATGAGGTCAGAACATATTAGAAATGTAACTCTGAATAGAGCATAAAAACCCATTTATTGTGAAATAATAGACAAGATCTATTATTATACTTTATAATATAAATAAAATAAATGTATTAAATGATTTGAATACATAATTAAAAAGGATGTAAATTAAAATAAAAAATATATAAATGTTATGACAAAAAAAATCAAGGTTTTGGAGTTGAGACCAATCACTCAGATTTTATGTGAAAATTAATTATTATAGAATTCATATAAAAACTATATGTAAATGTCAATTAGACAAAGACAAACAAATTACTTTAAATAGAGAAAGCTGTAAATTGATCAGAAGTTAATTAAAATAATCAAAAACAGTGTTAAACTGAAAACATGTGATGAACATATAAAATTGTAATATTTATGAATTTAATGTTATCAAAATGCAACAAAATTGTATTTTAAAGTTGAACCACTATATAAAGTAACTATACTTATATATATGACCACCTAAAACACTTCAACAGTCAAGTTATGAAACTAGTTACCTATACCATACTAGGCTGAGACCAAAAAACAATCACAAAAATAGTCGTATTTGACAGACTAATTGTATAATATTAGAAAAAATATAGGAAAAAGATACAATTCTATAATGTACAATGGAAACATACTTGCTCAATTGAAGACAAGCTTAATTCATAGAGAATTTTTAAATATAAAACTGAAAATTGTCACACCCATGAAATAAATCATCTGTACAAAAACAGTGAGATGCTAAGTAATACAGTGGAACTTGGTTATAACATCATTGAAGGGACCGAAAAAAAAATGACGTTATGTCCGAGTGACGTTATAAACGAGTCGTTATAAAAGACCCTTTTTAATCACTAGTAAGGAAGGAGAAATAAAAAAAAAGATCTTTGCATTATTAACATTATTCGTGATATTTATTCTAAAGTTTACAAACTGCATTTCATTTATACAAACAGCATGAAGAATATTTTAAAAGATCAAAAAGAAAGTACATGTAACTTACATTTAGGCTTACTGTCGAAAGTAATCCGTAATTTTCTTTTGAACGCTCCTTTCTGAAAATAAATTCTTTCTGTTGTGCTGTGGAGATGCTGCGCTGCATTGAACGTGTCGTCAGACGTCTCTCTAAAGCAGTAAAATCGTGAAAGAGTTTCAGCGGCTCTCATTGCTTCCTGTACTGTCGGACAAACGATGTCGGCATCCTCCTCTTGCTCAGCATCTTCTTCAACACTATCTTCTGCTTCTATGTTTTTTACTTCCGCGCTAATTTCTGCGTCACTCAACACTTGGAATGTTTCTACTTGGTCATCCACTGATGCATAGGAATCAAGTTCATTTCCAAATTCATTTACGTCGAATTTCTTAATCCACTCTGAGAGCGGCAAGTCATCGTCTTCGTCATCATCAGGTAAATTTTCATGTACGAGTTGTGCTTTACTAAAGCATTTTGCTATCGTCTTCTGTGTTACACTCTTCCAAGAGTCGTCTAGGAATTGTATTGCATCTAAGAGTGAAATTGTGGCAGGTTGCACCGTGTCCATACAGAAAATAATTTTTTTTTAAAGTGCTTGCGGTAGTGACACTTTAGGCTTCTAATGACGCCTTGGTCCATAGGTTGCAGGACACTCGTACAGTTGGCCGGTAAGAAGACCAGATTAATGTTTGTCAAATTTAACTTTGGATGGGCTGCACAGTTGTCAACTAGAAGTATAATTTTTCTGTTTTTCGATGACAGTTCTTTATCCCACTTTCTTAGTTCATCTTAAAAAATACTAGAAGTCATCCACGATTTTTTGTTGGCAGTGTAACTTACAGGAAGTTTTTTGGTGTTTTTAAAACATCTAGGATGCAAACTTTTCCCGATAACTAAAAGTTTCCTTTTTTCGGTTCCCGTCATGTTCGCACAAACAAAAACTGTAACTCTTTGTTTAGAGAGCTTCCCACCAACGCACTTTTAATTTTTAAATTTGAAAGTCTTATCTGGTGTTAATTTATAAAATATTCCGGCTTCATCTCCATTAAAGATGTCTTCATCTTTATACGATCATCTAATTTCTGGCCAAGTGTTATGCACCCAATCGCCTGTAACATTCAGATCTACGCATTTTGCCTCACCACAATTTTTTGCAAAGGAAATCGAGTGTCGGGCCTTAAATCGATCTAGCCATCCGTTGGAGCACGTAAAACCAATACCAAACAATTTTCCGAATTCTGTAGCTTTCTCTTTCAGAATTGGTCCACTCACAGGAATATCTGAACATCGACACTGTTTGAACCATTTCAATAATGCTGCATCCACATCACCATGTTCGCATTTCCTAATTTTTTTAATTTTTTCTCCATCTTCCTCAAAATTTTGTCCTTGTTTTTTAAAATTGAACCTACAGTAGAATTCACTAAACCAAACTCACGGCATACATCAGCTATTTTACGTCCGCTTTCATATGATCTAATTACACGTACTTTCTCTTGAATATAAAGAACCTTTCTTTTTGTACTAGAACTTGCCATGATTACTGTATAAAAATGTAGACCTATGTATAGAATTCTATAAACAGTGGCTACCGAAACTTAAGTTATAAAACACACAAAATAAACTGTCACAGTACGAGCAGATACAGAAACCATAATAACCAAAAACAGAGACGAGACTACGTGTAAACAATACTGTACAGTAAATACTGTAACAGCGTGGCATGAACAGTAGCCTTGAGACGCACAGTGTTACTGACCCGGTGAGAGTGGTGGGGAGACATGTCAGTCACCAGAACCGGCTGGCGCCGGCGGTCCTGTTACAGTGCTTATCACTTGCATACAATGTATGTCTGTAGCCATGGGCGTAGCGCGCGCACATATATACGTTTATATGAAATTTAGAGTAAAATATCTGAGAAATTTTTGATGCTATAACAGAGTAGTACAATATTTAGTGACGATAAAACCGGGAATTTTTATAATGTTAAAGATATCAGTTTGACCGGACTTATGACAAAATAACGCTACACCCGAGTTGACGTAACAGCCGAGGCCGTAATACCCAAGTTCCACTGTATTACAATAAAAATAAAATGTATTAGGATAAACCAGGTATTCCCAAAGATAAACAATATAACAAACTCTAAGTGAATACCCAAAAATTCCCATAAATAATACCGAAAAAGACAAAATTACAATAAAAACCAGTGACAAAAAACTAGGCCATATGTAATGCCTACAGAAAAATGAACTTATTTATATGTTATATGCTTTAATATTTGCTTATTTTGTTATGTAAAGATAATTATGTTATGTATTAATGTTATAGCAAGAGCCAAGCAACTTCATAACATTTTATTAAATAGAAACTTAGAATTTTGTGCAAACACTACAAGGTAAGAATTGTATTTTATGTTAATTTATTAGATTTAATTTATTCAAAACCAATCGTGAATGGTATCATTTTATTCAGTTGAAAGCAGAGAATCCAAAAATAATAATGGCATGCAGATTGTAAGTAGTCCTGTAAAATTGTTTGACAAATAGCAGAATAATTTCAGTAATATCCCTTAGTATGAAGAAAAAGAAGTTTTTGTTCTAAAGCTTCTACGGAAGTCGAATTTGTTCCATGATGTTCTATTTGCATATTCTCGAACGTTCCAGAAGAAAATTTTACTCAAAAATACCGGAAGTCATGTTTAAAAATTAAAACAATGCACCTTACACAGAGTATAAAAGGAAGACAAAATTTGACACAAAAAACACTTTATGCTTTGAATCCACAAGAGACACTTCACCTATGAATCCGATCATCTAATCCAAGGCGAACTCGAAGAAGAGGAATTCAACCCGAAAACTCAAAAAGGCTTTTCCCGTACCAGACAAAAGACAGACTTAACCTATATCAGGAGTATATCGCTAAACGCTAACGTGTTGTTGAATAGAGCAGCAACACGCCATATTTAATAGAAACGCACACAGCCAAATATCCAGCGGCCCTGAAAAGGACAGATTTTAATAGAGAAAAATCAATTTTGCTGGTATTTGTGAAAATAAACAGACTCTGACAAACCCCCAACCAAATTACTAACGCCAAGCCTACTACATTGAGTTGGAACTAGCGCTGAGACAGCAGAATAGAGAGGCCAGGCAGTCAGCTGTTTTCTCGCCGCCAAGAATTCAAAGCATAGAAACAGTACGATTTTTATTTCAATTGTGCGGAGTTTTAGAACTGTAATTTGACTTATAAATAGTTACCAGTGAGTGAGGAACATAAATACGAAGAGGAGCAAGATTGGAATCGTCCCCAAGAACAGTGTCCAGTGAAGGAAATAATTACCCACCGGAACGTGAGTTGTTCAAAAATTAAAATCATTTTTACCTGGTATCCTTGTCACACAGTTGTACTACACATGTCAAACACCTTCAAATCACACAAATTTTGTAAAGCATCCCACTGATTTGTCTTGATAGTTCAAAGGAGTCACGTCCTGAGCATAAAATTTTTTCAAGGATTAAATTCATGCTATTCAACTGAGCAATAAAATATTTATTAGCTGATGATTAATAAAAAACTTGTCAATAATTCTTTGTAACTCTGCAATTTTGCATCACTTGATTGTTAGTCCTTCAGACGATTTTTATGAAAAGAAAGATCATTAAACATACGTTATTTGCAATTCAAATTGTCTTGTTCACATTTTTTTCTATAATTAATTTAACAACTCAAAAATCAATTTTTAATAATAATAATTTCTTGGACCAAATATCCAAGTGGCGCCCACATACACATATTAGCATAAGTTGTGTTTGCAGGACAACATCGTCGCAGAGAAACCGTCAATTAGTAAGTACAAGTGCGCGGAGTGTAACACCCGACAAAACAAAAGATACAGACATATCTTTTTGTTATAAATTGACGAACCCAACAGTGGGGCTTAGAAGATATTGATAAGGGAAATTTCTCTTTGTTATAAATTGGCAGCCCAACTAGTGAGGCTTGAAAGGAAAGGAACAAGCCCGGCAACTATCAACAAATCAAGATGCCGCTATCAAAAGGAAGGAAGGTGAAGAAAAATGTAGAACCCGAATTAAGTGTGGAAGATGGGGAGGCAGTCCAAGTCAAGGAAATAGAAATAGAACCGCCCACACTAGAAATTGAAAAACCCATACAAACGGGAGATGAACCAGAGGAACAAGCGGGAGAAGGACCCATACAAATGGGAGACCAAACAGAGAAACCCGAACCGGAAAAAGCAACGGGGAGCATCAACATGAATGTAATAATGACGATGTTCCAAAAAATGGAAGAAATGATAAACAAAAATACTAATAACAGTAATGAAAAAATGGAGAAAAAATTTGAGACATTAATAGGATACCTAAGGGAGGATAATAATATAGGTATAGAATCCCTGAGAAAAGATAGACAAGAAGATAAGGAGGAATTAGACAAAAAATAGAATCTTCAAGCGAATATATAACCGATAAAATAAATGCCAATGGAAAAAAGCTGGAGCTATTTCAGGAGGAAAATAAAAAAAGTATAGAGTCCCTGAAAAAGGAAATTAGTGCAAATTATGAGACGGTAAACCAAAAAATCGATGATAGTAAAGTTGACAGTGACAGGAGGGTCGAGACAATGGCAAAACAGTTAGAAAGATTGCAGGAAGGAAATAATACCCGTTTCGAAACCATAGAGGAATGAACCATAGAGACAAAACAAGATATTCGAACTCTCGATAATGAGGTGAGGCAAAACCAAGACGAAATTATGCAGGAGGTAGGAGAAGTCCGGAAAGACGTTAGCGAGAGAATACAAATAATGTATGACATAGCTAACAGGTTAGACGAACAGATAAGGACCAATAAAAATAATATACAGGAAATAGATCAGAGGGAGAAAAACCTGCAGGAGAGATTAGAATTGCTAAGGGACACACCGATCGTAAGTACCCATACGTGTCATAGCAAAAATAGGGAGGTAATTAACTTCCAAAATTATCGCCGGAACCCTATGGAATTTTTAGAGAGGATGGAAGAGTTCATATAAAGGAATACGGAAACAAGATGGGATAGAATAAGGGAAATGTTAGACGAAACATTCAGAAATACGAGGGATAATTAGTGGATAGCAGTACGGCCCAAAATAACAAACCTGAACGAATTCAAACGCCAGTTCAAAGAAAAATATTGGTCAGAAACGGCGCAAAACAAAGTGAGAATAGATATAATTTACGGGAAATACGACGCATCCAACGGACAATCCCCAACATCATATTTCCTGGGAAAAATATGTTTGGCGCGAAAATTAATACCGCCAATCCCAGAAGAGTGCTTGGTACGACAATTAGCTGGACACTATAGCTACAGTATTAAAGATGCCCAATTATACCAGCAACTTAGTAAAATTACTGACCTAGCTAAGCTATTAGAGAACTGCGTGTCTGGGGGAAAATTTCAAGACTACCAACCCCCCAGTCGTAAGGTAGACTATTATAATAGTAACAACGGGCCAAATCGGAATGGAAGCGGAAATGGTAATAATTTTAACCCGAACAACCATAACAATAACACCCCACTAAATAGCCGCAATAATAATAATCAAAGTCCGAATAACCGTAACAATCCGGGGCCAAATCGAAGTAATTACCCCAAAAATAATTACCATAGGAACAGCTATCAGGGAAATAATTATCGGGGCAACAATTATAGAGGAAATAATTATAGTCAGGGAAATAATTATCGGAACGGAGGTAATCAAGGAGGAGGTGATAGAGGAATCAGGAGTACAGACCCCAGGTAAACTATACGATGGCCAATAGTCAACGACCATACCAAAACAATTTACCGACTTACGTGTATTACCCACAGCAGACACAAGATAACCAAAGTAATACAACAAATAGCCGACCTATTAGTGGTAACCCAGAGGTTAGACAGGAACCACAAACAAGTCAGCAACCCAATGTTCCGGAAGACCGGGCAAATGAGACAGGCGCTCATTTAAACTAGACGCGGCAGTGAAAAAGGAAGACAGCCCTTCACTGATCCAATATTATGGGGTAACTGGACGAAAAAATAGACATGACGAAGACGGGACAATGACATTGAGAACAAATAATTATCTCAGAGATATTAGGGAGGAATTGTTAGAAGAGAGGGATAATATAATTGAAAATAATAATAATAATGGGAATAATGGGATAGTACAAATTAAGGCACATATAAATGGAATAGATGCAACATTACTAATTGATACAGGATCAAACGTATCGTTAATAGACAGTGTGGAGTTAGAAAGAATTAAACAGAATAGTAAATCTACCCATACCCACTCTGCCTATAAATAACATTATACTAGTCGGAGCGACGGGAAGGCAGAAAAATCTATAAAAAACAGGTGTCGTTAGAGATGACCAGTAATGGTGTAACATTGCCAATAGGACTATTAGTAGCGAACAATTTACCCATGAATATTCTAATAGGCTGTGATATACTTAGGCCATATAAAGCGATAATAAATTTAGACAGTAAGGTAATAACGCTAAAGACAAAAGAGGGAATTTGGACCAATAAGTTAATTGATACCCATAACATCCACCGAAAAACTAGAAAAGGTATTTCTCGATATCTGTGGACCATTTCCACGCAGCGGTGGAAGGCACAGGTATAAGTTCATCGTAATTATTTTTTACCATTTCAGCAAATATACTAAGCTTTATCCGATAACTAGGGCTACGACAAAGAAAATTATAGAAATTATAATAGGACGGTATATAATGGAAGTAGGCAAACCATATTCTATAATTACAGACCACGGTACCCAGTTTAAAGGGAAGGTATGGAAAGAGAATCTTATAGAACACGGAATAAAGACGTATAAGACATCCGTGTATCACCCAAATAGTAATCCAGCCGAGAGAGTGTTGAGGGAAGTAGGACGGTTGTTGAGGACCTACTGCCATGATGAACAGAAGAGATGGCACGAATACTTAGCGTCAACAGAGGACTTTCTCAATTTATCCTATCATAATACAATAGAGGAGTCACCGTACACAGTTATGTTCGAAAGACCCCCACCCCGGGAAATAAAGGAGATTATTAGTTTTCCCAGCGAACCTGAATACCAATTTGAAGGAACCAAATTTTATAACAGAATATTAGAAAAAACGAGACAACAACGAAAGAAATATTTTCAATCCCAACCAAAGGCTATTAAGTATAAGGTAGGAGAAAAGGTGTTAATCCAGAATAGAGAATTGCCCAGTACTATACAAGGTATAACAAAAAAATTATTACTTTTATATACAGGACCTTTTACAATTACGAAAGATAAAGAAAACAATACATACGAGGTAACAGACACTGTCAATAACAAAGTAAAGGGTACATATAATCAGGCGTCGTTGAGAAGGTACCATGAATAAATAACGATACAAGTCAACGTATATTTACCAACTTACCCGTACTTAGAAAAGGAGAGAGTATTATTAATAAATAAAAATACGAGAAGGACACCTTCCACCAAAGGCAAAAATATATATATAAAATATAAATTTATTTCCAATAGCCAAGTCAACGTATATTTACCAACTTACCCGTACTTAGAGAAGGAGAGAAGGAAAGGAGGAAAAGACATAATTTACAATGTTACTCAAATTAATTAAATATATTATTGAACAATCAAATAACAATTGATATTACTAAGGAGGAGAAATACTGTCATATAATTGATACGAAAAGAAAATGATAATGGAAAAAAAGAGAAAAAAAGGGAAACAGTGTGTTACATAAGGAGGTAATGATGAATTTATAAATATAGCTATTGACATTGAATGATTTTAAAAGATAATTTTACCTGCGGAGAACAGTATATTAATATAATTGAGAAATAATCAGAAGAGATTAAGAAAGAGAATTTATGTGTAGGAGCCTATGATCTTTGAATATTATATTTTTTTATTATTATTATTATTTGTTGCGAAGGTGCAATTTATAAGTACGTCTTATATATTTTCTGGACAGAGGTGTGTTTCCTCTGATTTCAGTGGTTATAGTTATAGAACGGCGGAGAATGGATTGCCAATGGGGCCCCTCTGACTCCGAACCCGCTATAAAAGTTAGGGAATTGTTAGGGAGTTATATCAAAGATTAAATAATTAACAACAAGGTAAAGGAAAGGAAAAGGAGATATGGTAAAGATTGAGACATGGATAATGAGATGGATTAATATATTAAAGGAGTAGTACAGGAATCTAATTATAACATAAAAGAATGAAATAATAATGAAGCTAATAAAAGGTTAATATAGAAATGATAATTTCATCAAAACTGAAGAACTGTTTTTCCCAAATTATCAATTTTAACAGGGAGGCATATGTAACGTCACAGAACGTTCCATAAAGGAATTAATTGCAAAGTAAATTATCATAAGAGGAAGGTGAGATGAACAGTATCGAACCCAAGTAATCCAAAAAATTTTGTAATATTGTCCGATAATTAATATCATTAACATGTAAAAATGACAAAGACTATGACCAAGACTCAAACCCCATATATATTGTTTAAGTGAAGAACAGAATAAAACTGATAATCTATATATATAAAAATGGATGTTGGTATATATATATATATGTATGTATGTATATCTGAGATTTATAGACTCCGACACAGTTTGACCGATCACCATGAAAGTTGGCACATATAAGTATTTTTTCATGGAGAAAGTTTTTATGCTATCCACTTTGTTGTAACTCGCCAAAGGAGGGTGAAATGGGGTGAAAAGGGTTAAAAGCGAAATCACGACATCTCAGGGACTATAAAGCCTACGAAATCTCAGGGACAATAAAGCCTACAAACTTGAAATTTGGCGTGTTGGTTCCTTATAGGGTATAGCCAGCCGCTAAGAAAGTATTCTTGGAAATTCCACCCCTAAGGGGGTGAAACGGGGGACGAACGTTTGTCTGAAAGTTCATGATTATTGAAGTTAGAAATGTGAAATTGGTATTTAGGCGTTCGTTTAAAAATAAAAGTTTTCTATTTCAGCCTTTTGGAAATTCATCACCTTAGGGGGTACCCTAAGGGGGGTGAAATGAGGTGAAAAAGATTAAAAGCGAAATCACGAAATCTCAGGGACTATAAAGCTTACAAACTTGAAATTTGGCATGTAGGTTCCTTATAGGGTGTAGGCAGCCGCTAAGAAAGGATTTTTGGAAACTCCACCCCTAAGGGGGTGAAACGGGGGACGAAAATTTGTATGAAAGTTGGTGATTTTTGAAGTTAGAAATGTGAAATTTAGGCGTTCGGTTAAAAATAAAAGTTTTCTGTTTCAGCCCTTTTGGAAATTCATCCCCTAAGGGGGTACCCTAAGGGGGTGAAATGGGATGAAAAAAGTTAAAAGCGAAATCACGAAATTTCAGGGACTATAAAGCCTACAAACTTGAAATTTGGCGAGTAGGTTCCTTATAGGGTGTAGGCAGCCCCTAAGACAGTATTTTCGGAAATTCCATCCCTAAGGGGAAAAACGGGGGACGACAATTTGGAAGAAATTTCGAGATTTTTGAAGTTAGAAATGTTAAACTGGTATTTAGGCATTCGGTTAAAAATAAAAGTTTTCTGTTTCAGCCTTTTTTGGAAATTCATCCCCTAAGGGGGTTAAATACGGGGGACGAAAGTTTGTATGAAAGTTCGTGATATAGACTCCGACACCGCTTGACCGATCACCATGAAAGTTGGCACATATAAGTATTTTTTTATGGAGAAGATTTTTATGCTGTTCACTTTGTTGTAACTCGCCAATAGATGGCGCTGAAGCGCATCAACTTCTAGATGGCGCTGCAGCGCATTAACTTCTACACCGTTCAACCGATCGCCATGAAAATTGGTATACACAGGTATTTCAGCACGGAGAATATTTTCGCGCTATCCGTTTTGCTGTAACTTGCCACTAGATGGCGCTGCAGCGCATCAACTTCTACACCGTTCAACCGAACGCCATGAAAATTGGTATACACAGGTATTTCAGCACGGAGAATATTTTCGCGCTGACCTTTATATTGTCATCAATTGTCAATAATATTGTCCTCAATCCTCAATTATAACAAATAGTGATTGTGACTGTGATTAGTAATTGGTGAGTGAGTTTAAAATGGGATGCCATTTCCATTCGAATTGTGTTGAGTGTTGGACGTCGATATGCATAACCATTGTTCTTTTGTTTATAGGCGAATGACATTTGGGTCACACACAACGCAACTATCTTTGGACGCCTCATCTGTCACCAAACATTAAATACTGGAAATTATTTGAAATGCCACCCAAAATATCAAACATTGGAAGATCAACAAGACATGGACTGTGATTAGTAATTGGTGAGTGAGTTTAAAATGGAATACCATTTCCATTCGAATTGTGTTGAGTGCTGGACGTCGATATGCTAACCATTGTTCTTTTGTTTATAGGCGAATGACATTTGGGTCACACACAACTCAACTATCTTTGGACGCCTCATCTGTCACCAAACATTAAATACTGGAAATTATTTGAAATGCCACCCAAAAAATCATACATTGGAAGATCAACCAGACATGCGCGGCAACTGTCAGCCAGTAGAGCTGCTGAAACATCTGAAGAGCGAGACGCGCGATGGGAAACTGTACGAATTTAGAGCCTCTACTTCAAGAGCTGCTGAAACATCTAAAGAGCGGGACGCACGCCGGGAAACTGACCGGATCAGAGCCTCTACTTCAAGAGCTGCTGAAACATCTGAAGAGCGAGACGCACGAGTTGAAAACCTGCGAGTGCGAGCTTCTACTTCAAGAGCTGCCGAAACATCTCAACAGCATGACGTGCGAGTTGCAGATTTTCGAGCAAGAGCTTCTACTTCAAGAGCTGCCGAAACATCTCAGCAGCATGACGTGCGAGTTGCAGATCTTCGAGCATGAGCTTCTACTTCAAGAGCTGCCGAAACATCTCAACAGCATGACGTGCGAGTTGCAGATCTTCGAGCAAGAGCTTCTACTTCAAGAGCTGCCGAAACATCTCAACAGCATGACATGCGAGTTGCAGATCTTCGAGCAAGAGCTTCTACTTCAAGAGCTGCCGAAACATCTCAGCAGCATGACGTGCGAGTTGCAGATCTTCGAGCAAGAGCTTCTACTTCAAGATCTGCTGCAACACCCGAAGAGCGAGACACACGACGTGAAGCTGAACGCTCACGGCAGACTCGATCAAGAACGAGAATCGATCTCAAGAAAGCGGCGTTCAATTACGATAAAGACTGCGATTACAGAATGCATCGCGATATTGTCATTGGTCCAATGGCTACATTGTGCTTACATTGTCGCGCTTTGAAGTTTCAGAAAGAAACACCTGGCATGTGTTGCTCCAATGGCAAAGTCAATTTGCCACCACTGGCTGAGCCACCAGAACCACTTCTAACTTACGTGGCTGGAACTACTCGGGAGTCCAAACACTTTCTAGAGCATATTCGGAAATACAACTCATGCTTTCAAATGACATCGTTTGGAGCGACGAATATTGTGAGATATGGTAATTTCATGCCCACATTCAAAGTGCAAGGACAAGTGTATCATCAGATTGGTTCACTTCTTCCAGTACCCGAAGAAGATACGCAGTTTTTGCAAATTTATTTTATGGACAATGTGGAGGAAGAGATTGATCGACGATGCGCATTTAGTGTAGCAACAGATCGGGAAATTATTGCTGAATTACGAGCATTATTCCACGAGCACAACTGTTTGGTCAGAGATTTCAAATCCGCATTGGAGAATGCGAGAGCGGATGACTTGAAAGTCATTATCAGGGCAGACAAAACGCCGTCGAATGGGCATGAAAGACGCTTCAATGCTCCAATGGCCCCTGAAGTAGCAGCTGTTATTGTCGGAACAGAGATTACCCGGCGAGATATTGTTATCAGCAGACGAGATCAAACCAAGCAACGTGTTGCTGAAACACACCGATCGTACGACGCACTTCAATATCCAATACTGTTTCCGCGAGGATAAGACGGATATCATCTCGAATTGTATCAAACTCATCCCGTCACAGGTGCTGCGACAACGGAAAATGTCAGTTGTATGGATTTTTATGCATATCGTATCATGATTCGAGCACAACAATCCAACCACATCCTGAAGTGTCGTCAACTTTTCCAACAATTCATTGTTGATATGTACGCTAAAGTCGAAAGCGAACGACTCAATTACATTCGTTACAATCAATCGAAGCTTAGAGTCGAAGAGTATATTCATTTGCGAGATGCAATCGCGAAGGATGGAAAAGTTGCTAACATTGGACAAATGGTTATACTTCCGGCTTCGTATACTGGAACTCCAAGACACATGCATGAATATGCTCAGGATGCTCTGACATATGTTCGCAAATATGGACGTCCAGATCTTTTCATCACGTACACATGCAATCCATCTTGGACTGAAATCAAAGATTTACTTCTGCCTGGCCAGCAACCATCCCATCGGCATGACCTCACAGCGAGAGTTTTCAAACAAAAATTGATACGTTTCATGGATCTCATCACTAAGAACCATATATACGGAGAAACTCGCTGCTGGATGTATTCCATTGAATGGCAGAAAAGAGGTCTACCACATGCACATATCTTAATTTGGTTGGTTGAAAAAATTGTTCCAACTCAGATTGACGATATCATTACTGCTGAGCTGCCCGATCCAGAAGAAGATCCAGAATTATTTCAAATTGTAAAAAAAAATATGATTCACGGACCATGTGGACTACACAACCCACATTCGCCATGCATGAAAAACGGAAAATGCACCAAAAAGTATCCACGTCAGCTGTTACCAGAAACACAAACTGGTGGCGATGGTTATCCGCTGTACAGACGACGAAAACCAGATTATGGAGGGCACACAACAACTATTAAAATCAATAACGTTGATTTCGAAATTGATAACCAATGGATTGTGCCCTACTCTCCTATGCTTTTGAAATCATTCAATGCGCATATCAACGTGGAGTCTTGCAATTCAGTTAAGTCAATAAAATACATATGTAAATACGTTAATAAAGGCAGCGATATGGCAGTTTTCGGACTTACGAATCCCAATGCACCCGTCAATGAAGTCGAACAATTTCAAATGGGACGTTATATTAGCAGTAATGAAGCTGTATGGCGAATTCTTGGTTTCGACATTCATGAACGCTTTCCTGCTGTCATGCATCTCAGTGTTCACTTGGAAAACGGTCAACGTGTCTACTTCACGGAAGAGAACGCACCCCAGAGAGCTGCAGATCCACCAAACACAACGTTGACCGCTTTTTTCCAATTGTGTGCAACTGATGAATTCGCAAAAACGTTGCTGTATCACGAAGTCCCGCACTATTACACTTGGAATCAATCGACGAAGAAATTTTGCAGAAGAAAACGAGGCGCCAGGCATTCTTCGATACCTGGCATATTTTCTACTTGCGAATTGGGACGAGTATATACTGTTCATCCGAATAACTGTGAATGCTACTATTTGCGAATGCTGCTTCACGTGGTCAAAGGACCAACATCGTTTCAAGCAATCAAAACCATCGATGGTCAAGTGTGTCAGACATACAGAGAAGCATGTTTCAAACTTGGTTTGCTTGAAAATGATCAACATTGGGACAACACATTGGCAGAAGCATCTGAAACACGTCATGCTCACCAAATACGAACCCTGTTCGCCATAATTTTGACAACCTGTGCGCCTTCTGATCCAAAAGATCTATGGGAAAAACACAAAGAGAGTATGAGCAAAGACATACTTCTCCGAGCACGCAGAGACAACCCCGGCCTCGATGTACAGTATTCGGAAGACATTTTCAATGAAGCACTGATATCACTTGAGGATACGTGCATGTCGATTAACAACAAAATCCTCAATCAGCTTGGGCTATTTTCACCGGAACGTGACAGAAATGATGTTGTCGATAGAGACGTATTGCGAGAAAAACAATACGACGTCGATGCGCTGCAAGTTTATGTTGAGGCTCAGAAAAGGCTGTTAACAAACGACCAACAACTTGCGTACGACACAGTTATGGAGAATGTACGAGGCGCAAATGGTGGACTTCTTTTTCTTGATGCACCAGGAGGCACAGGAAAAACATTTCTACTCAATTTCATACTCGCCGAAATTCGAATGAAGCATGAGATTGCTCTGGCTGTGGCATCATCGGGGATTGCAGCAACGCTACTCGATGGAGGACGCACGGGACATTCGGCTCTCAAGCTTCCATTGAATTTAAATCTAGCTGCAGATCCTCTTTGCAACATTGGAAAAACATCTGAAATGGCAACTGTATTGAAAACATGCCAACTCATTATTTGGGATGAATGTACCATGGCCCATAAGAAAGGACTTGAGGCACTTGATCGTACTCTGCGAGATTTCAGAAACGATCAACTGGGCGGAGCTCTGATACTGCTCGCCGGTGATTTCCGTCAAATTTTGCCCGTCATTCCAAGATCAACACCAGCAGACGAGCTGAACGCATGCCTGAAGAATTCGGCTCTCTGGAGACATGTGAAGAAAATTACACTGTCGACCAATATGCGTGTGCATTTACTTGGACATGTTTCTGCACAAACATTTGCCAAGCAACTTTTGGATATAGGCGACGGCAAACTTCCGGTTGATCCTGCAACACAGGAGATATCGTTCCCACCGAACTTCTGTCAACTTCTGTCATCAATTGAAGATCTTCAAAAGAAGGTTTTCCCGAACATCGCCAACAACTTCAGGAATCACGATTGGCTTTGCGAGCGAGCTATCTTAGCTCCAAAAAATGATGACGTCAATCGAATCAATAATAAGATTCAATTGAAAATTCCTGGTGCGGTTACGGAATACAAATCCATTAACACAGTTACAGAAGAGGATCAAGCTGTTAATTATCCAGTCGAATTTCTCAATTCATTGGAGCCTCCTGGAATCCCACCGCACATATTGTTCTTGAAAGTTGGCTCACCAATACTGCTCCTTCGGAATCTGAACACGCCAAAGTTGTGCAACGGAACCAGACTTTCCGTGAAAAAACTGATGCCGAATGTGATTGAAGCTACAATAATTAACGGCAAATGTAAAGGAGAAGATGTGCTGATTCCGCGCATTCCAATGATTCCCACTGATTTGCCCTTCACATTCAAACGACTACACTTTCCTGTGAGTCTTGCTTTCGCGATGACAATCAACAAAGCTCAAGGGCAGTCGCTGCGCGTTGCCGGATTAAATTTAGAAAATCCATGTTTTTCGCATGGTCAGCTATATGTTGCTTGCTCCAGAGTAGCAAATCCAGAAACTCTGTACATCTATATACCAAATCAGAAAACCAAAAATATTGTTTATCCACTTGCGTTACGTTAGATGTTAGTATTAGTTTCAATTATTTTAAGTTGGTTCAATTATATAGCGAATGGAATAGTCAAAAATGTTGTTCATTCACGTGAATTATTCATAACAAATTTATATAGTTGATCATCTATGTATACCAATAAAAATAATGGAATTTCATCAGTATGAGTCATCTTTCATTTTTCCACATTTTTACACAACGCATTATAGATTCTAGATTACATACAGACCATCCATTTTTATATAAATAAATATACACAGGCAGGAAAACGTCAGCCGGGTTCTGCTAGTGTATTATAAGAGAAACATATAATCTCAGAAATGACCAAAATGAGGTCATAACATATTACAAATGAACTCTGAATAGAGCACAAAAACCCATTTATTGTGAAATAATAGACAAGATCTATTATTATACTTTATAATATAAATAAAATAAATGTATTAAATGATTTGAATACATAATTAAAAAGGATGTAAATTAAAATAAAAAATATATAAATGTTATGACAAAAAAAATCAAGGTTTTGGAGTTGAGACCAATCACTCAGATTTTATGTGAAAATTAATTATTATAGAATTAATATAAAAACTATACGTAAATGTCAATTAGACAAAGACAAACAAATTACTTTAAATAGAGAAAGCTGTAAATTGATCAGAAGTCAATTAAAATAATCAAAAACAGTGTTAAACTGAAAACATGTGATGAACATATAAAATTGTAATATTTATGAATTTAATGTTATCAAAATGCAACAAAATTGTATTTTAAAGTTGAACCACAATATAAAGTAACTATACTTATATATATGAGCACCTAAAACACTTCAACAGTCAAGTTATGAAACTAGTTACCTATACCATACTAGGCTGAGACCAAAAAACAATCACAAAAATAGTCGTATTTGACAGACTAATTGTATAATATTAGAAAAAATATAGGAAAAAGATACAATTCTATAATGTACAATGGAAACATACTTGCTCAATTGAAGACAAGCTTAATTCATAGAGAATTTTTAAATATAAAAGTGAAAATTGTCACACCCATGAAATAACTCATCTGTACAAAAACAGTGAGATGCTAAGTAATACAGTGGAACTTGGTTATAACATCATTGAAGGGACCAAAAATATAATGACGTTATGTCCGAGTGACGTTATAAACGAGTCGTTATAAAAGACCCTTTTTAATCACTAGTAAGGAAGGAGAAATAAAAAAAAAGATCTTTGCATTATTAACATTATTCGTGATATTTATTCTAAAGTTTACAAACTGCATTTCATTTATACAAACAGCATGAAGAATATTTTAAAAGATCAAAAAGAAAGTACATGTAACTTACATTTAGGCTTACTGTCGAAAGTAATCCGTAATTTTCTTTTGAACGCTCCTTTCTGAAAATAAATTCTTTCTGTTGTGCTGTGGAGATGCTGCGCTGCATTGAACGTGTCGTCAGACGTCTCTCTAAAGCAGTAAAATCGTGAAAGAGTTTCGGCGGCTCTCATTGCTTCCTGTACTGTCGGACAAACGATGTCGGCATCCTCCTCTTGCTCAGCATCTTCTTCAACACTATCTTCTGCTTCTATGTTTTTTACTTCCGCGCTAATTTCTGCGTCACTCAACACTTGGAATGTTTCTACTTGGTCATCCACTGATGCATAGGAATCAAGTTCATTTCCAAATTCATTTACGTCGAATTTCTTAATCCACTCTGAAAGCGGCAAGTCGTCGTCTTCGTCATCATCAGGTAAATTTTCATGTACGAATTGTGCTTTACTAAAGCATTTTGCTATCGTCTTCTGTGTTACACTCTTCCAAGAGTCGTCTAGGAATTGTATTGCATCTAAGAGTGAAATTGTGGCAGGTTGCGCCGTGTCCATACAGAAAATAATTTTTTTTTAAAGTCGCTTGCGGTAGTGACACTTTAGGCTTCTAATGACGCCTTGGTCCATAGGTTGCAGGACACTCGTACAGTTGGCCGGTAAGAAGACCAGATTAATGTTTGTCAAATTTAACTTTGGATGGGCTGCACAGTTGTCAACTAGAAGTAGCATTTTTCTGTTTTTCGATGACAGTTCTTTATCCCACTTTCTTAGTTCATCTTCAAAAATACTAGAAGTCATCCACGCTTTTTTGTTGGCAGTGTAACTTACAGGAAGTTTTTTGATGTTTTTAAAACATCTAGGATGCAAACTTTTCCCGATAACTAAAAGTTTCCTTTTTTCGGTTCCCTTCATGTTCGCACAAACAAAAACTGTAACTCTTTGTTTAGAGAGCTTCCCACCAACGCACATTTCATTTTTAAATTTGAAAGTCTTATCTGGAGTTAATTTATAAAAAATTCCGGCTTCATCTCCATTAAAGATGTCTTCATCTTTATATGATCGTCTAATTTCTGGCCAAGTGTTACGCACCCAATCGCCTGTAACGTTCAGATCTACGCATTTTGCCTCACCACAAATTTTTGCAAAGGAAATCGAGTGTCGGGCCTTAAATCGATCTAGCCATCCGTTGGAGCACGTAAAATCAATACCAAACAATTTTCCGAATTCTGTAGCCTTCTCTTTCAGAATTGGTCCACTCACAGGAATATCTGAACATCGACACTGTTTGAACCATTTCAATAATGCTGCATCCACATCACCATGTTCGCATTTCCTAATTTTTTAAATTTTTTCTCCATCTTCCTCAAAATTTTGTCCTTGTTTTTTAAAATTGAACCTACAGTAGAATTCACTAAACCAAACTCACGGCATACATCAGCTATTTTACGTCCGCTTTCATATGTTCTAATTACATGTACTTTCTCTTGAATAGAAAGAACCTTTCTTTTTGTACTAGAACTTGCCATGATTACTGTATAAAAATGTAGACCTATGTATAAAATTCTATAAACAGTGGCTACCGAAACTTAAGTTATAAAACACACAAAATAAACTGTCACAGTACGAGCAGATACAGAAACAATAATAACCAAAAACAGAGACGAGACTACGTGTAAACAATACTGTACAGTAAATACTGTAACAGCGTGGCGTGAACAGTAGCCTTGAGACGCGCAGTGTTACTGACCCGGTGAGAGTGGTGGGGAGACATGTCAGTCACCAGAACCGGCTGGCGCCGGCGGTCCTGTTACAGTGCTTATCACTTGCATACAATGTATGTCTGTAGCCATGGGCGTAGCGCGCACATATATACGTTTATATGAAATTTAGAGTAAAATATCTGAGAAATTTTTGACGCTATAACAGAGTAGTACAATATTTAGTGACGTTAAAACCGGGAATTTTTATAATGTTAAAGATATCAGTTTGACCGGACTTATGACAAAATAACGCTACACCCGAGTTGACGTAACAACCGAGGCCGTAATAACCAAGTTCCACTGTATTACAATAAAAATAAAATGTATTAGGATAAACCAGGTATTCCCAAAGATAAACAATATAACAAACTCTAAGTGAATACCCAAAAAATTCCATAAATAATACCGAAAAAGACAAAATTACAATAAAAACCAGTGACAAAAAACTAGGCCATATGTAATGCCTACAGAAAAATGAACTTATTTATATGTTATATGCTTTAATATTTGCTTATTTTGTTATGTAAAGATAATTATGTTATGTATTAATGTTATAGCAAGAGCCAAGCAACTTCATAACATTTTATTAAATAGAAACTTAGAATTTTGTGCAAACACTACAAGGTAAGAATTGTATTTTATGTTAATTTATAAGATATAATTTATTCAAAACCAATTGTGGATGGTATCATTTTATTCAGTTGAAAGCAGAGAATCCAAAAATAATAATGGCATGCAGATTGTAAGTAGTTCTGTAAAATTGTTTGACAAATACTAGAATAATTTCAGTAATATCCTTTAGTATGAAGAAAAAGAAGTTTTTGTTCTAAAGCTTCTACGGAAGTCGAATTTGTTCCATGATGTTCTATTTGCATATTCTCAAACGTTCCAGAAGAAAATTTTACTCAAAAATACCGGAAGTCATGTTTAAAAATTAAAACAATGCACCTTACACAGAGTATAAAAGGAAGACAAAATTTGACACAAAAAAACACTTTATGCTTTGAATCCACAAGAGACACTTCACCTATGAATCCGATCATCTAATCCAAGGCGAACTCGAAGAAGAGGAATTCAACCCGAAAACTCAAAAAGGCTTTTCCCATACCAGACAAAAGACAGACTTAACCTATATCAGGAGTATATCGCTAAACGCTAACATGTTGTTGAATAGAGCAGCAACACGCCATATTTAATAGAAACGCACACAGCCAAATATCCAGCGGCCCTGAAAAGGACAGATTTTAATAGAGAAAAATCAATTTTGTTGGTATTTGTGAAAATAAACAGACTTCGACAAACCCCCAACCAAATTACTAATGCCAAGCCTACTACATTGAGTTGGAACTAGCGCTGAGACAGCAGAATAGAGAGGCCAGGCAGTCAGCTGTTTTCTTGCCACCAAGAATTCAAAGCATAGAAACAGTACGATTTTTATTTCAATTGTGCGGAGTTTTAAAACCGTAATTTGACTTATAAATAGTTACCAGTGAGTGAGGAACATAAATACGAAGAGGAGCAAGATTGGAATCGTCCCCAAGAACAGTGTCCAGTGAAGGAAATAATTACCCACCGGAACGTGAGTTGTTAAAAAATTAAAATCATTTTTACCTGGTATCCTTGTCACACAGTTGTACTACACATGTCAAACACCTTCAAATCACACAAATTTTGTAAAGCATCCCACTGATTTGTCTTGATAGTTCAAAGGAGTCACGTCCTGAGCATAAAGTTTTTTCAAGGATTAAATTCATGCTATTCAACTGAGCAATAAAATATTTATTAGCCGATGATTAATAAAAAAACTTGTCAATAATTCTTTGTAACTCTGCAATTTTGCATCACTTGATTGTTAGTCCTTCAGACGATTTTTATGAAAAGAAAGATCATTAAACATACGTTATTTTCAATTCAAATTGTCTTGTTCACATTTTTTTCTATAATTAATTTAACAACTTAAAAATCAATTTTTAATAATAATAATAATTTCTTGGACCAAATATCCAAGTGGCGCCCACATACACATATTAGCATAAGTTATGTTTGCAGGACAACATCGTCGCAGAGAAACCGGCAATTAGTAAGTACAAGTGCGCGGAGTGTAACACCCGACAAAACAAAAGACACAGACATATCTTTTTGTTATAATATTATTAAAAACAAAATATTAAAATAAGGAATTATATAAACAGAGAAATGTAATTAGTAAGTATTAAATTAATTGTAAACATAGAAAATATGAAAAACCCCAATATTGTGGGATACCAAAATAATCTTTGTGAGGAAATACGAATGACAGTGCTAATAACTAATAACTAAGAAGGAAGATAAGAGAAGGAAGGAAGTCAGAAGATATAGGAAGATTTGAAAAGAATTCAAATTTTAATAACAATGTATTCATATCAAGCTCGCCCAATCAGAATAATGGTGTAACCATGGAAACGACGGTTTGAAGAGGTAATTACCGTTGAATAGAATTACTGAGAAAGTGATGCTCAAGGAAAACAGAAGCCAGAATTCAGAACAACATATTTCATATTTAAAATATTTGGAAAGTAAATTAACTTGTCAAAATTGAATGAGTAGGAGTCTGACAACTACTGAACACAATTATCTGATGGAGAAGATGTTTATTTCAAGACGAAGTGAATAAATAAATCAAAAAACTCAGAAAAAGATGCCCGAAGCCCGAATAAATGAAAAATGAATTATATTGCAGCCACATCCCTAAAATTTGGCGCCACCCGGGAATTGTACACTACTAGTGAACCTCAGATCGGGGACTACGATACCTGGTTATCCGTACGTTCGCTACGGACTCAAGCATCGTGAGTTACATTACCGTGCGAGGACGAATTGGTAAGACACATACACAAGTTACACTCAGACACACTTCAACATTTTACAGAGGTACCAGTAGAACGACGGCACACGAGTTTGGTTATAAATTGACGCATCCAAGTGGCAAAACAACACGGGAGCGACACAAAGCCGATAGGTTACAAATTGACTTCCATCGCGGGGCTTAAACGAAGACGAGGACGTCTTTTACCAGGTTATAATGTACATACATGCATAGCTGTAAGCGGTGACTATTTCCTTATGAAATTGGAACGCGGACTTTCCTAATGACATCGCTATATTTTTTGGTGTATCTAATTTCGTTTGGGAGGCATGTACATACATGCAAAGTCGTTACCACCACCACTATCACATTGTGCTGTCCCTTCTGTGTCGAATATTCCACCATTGTTTGGTTCTCTCTCGATTGATACGGACGTGTTCACTAGCGCCTCTCTCTCTCTCTCTCTCTCTCTCTCTCTCTCTCTCTCTCTCTTCTAATAATGTCGTTTCTTGTAAAGTTTAATGCTGTAAGTGCTATCGAGTACAAGCGATGTTCAGAATTGACAGTGAATAAAAAATATCCCATCATGGTCTTAACAAATGTGGACACAAAATATGGGAACTCTGTGCTTGCTACGTTGGAGGGTGGCGACCACCAGTATCGTGTCTATCTTCCCAAGAGGTATGCAGGTGTCTTCACGAATGAGGAGCTCAGACATATCAAACCCAAAGAACTACATTTAGTGTATCGAGGGACGAGGAACCAAACAACGCAGGTGGAGATTGTGTCCTAACGACGTAAGTAACAATTTATTGCTGTGTGTGTGTGTGTGTGTGTAGTTTCAACCCCCAGTACTTAACACTTTAATAATTGAATTTGTATGTGCGTAGTGATAAATGTATCATTGATTCTAATTAGTATTTACAAAGTTTCGTTGAATAATATTTGGTTCGATTAGAAATTATTTGAAAGTACATTAACTTATGAAAATGACATATACTTGAAAAAGTTTACTTACTTAACGCATTGATCCTTTCTTTCCACTGACTGTGCGTGTGTGTGTGTGTCTGATAATTTAATAATTGAATTATCATCATATCAGTGATTCTAATACCGACTGTATTGAATATTTGGTTCGATTAGAAATTATTTGAAAGTACATTAACTTATGAAAATGTCATATACTTGAAAAAGTTTACTTACTTAACGCATTAATCCTTTCTTTCCACTGACTGTGCGTGTGCGTGTGACAATTTAATAATTGAATATTTATTGTATCAGTGAGTCTAATACCGACTGTATTGTTATGTTACAGATAACGTCTATGCGGATTGTATCTACAAGCATGAAATTATTATTTAAATCCTATATCTGTTTTTATTAAAATCTTACAATGTCAAAAATCATTATTAATATTGTATTTATTTTTATATCATTGTTTACGATATATATATATATATTTAATCAAGGCAAAATGAATTTTAAAATATATTAATATTGTATTTATTTTATAACAATGTTTGTGATATATATATATATATATATTTAATCAATGTAAAAAAATGTATTTTGAATAATTGTATTACAATGGTCTGTAAACCATATTTAATTTTGTGTACAGTGGTGTGAATATTGTAACATTACATTTGGCACAACTTGATATCATACCAGATTTAATGAAGATCATGGATAAGAAACTTAACAAGAAGAAAAATATCTTTTAAAAAATGATAGTCAAGATGAACAAATAACTACTTTAGACTGACTTGTACTATAACTGACCATACCCAAATTAATGTTTAGGTAAAGTGATGCAAAATGAATTTCGATGATGACATGAAGTTCAAATAATTAAAATAATAATACTTATAAAGACAGACAGCATTATGTACCATTACTATAGGTAAACAAATGGTTTTATTAAATGTATCAAAATATAAAAATAATCAAAATACAAATTGAGGGATAATAGGCCCAAATATACAATATAATGTAAAATAATATATTAGTAAATTGTTAACTAAATGATATAATGAAATAATACAACAAAACAATTATTATAGATACATGGAAACATGCAACTAACTGTAAATAATAGTGGACATAATGTTATCAAGAAAATAATGTATAATCTAATAATAATTCTCAAATGTATAAAAATAAACAGAAAAAGTACCTAGTACAGCAATGGCTGAACTACCTAAGAAAAATGGAATAAAATAGAAAATCATTTTTTAAACTTTCCTTTTTTATGTTTTAAAAATAAGATTAAGTTGTGTTGATGATATTTATAGTTTTATTAAGTAATGAGTGTATGATATGCTTTGTGCAGGATGTGTGCAACCAGACATATGCAAATTGTTTAATCACAAAATGGGAATTATGTTTTTTTTAATAATGTTACTGTAATAATTATTGTTATATTTTTAAATAATAATACTAATAGAGTTATAGGGAGTAGTTTTGATGGTAGTTGCATAGTTAATAGGTGTTACAATAACAGAAAATAGATATTTATCATGACAAGACATAGGCCTATAAAAACTTTGGAATTTTGTAAATTTTAGGAAATACTGTTAGAATTTTATAAAACAAATGTTGTAATATGGATAGGTTTATAGTTAATAGTATACACAACAAATATGGAATCGAAATAATCAGTTTTAAGTTATTTAAGAAAAATTCAAATAGCAAAAATGTAACATCGGTATTTCTTAAGCAAAAATAGGCATGTTTGGTGTCTATATGTCACAAATATTAAGACCAAAATAATGATGCTATTAGTTTTAAATTCCCAATCAGTACAAAAAAGTTATACTAATTAAAAGTTTTTGACCAAATTCAGACATTGAAATAATGAATTTGTATGACAATGTATATCTGAATCAACCAACCAGATTTCAAGTTTTACCTTAGCAACGGAAAATTCAGATAAATAAAATAGGACTTCTTTAAGAACGATCATTGAAGACAGACACGTTATTAAACGTCTCAGATAATTACATTTTAATTAGTGAAAACACATAACAGACTTAGTAAAACAAATTGGTATAGTCAATACAAAATATTATAATAACAAAAGAACATCAAGAATTTAATTCAGAAGAATTTAGATCCGGGGAGAAGAAGCAAAGGAGACTTGGACCCTATCTTTGTCCTGGAAGAATAAAGAAGAGGATCTGGGTGAATTTGAACAATTTATCATCTTATGTGACAACACCTACACTTGTGTACACAACTATTTAGGAATTAAACAATAAATAAAACTACAGACACTATTCTACACCAACACTAAAGAAAACTTGAAAATAACACCAATTGAGTATTACACCTTTTTTGAACACCATAAAAACTTTAACGATAACTAATAAGCATCTAAACTGTTCATAACCTATAATAGTGAGTAACACATACACGACTACCAGTTTGCACTATACACATCAAAACCTCGTAATATCCTTATATTGTGAAGTTTGTATTTTGATTTTAAGAGTCGTATTATTTGTTTAACCATAATTTCCTAACCAAATACGCCCTGAATAATTTATTTTAAAAGAAATAAAACGAAATCATCATTTTGGGTTGGCCGACTACAGCAAAATATTGTAGCTACTACCAACTTATGAATAAAGACGCATAATTTTGTCATTATTTGTAATTACAGTAAAGAAAAACGAGAAGTAATTAATCAATACTTCATTTGAATAAAGATTGATAAAAGGAATATATCTGTTTGGTGTTATCTTTGCATTATTATACTGTTTCAATTAAGAATTACGATAACATAGTACAGCGGACGGAGCGACTGTTGGCAACTCCGAGTGACGTCATTGGGACTGGATGCGTAGTGGGAGCGAGCGGCAGAATACAACAGTAGCATAATAATGTATCGTTCAACATAATTATATTTGTTACAAATTGACGAACCCAACAGTGGGGCTTGACGTGGATACTCGGGAGACCTTATAATTATATTTGTTACAAATTGGCGAACCAACGTGTGAGGCGATAAATTAAAATACAATTTATAATTAAACAACCAGAAATAAACGAAAATGAGGAAGCGAGAAACATCGCGCAAACGAGCTGCCGAAACCGAGAAAGTAAGCGAATTAAGCATGAAAGACAAGGAAGCAACACCGGTTGAGGAAGTAGAAACTATAATAAGGAAGGCTCCGGAGAAACAACCAGAAGAATCCACACAAACAGAAAGCGAGAAGACGCAAGAAATGATTAAACGTATGATGGAATTAATGCAGGAAACCGGTAAAAAAACGGAGGAGAGTAATAAGAAACTAATGGAGGAATTAAAAAAGGACAATAAACAGTCTATGGAGGAATTGAGCTGAAAATTGGAAGAGACTAATAAGAAAATGGAAGAAAAAATGGGAGAATTGAAAGAGAATAGCAGGAAAATGGAGGAGAAAATAGACGAAATAATAAAGCATTGAGGGAAGAATTGAAGGGAAATTACCAGGAAACCATGAACAAATTGGATGAACACAAAGAGTCATTAAAAGAAGAGTGGAATAACAAGATGGAAATTAATAACCGGCAATTTCAGGAAGAATGGGACAAGAAGCTAGAACCGGTGACTGAAATTAAAAGGGTAGAATCCGAGACCAAGGAAAAATGTGAGCGGATGAACCAAGAGATACTGAGCGTCCGGGAAGAAACGAATGGACGAATAGAAAATATACAAACCAACCAAGCAGCGATGGGAGGAAGATTAGAAAGCATAGGTACTAGTCTTAATCGGGTACAAGACCAAACAACTGCCCATAGAGATGAGATCAACTCTCTAAGAAACAGACAATGTACAGGTGCCCATACCACATATGAGGAAAACCGAGAAGTTATCGACTTCCAGAATTATAGAAGAAACCCCATGTTATTCCTAGAATGGGTAGAAGAAAAAATAGCAAAAACCGGAGAATACAGATGGGTTGTAATTAGAAGTATGCTGGACGAAATGTTCAGAAAAGTCTATGACAATTGGTGGACGGCGATGCAGCCAAATATACAAAATTTTCAAGAATTTAAGAAACAATTTAAATCCAAGTACTGGTCTGATGCCACACAACACATGATAAGAAGTGACATAGGATTGGGCCGATATGATCTACACGGCAAACAAATTCCGACCACATACTTTCTTGGTAAGATAAACATAGCCAGACATTTAGAACCTGCAATTCCTACTGAATGTTTAGGGAGGCTATTAGCTTATCACTATGGTGGGGAAATTACGAGAGGCCGAATAAACGGACGAATACAAACCATTGAGGAGATGTCAGCATTATTAGCGGAAATGGAACAAGAGAAGAGCTTCCTCCAATACAGACGAAGGAGCGATGAAATGGATAGAAATAATGGTCACCGCGACGCCCGGTATGAAAACAACAGGAATAGATCAAATAATAACAATTACAACAACAACAACGGTAACCACTATGAACGTAGTTACCAAAATAATAATAACAATAACAACTATCCACGGAATAATATGACGAATAACAACAACAATAACAACAACCACTATTACCGTAGCTCTCCTACGAATAATAATAATGGATACCAGCGTGCCAATGATAGAGACAACCATTACCAGAACAACCGAGGTTATCAAAACAATTACGATAACCGATACAGACAGAATAATAATGGCAATTATAACAACCAAAACCAAACATATCGAAGACATGTGAATTATATGAACGCCGAATATAGAGATATGGGAAGACGTTCGTACCATGGACGAATGAATTATGATGGGAACCGGGAGAGAAATTTTCAGGAGGAGAATAACCAACGCTACCGGGATGAATATAGACGATGTAGGAGCTGCGACGATGACAGGAATAACAGAAACTCAGTGACGTTCAATAACAACGCCATTGAGATACAAGAACTACAGAATAGAGACAGGCCCGGCCAACCAGACAACAGGACCGAGGAGATCAGCCCTGATTTAAACGGACCGCGGCAGTGTGAAACCAACAGGTCCCATCACTGAAACGACAATTTTTGGTACTTACTAGGACGAGATAAAACGACTGACAATACAATAACAATAGTGCATAATCATTTCTTAAAAAATGTGAGAGAAGAATTGCTAAATGAAGATACAATAACGAACAATAATTTGAATAATGAGATTGCCTATATTATCGCCCAAGTGAATGGATTAGACACAAGATTCATGATAGATACGGGCGCAAACGTGTCGTTAATCAATAACAACGAATACCACGAAATTCAAAAATTAATTAAGATCATCTTACCGACTCTACCAATCCAGAATATAATTTTAATTGGAGCCACCGGAAGGCAAAACAAGTCAATAAGAAAACAGGTATCATTAGCAGTGACCAGCGGAAATGTAGCTATACCTATGATTTTTCTAATAGCTAGTAACCTACCATTTAATCTACTAATAGGCTGTGATATTTTGAGAAAATACTCAGCAATAATTGACATGAGACAGGCCATAGTGTCATTAAAAATGGATAATATAGAATGGACAGCAAAATTAGTAGAAATAAAAAATGTACCTTCATGCAATAGTATTAATAGTATAAGAAAATTCAATAATGATCAAGATGATTCATGGAATATAAGAAGAGAATACTTTGGGAGTGAAGACAGTTTATGGTTGGAAAAATTAGAAGAGATCCAACAATTTCGGTCAGAACAAAGTGAATGTAATTTAACTACACAACAAATAGAAAAGTTAATATCAATATATAATAAATACCGCTATGTTTTCTCTGATATACCTGGCAAAGTAAAAAATTATCTATTTACACTACAATTCGAGGGGCCTGTAAATTTTAATAAGAAAACATATCCCGTTGCTTATGCATTAAAAGAAGCAGTGAGGACTGAACTAGACAAAATGATAGCAGAAGATATTATTGAGTATAGCTGTTCCCCATATACTAGTCCGTTAATAGCCGTTTTTAAGAAAGATGGCAAAGTACGACTCTGTATGGATGCTAGAGAGATCAATAAGATCATAGTTAATGACAGAACATCTCCCGGAGAGATTGAGGAGATACTGAAAAAATTTATGGAATACAATTTATCAGCACCTGGGATACTGTTTGTGGGTATTGGCAAGTGGAGTTACACCCAGATAGTCGAAAGTACATCGCCTTTATTTTCGAAGGGAGGAACTACCAGTTCAAGCGACTACCGTTTGGACTGGTAAACTCAGTAGCTGTATTCGAAAGGTGTATGGACCAGGTGTTGGGTCCAGATACTATTCCATTTACAACAGTCTATGTTGATGACTTGTTGATTACTTCAGTGAATTGGGAAGACCATTGTGACAGAGTAGGGCAAGTATTACAAAAATTATCAGACAATAACGTCACCCTAAAGCTTCAAAAGTCCAAACTTATCGCCAGTGAAGTCCAGTTCCTGGGTTTTAACTGATCAAGACAAGGAATAACACCATCCAATGAGACGATAGAAGCTATCCAGAAGTTCCCAAGTCCTAAAAATAAAAAGCAACTTCAATCATTTCTGGGACTTTGTAATTACTATAGGAAGTTTCAGAGAAATTATTCTGAAATGACAGCGAAGTTTTCTCCACAATTATCCTCGAATAACAAATGGTCATGGGGACAGGAACAAGACAACTTACTCCAAATGATCAAGCATAATTTCTTACATTCAGTTATATTAAAACATCCTAATTTCGACCAACCGTTCTTCATGAACTGCGATGCCAGTGATATAAGTTTAGGAGCTGTATTATATCAAGAAGATAGTGAGGGAAACCATCAGGTGGTGAGTTTTGTAAGCAGAATACTTAATGGATGTGAACGCAATTATAGTGTAACGGAAAAGGAATTATTAAGCGTTGTATTCGCTTGTGGAAAATTTAGAACCTATATTCTTGGATACCCGATAACTGTGAGAAGTGACCATAAGTCAATATCTTTCTTAAAAAATTGCAAGCTTAACCATGGAAGATTGACAAGGTGGATACTTGCACTACAGGAATACCATATAAATTGGGAGTATGTTCCGGGAAAACAGAATATTGCTGCAGATATATTGTCCCGAATTAACATAGAACAGCAAGCTTTTGAAGGGGAAAAGGAAACAATCGTCAAGGTATACACTGTCATAAAAAACAAATCAGATTTGGAAAACCTCATGAAATCAATTTCGCAACAACAAACAGAGGATACAAAAATCAACAATTTTAGGCAAAGACTGATCCAACAGGAGGAAAAAATTACTGCATATTACTGTCTACATGAAGACATATTATTTTACAAACCAAATAATAACCAAGGATCATGGAAGGTAGTGATACCTAAAGCATTAGAAAAAGAATTAATACTGGACTACCATAGTCGATATGGGCATATGGGTGCATTAAAAGTGATGAAAGCACTTGAGGAACACACTTACATTAAGAATATCAACCGGAGAGTCAGAGAATGTATTCGGCAGTGCCACATCTGTCAATTGGCAAAATACAATAACGAAAAAACAGAAGGAATAATGCAGCCAATTACATCAACTGGTTAATTAGAGAGAGTATTTTTAGATGTGTGTGGACCGTTACCTCGCAGTGGAGGGAGAAAACAATATAAATTCATAATAATCATGTTCGACCATTACTCCAAATTTATTTACAAAACTATACCCCATTAATCGGGCAACTACAAAAAAGATTTTGCAAATAGTAATCCAACAATACATACCAGAGTTAGGAACTCCAAGGTCAATTATTACAGATCATGGGACTCAGTTCCGAGGAAGGGTATGGAAGGAGACTTTGTTAGACCTAGGTGTCAAGACATATAAAACATCTGTCTATCACCCAAATAGCAATCCGGTGGAAAGAGTACTGAGGGAGGTCGGCAGAATCTTCAGGACCTATTGTTTCTATAAACACCAGAAGTGGAGTGACTACATTACACAAACAGAAAGTTTTATCAACTTAGTTTACCATGAATCAATACAAGATACTTCATATACTATAATGCATGAAAGACTACCACCCCGAGAAATTATTGAAATAATCAACTTTCCAAGCAACCCAGCTTACCAGTTCGACAACGTGAGATTCCACAGCAAACTGAATGAGCAAGTGGAGAAAAGAAGGAAAAAATACAAAATAATTCAACAGAAAATAATCCAGTACAAGATTGGAGACAAAGTATTGTTAAAAAACCGCGAATTGCCAAGTTCTAAGGAAGGAATAGCAAAAAAGCTATTATTACTTTATAACGGACCATATGTTGTTGTAAAAAACAATAACAACAATACTTATGTAATTAGTGATGTGGAGACGAAAAAGATTAAGGGAACATACAACCAAGTTTCCTTAAAAATGTATTATGAAGCCAATTAAAACGAATTTGAATAAATCTCAAAATTCAAACCAATAGTAAGGACAACTTACAGTGCATGTTGTCAATGTTCTTTTGGATCAAGCGAATAAACAAATTTGAATAAATTTCAAAATTCTAAACGAAATAAGCACCTCTTATTAAATATAATTATGAATTTATTATTTGAATATAAAAGAAAGTTGCAACATCCATGAATCAGGAGAAACCAAACAGTTATAAAATGAATAAGAAAAGACAAATGTAGACAATCGATGATGAAAATAAGACAAGACTAGAAACGAAATTACTACGAATAACCTATCATGATTGTGAGAGAATCAACAACAACTATAGATACAGATAATTGTTACGTGTTAATTGAATAAAGATAGCGAATAAAAAAAAGAAGATTAAGCAGTACTGATAAAGAAGGAAAGAAGATAGTACCAATTAAAAATAAAAATGTTATTAATATCACCACAAGAAAATGAACATCTGAAGGAATCAATGGAAAGAAATATTTAGATCTGAGAATTTAAACTGAGTGAACCATCCTAAGAATATATTATTATATTATTTTTATTTGATTTAGTCGTGAATAGACTAGTGATTATTAAATGTGATTGACTGATGAGATCTCCAGCAATCGATATTATTGATGTATTATGTATTATAAGGACAGCGGGGTATTAGGTCAAGAGAGCCCCCCGACTGATTCCAAGATATATGTGATAATGATTAATTTGTTAGGGAGGTAACATGTTCCAGGGATAGAACACTTATAATTAAAGACAAGTATACCAGATCATAAAAAGGATAACAAGTGCTAATATGGAAGATAAGATAATTGATAATTTCAACAAAATATATTATTTTATTAAAATAGTCAAATTTGGTGGCAGGGTAGTATGTAACATTACATTTGGCACAACTTGATATCATACCAGATTTAATGAAGATCATGGATAAGAAACTTAACAAGAAGAAAAATATCTTTTAAAAAATGATAGTCAAGATGAACAAATAACTACTTTAGACTGACTTGTACTATAACTGACCATACCCAAATTAATGTTTAGGTAAAGTGATGCAAAATGAATTTCGATGATGACATGAAGTTCAAATAATTAAAATAATAATACTTATAAAGACAGACAGCATTATGTACCATTACTATAAGTAAACAAATGGTTTTATTAAATGTATCAAAATATAAAAATAATCAAAATACAAAATGAGGGATAATAGCCCCAAATATACAATATAATGTAAAATAATATATTAGTAAATTGTTAACTAAATGATATAATGAAATAATACAACAAAACAATTATTATAGATACATGGAAACATGCAACTAACTGTAAATAATAGTGGACATAATGTTATCAAGAAAATAATGTATAATCTAATAATAATTCTCAAATGTATAAAAATAAACAGAAAAAGTACCTAGTACAGCAATGGCTGAACTACCTAAGAAAAATGGAATAAAATAGAAAATCATTTTTTAAACTTTCCTTTTTTATGTTTTAAAAATAAGATTAAGTTGTGTTGATGATATTTATAGTTTTATTAGGTAATGAGTGTATGATATGCTTTGTGCAGGATGTGTGTAACCAGACATATGCAAATTGTTTAATCACAAAATGGGAATTATGTTTTTTTTAATAATGTTACTGTAATAATTATTGTTATATTTTTAAATAATAATACTAATAGAGTTATAGGGAGTAGTTTTGATGGTAGTTGCATAGTTAATAGGTGTTACAATAACAGAAAATAGATATTTATCATGACAAGACATAGGCCTATAAAAACTTTGGAATTTTGTAAATTTTAGGAAATACTGTTAGAATTTTATAAAACAAATGTTGTAATATGGATAGGTTTATAGTTAATAGTATACACAACAAATATGGAATCGAAATAATCAGTTTTAAGTTATTTAAGAAAAATTCAAATAGCAAAAATGTAACATCGGTATTTCTTAAGCAAAAATAGGCATGTTTGGTGTCTATATGTCACAAATATTAAGACCAAAATAATGATGCTATTAGTTTTAAATTCCCAATCAGTACAAAAAAGTTATACTAATTAAAAGTTTTTGACCAAATTCAGACATTGAAATAATGAATTTGTATGACAATGTATATCTGAATCAACCAACCAGATTTCAAGTTTTACCTTAGCAACGGAAAATTCAGATAAATAAAATAGGACTTCTTTAAGAACGATCATTGAAGACAGACACGTTATTAAACGTCTCAGATAATTACATTTTAATTAGTGAAAACACATAACAGACTTAGTAAAACAAATTGGTATAGTCAATACAAAATATTATAATAACAAAAGAACATCAAGAATTTAATTCAGAAGAATTTAGATCCGGGGAGAAGAAGCAAAGAAGACTTGGACCCTATCTTTGTCCTGGAAGAATAAAGAAGAGGATCTGGGTGAATTTGAACAATTTATCATCTTATGTGACAACACCTACACTTGTGTACACAACTATTTAGGAATTAAACAATAAATAATACTACAGACACTATTCTACACCAACACTAAAGAACACTTGAAAATAACACCAATTGAGTGTTACACCTTTTTTGAACACCATAAAAACTTTAACGATAACTAATAAGCATCTAAACTGTTCATAACCTATAATAGTGAGTAACACATACACGACTACCAGTTTGCACTATACACATCAAAACCTCGTAATATCCTTATATTGTGAAGTTTGTATTTTGATTTTAAGAGTTGTATTATTTGTTTAACCATAATTTCCTAACCAAATACGCCCTGAATAATTTATTTTAATATAAATAAAACGAAAAGCATCATTTTGGGTTGGCCGACTACAGCAAAATATTGAAGCTACTACCAACTTATGAATAAAGACGCATAATTTTGTCATTATTTGTAATTACAGTAAAGAAAAACGAGAAGTAATTAATCAATACTTCATTTGAATAAAGATTGATAAAAGGAATATATCTGTTTGGTGTTATCTTTGCATTATTATACTGTTTCAATTAAGAATTACGATAACATAGTACAGCGGACGGAGCGACTGTTGGCAACTCCGAGTGACGTCATTGGGACTGGATGCGTAGTGGGAGCGAGCGGCAGAATACAACAGTAGCATAATAATGTATCGTTCAACATAATTATATTTGTTACAAATTGACGAACCCAACAGTGGGGCTTGACGTGGATACTCGGGAGACCTTATAATTATATTTGTTACAAATTGGCGAACCAACGTGTGAGGCGATAAATTAAAATACAATTTATAATTAAACAACCAGAAATAAACGAAAATGAGGAAGCGAGAAACATCGCGCAAACGAGCTGCCGAAACCGAGAAAGTAAGCGAATTAAGCATGAAAGACAAGGAAGCAACACCGGTTGAGGAAGTAGAAACTATAATAAGGAAGGCTCCGGAGAAACAACCAGAAGAATCCACACAAACAGAAAGCGAGAAGACGCAAGAAATGATTAAACGTATGATGGAATTAATGCAGGAAACCGGTAAAAAAACGGAGGAGAGTAATAAGAAACTAATGGAGGAATTAAAAAAGGACAATAAACAGTCTATGGAGGAATTGAGCTGAAAATTGGAAGAGACTAATAAGAAAATGGAAGAAAAAATGGGAGAATTGAAAGAGAATAGCAGGAAAATGGAGGAGAAAATAGACGAAATAATAAAGCATTGAGGGAAGAATTGAAGGGAAATTACCAGGAAACCATGAACAAATTGGATGAACACAAAGAGTCATTAAAAGAAGAGTGGAATAAAAAGATGGAAATTAATAACCGGCAATTTCAGGAAGAATGGGACAAGAAGCTAGAACCGGTGACTGAAATTAAAAGGGTAGAATCCGAGACCAAGGAAAAATGTGAGCGGATGAACCAAGAGATACTGAGCGTCCGGGAAGAAACGAATGGACGAATAGAAAATATACAAACCAACCAAGCAGCGATGGGAGGAAGATTAGAAAGCATAGGTACTTGTCTTAATCGGGTACAAGACCAAACAACTGCCCATAGAGATGAGATCAACTCTCTAAGAAACAGACAATGTACAGGTGCCCATACCACATATGAGGAAAACCGAGAAGTTATCGACTTCCAGAATTATAGAAGAAACCCCATGTTATTCCTAGAATGGGTAGAAAAAAAAATAGCAAAAACCGGAGAAGACAGATGGGTTGTAATTAGAAGTATGCTGGACGAAATGTTCAGAAAAGTCTATGACAATTGGTGGACGGCGATGCAGCAAAATATACAAAATTTTCAAGAATTTAAGAAACAATTTAAATCCAAGTACTGGTCTGATGCCACACAACACATGATAAGAAGTGACATAGGATTGGGCCGATATGATCTACACGGCAAACAAACTCCGACCACATACTTTCTTGGTAAGATAAACATAGCCAGACATTTAGAACCTGCAATTCCTACTGAATGTTTAGGGAGGCTATTAGCTTATCACTATGGTGGGGAAATTACGAGAGGCCGAATAAACGGACGAATACAAACCATTGAGGAGATGTCAGCATTATTAGCGGAAATGGAACAAGAGAAGAGCTTCCTCCAATACAGACGAAGGAGCGATGAAATGGATAGAAATAATGGTCACCGCGACGCCCGGTATGAAAACAACAGGAATAGATCAAATAATAACAATTACAACAACAACAACGGTAACCACTATGAACGTAGTTACCAAAATAATAATAACAATAACAACTATCCACGGAATAATATGACGAATAACAACAACAATAACAACAACCACTATTACCGTAGCTCTCCTACGAATAATAATAATGGATACCAGCGTGCCAATGATAGAGACAACCATTACCAGAACAACCGAGGTTATCAAAACAATTACGATAACCGATACAGACAGAATAATAATGGCAATCATAACAACCAAAACCAAACATATCGAAGACATGTGAATTATATGAACGCCGAATATAGAGATATGGGAAGACGTTCGTACCATGGACGAATGAATTATGATGGGAACCGGGAGAGAAATTTTCAGGAGGAGAATAACCAACGCTACCGGGATGAATATAGACGATGTAGGAGCTGCGACGATGACAGGAATAACAGAAACTCAGTGACGTTCAATAACAACGCCATTGAGATACAAGAACTACAGAATAGAGACAGGCCCGGCCAACCAGACAACAGGACCGAGGAGATCAGCCCTGATTTAAACGGACCGCGGCAGTGTGAAACCAACAGGTCCCATCACTGAAACGACAATTTTTGGTACTTACTAGGACGAGATAAAACGACTGACAATACAATAACAATAGTGCATAATCATTTCTTAAAAAATGTGAGAGAAGAATTGCTAAATGAAGATACAATAACGAACAATAATTTGAATAATGAGATTGCCTATATTATCGCCCAAGTGAATGGATTAGACACAAGATTCATGATAGATACGGGTGCAAACGTGTCGTTAATCAATAACAACGAATACCACGAAATTCAAAAATTAATTAAGATCATCTTACCGACTCTACCAATCCAGAATATAATTTTAATTGGAGCCACCGGAAGGCAAAACAAGTCAATAAGAAAACAGGTATCATTAGCAGTGACCAGCGGAAATGTAGCTATACCTATGATTTTTCTAATAGCTAGTAACCTACCATTTAATCTACTAATAGGCTGTGATATTTTGAGAAAATACTCAGCAATAATTGACATGAGACAGGCCATAGTGTCATTAAAAATGGATAATATAGAATGGACAGCAAAATTAGTAGAAATAAAAAATGTACCTTCATGCAATAGTATTAATAGTATAAGAAAATTCAATAATGATCAAGATGATTCATGGAATATAAGAAGAGAATACTTTGGGAGTGAAGACAGTTTATGGTTGGAAAAATTAGAAGAGATCCAACAATTTCGGTCAGAACAAAGTGAATGTAATTTAACTACACAACAAATAGAAAAGTTAATATCAATATATAATAAATACCGCTATGTTTTCTCTGATATACCTGGCAAAGTAAAAAATTATCTATTTACACTACAATTCGAGGGGCCTGTAAATTTTAATAAGAAATCATATCCCGTTGCTTATGCATTAAAAGAAGCAGTGAGGACTGAACTAGACAAAATGATAGCAGAAGATATTATTGAGTATAGCTGTTCCCCATATACTAGTCCGTTAATAGCCGTTTTTAAGAAAGATGGCAAAGTACGACTCTGTATGGATGCTAGAGAGATCAATAAGATCATAGTTAATGACAGAACATCTCCCGGAGAGATTGAGGAGATACTGAAAAAATTTATGGAATACAATTTATCAGCACCTGGGATACTGTTTGTGGGTATTGGCAGGTGGAGTTACACCCAGATAGTCGAAAGTACATCGCCTTTATTTTCGAAGGGAGGAACTACCAGTTCAAGCGACTACCGTTTGGACTGGTAAACTCAGTAGCTGTATTCGTAAGGTGTATGGACCAGGTGTTGGGTCCAGATACTATTCCATTTACAACAGTCTATGTTGATGACTTGTTGATTACTTCAGTGAATTGGGAAGACCATTGTGACAGAGTAGGGCAAGTATTACAAAAATTATCAGACAATAACGTCACCCTAAAGCTTCAAAAGTCCAAACTTATCGCCAGTGAAGTCCAGTTCCTGGGTTTTAACTGATCAAGACAAGGAATAACACCATCCAATGAGACGATAGAAGCTATCCAGAAGTTCCCAAGTCCTAAAAATAAAAAGCAACTTCAATCATTTCTGGGACTTTGTAATTACTATAGGAAGTTTCAGAGAAATTATTCTGAAATGACAGCGAAGTTTTCTCCACAATTATCCTCGAATAACAAATGGTCATGGGGACAGGAACAAGACAACTTACTCCAAATGATCAAGCATAATTTCTTACATTCAGTTATATTAAAACATCCTAATTTCGACCAACCGTTCTTCATGAACTGCGATGCCAGTGATATAAGTTTAGGATCTGTATTATATCAAGAAGATAGTGAGGGAAACCATCAGGTGGTGAGTTTTGTAAGCAGAATACTTAATGGATGTGAACGCAATTATAGTGTAACGGAAAAGGAATTATTAAGCGTTGTATTCGCTTGTGGAAAATTTAGAACCTATATTCTTGGATACCCGATAACTGTGAGAAGTGACCATAAGTCAATATCTTTCTTAAAAAATTGCAAGCTTAACCATGGAAGATTGACAAGGTGGATACTTGCACTACAGGAATACCATATAAATTGGGAGTATGTTCCAGGAAAACAGAATATTGCTGCAGATATATTGTCCCGAATTAACATAGAACAGCAAGCTTTTGAAGGGGAAAAGGAAACAATCGTCAAGGTATACACTGTCATAAAAAACCAATCAGATTTGGAAAACCTCATGAAATCAATTTCGCAACAACAAACAGAGGATACAAAAATCAACAATTTTAGGCAAAGACTGATCCAACAGGAGGAAAAAATTACTGCATATTACTGTCTACATGAAGACATATTATTTTACAAACCAAATAATAACCAAGGATCATGGAAGGTAGTGATACCTAAAGCATTAGAAAAAGAATTAATACTGGACTACCATAGTCGATATGGGCATATGGGTGCATTAAAAGTGATGAAAGCACTTGAGGAACACACTTACATTAAGAATATCAACTGGAGAGTCAGAGAATGTATTCGGCAGTGCCACATCTGTCAATTGGCAAAATACAATAACGAAAAAACAGAAGGAATAATGCAGCCAATTACATCAACTGGTAAATTAGAGAGAGTATTTTTAGATGTGTGTGGACCGTTACCTCGCAGTGGAGGGAGAAAACAATATAAATTCATAATAATCATGTTCGACCATTACTCCAAATTTATTTACAAAACTATACCCCATTAATCGGGCAACTACAAAAAAGATTTTGCAAATAGTAATCCAACAATACATACCAGAGTTAGGAACTCCAAGGTCAATTATTACAGATCATGGGACTCAGTTCCGAGGAAGGGTATGGAAGGAGACTTTGTTAGACCTAGGTGTCAAGACATATAAAACATCTGTCTATCACCCAAATAGCAATCCGGTGGAAAGAGTACTGAGGGAGGTCGGCAGAATCTTCAGGACCTATTGTTTCTATAAACACCAGAAGTGGAGTGACTACATTACACAAACAGAAAGTTTTATCAACTTAGTTTACCATGAATCAATACAAGATACTTCATATACTATAATGCATGAAAGACTACCACCCCGAGAAATTATTGAAATAATCAACTTTCCAAGCAACCCAGCTTACCAGTTCGACAACGTGAGATTCCACAGCAAACTGAATGAGCAAGTGGAGAAAAGAAGGAAAAAATACAAAATAATTCAACAGAAAATAATCCAGTACAAGATTGGAGACAAAGTATTGTTAAAAAACCGCGAATTGCCAAGTTCTAAGGAAGGAATAGCAAAAAAGCTATTATTACTTTATAACCGACCATATGTTGTTGTAAAAAACAATAACAACAATACTTATGTAATTAGTGATGTGGAGACGAAAAAGATTAAGGGAACATACAACCAAGTTTCCTTAAAAATGTATTATGAAGCCAATTAAAACGAATTTGAATAAATCTCAAAATTCAAACCAATAGTAAGGACAACTTACAGTGCATGTTGTCAATGTTCTTTTGGATCAAGCGAATAAACAAATTTGAATAAATTTCAAAATTCTAAACGAAATAAGCACCTCTTATTAAATATAATTATGAATTTATTATTTGAATATAAAAGAAAGTTGCAACATCCATGAATCAGGAGAAACCAAACAGTTATAAAATGAATAAGAAAAGACAAATGTAGACAATCGATGATGAAAATAAGACAAGACTAGAAACGAAATTACTACGAATAACCTATCATGATTGTGAGAGAATCAACAACAACTATAGATACAGATAATTGTTACGTGTTAATTGAATAAAGATAGCGAATAAAAAAAAGAAGATTAAGCAGTACTGATAAAGAAGGAAAGAAGATAGTACCAATTAAAAATAAAAATGTTATTAATATCACCACAAGAAAATGAACATCTGAAGGAATCAATGGAAAGAAATATTTAGATCTGAGAATTTAAACTGAGTGAACCATCCTAAGAATATATTATTATATTATTTTTATTTGATTTAGTCGTGAATAGACTAGTGATTATTAAATGTGATTGACTGATGAGATCTCCAGCAATCGATATTATTGATGTATTATGTATTATAAGGACAGCGGGGTATTAGGTCAAGAGAGCCCCCCGACTGATTCCAAGATATATGTGATAATGATTAATTTGTTAGGGAGGTAACATGTTCCAGGGATAGAACACTTATAATTAAAGACAAGTATACCAGATCATAAAAAGGATAACAAGTGCTAATATGGAAGATAAGATAATTGATAATTTCAACAAAATATATTATTTTATTAAAATAGTCAAATTTGGTGGCAGGGTAGTATGTAACATTACATTTGGCACAACTTGATATCATACCAGATTTAATGAAGATCATGGATAAGAAACTTAACAAGAAGAAAAATATCTTTTAAAAAATGATAGTCAAGATGAACAAATAACTACTTTAGACTGACTTGTACTATAACTGACCATACCCAAATTAATGTTTAGGTAAAGTGATGCAAAATGAATTTCGATGATGACATGAAGTTCAAATAATTAAAATAATAATACTTATAAAGACAGACAGCATTATGTACCATTACTATAAGTAAACAAATGGATTTATTAAATGTATCAAAATATAAAAATAATCAAAATACAAAATGAGGGATAATAGCCCCAAATATACAATATAATGTAAAATAATATATTAGTAAATTGTTAACTAAATGATATAATGAAATAATACAACAAAACAATTATTATAGATACATGGAAACATGCAACTAACTGTAAATAATAGTGGACATAATGTTATCAAGAAAATAATGTATAATCTAATAATAATTCTCAAATGTATAAAAATAAACAGAAAAAGTACCTAGTACAGCAATGGCTGAACTACCTAAGAAAAATGGAATAAAATAGAAAATCATTTTTTAAACTTTCCTTTTTTATGTTTTAAAAATAAGATTAAGTTGTGTTGATGATATTTATAGTTTTATTAGGTAATGAGTGTATGATATGCTTTGTGCAGGATGTGTGTAACCAGACATATGCAAATTGTTTAATCACAAAATGGGAATTATGTTTTTTTTAATAATGTTACTGTAATAATTATTGTTATATTTTTAAATAATAATACTAATAGAGTTATAGGGAGTAGTTTTGATGGTAGTTGCATAGTTAATAGGTGTTACAATAACAGAAAATAGATATTTATCATGACAAGACATAGGCCTATAAAAACTTTGGAATTTTGTAAATTTTAGGAAATACTGTTAGAATTTTATAAAACAAATGTTGTAATATGGATAGGTTTATAGTTAATAGTATACACAACAAATATGGAATCGAAATAATCAGTTTTAAGTTATTTAAGAAAAATTCAAATAGCAAAAATGTAACATCGGTATTTCTTAAGCAAAAATAGGCATGTTTGGTGTCTATATGTCACAAATATTAAGACCAAAATAATGATGCTATTAGTTTTAAATTCCCAATCAGTACAAAAAAGTTATACTAATTAAAAGTTTTTGACCAAATTCAGACATTGAAATAATGAATTTGTATGACAATGTATATCTGAATCAACCAACCAGATTTCAAGTTTTACCTTAGCAACGGAAAATTCAGATAAATAAAATAGGACTTCTTTAAGAACGATCATTGAAGACAGACACGTTATTAAACGTCTCAGATAATTACATTTTAATTAGTGAAAACACATAACAGACTTAGTAAAACAAATTGGTATAGTCAATACAAAATATTATAATAACAAAAGAACATCAAGAATTTAATTCAGAAGAATTTAGATCCGGGGAGAAGAAGCAAAGAAGACTTGGACCCTATCTTTGTCCTGGAAGAATAAAGAAGAGGATCTGGGTGAATTTGAACAATTTATCATCTTATGTGACAACACCTACACTTGTGTACACAACTATTTAGGAATTAAACAATAAATAATACTACAGACACTATTCTACACCAACACTAAAGAACACTTGAAAATAACACCAATTGAGTGTTACACCTTTTTTGAACACCATAAAAACTTTAACGATAACTAATAAGCATCTAAACTGTTCATAACCTATAATAGTGAGTAACACATACACGACTACCAGTTTGCACTATACACATCAAAACCTCGTAATATCCTTATATTGTGAAGTTTGTATTTTGATTTTAAGAGTTGTATTATTTGTTTAACCATAATTTCCTAACCAAATACGCCCTGAATAATTTATTTTAATAGAAATAAAACGAAAAGCATCATTTTGGGTTGGCCGACTACAGCAAAATATTGAAGCTACTACCAACTTATGAATAAAGACGCATAATTTTGTCATTATTTGTAATTACAGTAAAGAAAAACGAGAAGTAATTAATCAATACTTCATTTGAATAAAGATTGATAAAAGGAATATATCTGTTTGGTGTTATCTTTGCATTATTATACTGTTTCAATTAAGAATTACGATAACATAGTACAGCGGACGGAGCGACTGTTGGCAACTCCGAGTGACGTCATTGGGACTGGATGCGTAGTGGGAGCGAGCGGCAGAATACAACAGTAGCATAATAATGTATCGTTCAACATAATTATATTTGTTACAAATTGACGAACCCAACAGTGGGGCTTGACGTGGATACTCGGGAGACCTTATAATTATATTTGTTACAAATTGGCGAACCAACGTGTGAGGCGATAAATTAAAATACAATTTATAATTAAACAACCAGAAATAAACGAAAATGAGGAAGCAAGAAACATCGCGCAAACGAGCTGCCGAAACCGAGAAAGTAAGCGAATTAAGCATGAAAGACAAGGAAGCAACACCGGTTGAGGAAGTAGAAACTATAATAAGGAAGGCTCCGGAGAAACAACCAGAAGAATCCACACAAACAGAAAGCGAGAAGACGCAAGAAATGATTAAACGTATGATGGAATTAATGCAGGAAACCGGTAAAACGGAGGAGAGTAATAAGAAACTAATGGAGGAATTAAAAAAGGACAATAAACAGTCTATGGAGGAATTGAGCTGAAAATTGGAAGAGACTAATAAGAAAATGGAAGAAAAAATGGGAGAATTGAAAGAGAATAGCAGGAAAATGGAGGAGAAAATAGACGAAATAATAAAGCATTGAGGGAAGAATTGAAGGGAAATTACCAGGAAACCATGAACAAATTGGATGAACACAAAGAGTCATTAAAAGAAGAGTGGAATAAAAAGATGGAAATTAATAACCGGCAATTTCAGGAAGAATGGGACAAGAAGCTAGAACCGGTGACTGAAATTAAAAGGGTAGAATCCGAGACCAAGGAAAAATGTGAGCGGATGAACCAAGAGATACTGAGCGTCCGGGAAGAAACGAATGGACGAATAGAAAATATGCAAACCAACCAAGCAGCGATGGGAGGAAGATTAGAAAGCATAGGTACTAGTCTTAATCGGGTACAAGACCAAACAACTGCCCATAGAGATGAGATCAACTCTCTAAGAAACAGACAATGTACAGGTGCCCATACCACATATGAGGAAAACCGAGAAGTTATCGACTTCCAGAATTATAGAAGAAACCCCATGTTATTCCTAGAATGGGTAGAAAAAAAAATAGCAAAAACCGGAGAAGACAGATGGGTTGTAATTAGAAGTATGCTGGACGAAATGTTCAGAAAAGTCTATGACAATTGGTGGACGGCGATGCAGCAAAATATACAAAATTTTCAAGAATTTAAGAAACAATTTAAATCCAAGTACTGGTCTGATGCCACACAACACATGATAAGAAGTGACATAGGATTGGGCCGATATGATCTACACGGCAAACAAACTCCGACCACATACTTTCTTGGTAAGATAAACATAGCCAGACATTTAGAACCTGCAATTCCTACTGAATGTTTAGGGAGGCTATTAGCTTATCACTATGGTGGGGAAATTACGAGAGGCCGAATAAACGGACGAATACAAACCATTGAGGAGATGTCAGCATTATTAGCGGAAATGGAACAAGAGAAGAGCTTCCTCCAATACAGACGAAGGAGCGATGAAATGGATAGAAATAATGGTCACCGCGACGCCCGGTATGAAAACAACAGGAATAGATCAAATAATAACAATTACAACAACAACAACGGTAACCACTATGAACGTAGTTACCAAAATAATAATAACAATAACAACTATCCACGGAATAATATGACGAATAACAACAACAATAACAACAACCACTATTACCGTAGCTCTCCTACGAATAATAATAATGGATACCAGCGTGCCAATGATAGAGACAACCATTACCAGAACAACCGAGGTTATCAAAACAATTACGATAACCGATACAGACAGAATAATAATGGCAATTATAACAACCAAAACCAAACATATCGAAGACATGTGAATTATATGAACGCCGAATATAGAGATATGGGAAGACGTTCGTACCATGGACGAATGAATTATGATGGGAACCGGGAGAGAAATTTTCAGGAGGAGAATAACCAACGCTACCGGGATGAATATAGACGATGTAGGAGCTGCGACGATGACAGGAATAACAGAAACTCAGTGACGTTCAATAACAACGCCATTGAGATACAAGAACTACAGAATAGAGACAGGCCCGGCCAACCAGACAACAGGACCGAGGAGATCAGCCCTGATTTAAACGGACCGCGGCAGTGTGAAACCAACAGGTCCCATCACTGAAACGACAATTTTTGGTACTTACTAGGACGAGATAAAACGACTGACAATACAATAACAATAGTGCATAATCATTTCTTAAAAAATGTGAGAGAAGAATTGCTAAATGAAGATACAATAACGAACAATAATTTGAATAATGAGATTGCCTATATTATCGCCCAAGTGAATGGATTAGACACAAGATTCATGATAGATACGGGTGCAAACGTGTCGTTAATCAATAACAACGAATACCACGAAATTCAAAAATTAATTAAGATCATCTTACCGACTCTACCAATCCAGAATATAATTTTAATTGGAGCCACCGGAAGGCAAAACAAGTCAATAAGAAAACAGGTATCATTAGCAGTGACCAGCGGAAATGTAGCTATACCTATGATTTTTCTAATAGCTAGTAACCTACCATTTAATCTACTAATAGGCTGTGATATTTTGAGAAAATACTCAGCAATAATTGACATGAGACAGGCCATAGTGTCATTAAAAATGGATAATATAGAATGGACAGCAAAATTAGTAGAAATAAAAAATGTACCTTCATGCAATAGTATTAATAGTATAAGAAAATTCAATAATGATCAAGATGATTCATGGAATATAAGAAGAGAATACTTTGGGAGTGAAGACAGTTTATGGTTGGAAAAATTAGAAGAGATCCAACAATTTCGGTCAGAACAAAGTGAATGTAATTTAACTACACAACAAATAGAAAAGTTAATATCAATATATAATAAATACCGCTATGTTTTCTCTGATATACCTGGCAAAGTAAAAAATTATCTATTTACACTACAATTCGAGGGGCCTGTAAATTTTAATAAGAAATCATATCCCGTTGCTTATGCATTAAAAGAAGCAGTGAGGACTGAACTAGACAAAATGATAGCAGAAGATATTATTGAGTATAGCTGTTCCCCATATACTAGTCCGTTAATAGCCGTTTTTAAGAAAGATGGCAAAGTACGACTCTGTATGGATGCTAGAGAGATCAATAAGATCATAGTTAATGACAGAACATCTCCCGGAGAGATTGAGGAGATACTGAAAAAATTTATGGAATACAATTTATCAGCACCTGGGATACTGTTTGTGGGTATTGGCAGGTGGAGTTACACCCAGATAGTCGAAAGTACATCGCCTTTATTTTCGAAGGGAGGAACTACCAGTTCAAGCGACTACCGTTTGGACTGGTAAACTCAGTAGCTGTATTCGTAAGGTGTATGGACCAGGTGTTGGGTCCAGATACTATTCCATTTACAACAGTCTATGTTGATGACTTGTTGATTACTTCAGTGAATTGGGAAGACCATTGTGACAGAGTAGGGCAAGTATTACAAAAATTATCAGACAATAACGTCACCCTAAAGCTTCAAAAGTCCAAACTTATCGCCAGTGAAGTCCAGTTCCTGGGTTTTAACTGATCAAGACAAGGAATAACACCATCCAATGAGACGATAGAAGCTATCCAGAAGTTCCCAAGTCCTAAAAATAAAAAGCAACTTCAATCATTTCTGGGACTTTGTAATTACTATAGGAAGTTTCAGAGAAATTATTCTGAAATGACAGCGAAGTTTTCTCCACAATTATCCTCGAATAACAAATGGTCATGGGGACAGGAACAAGACAACTTACTCCAAATGATCAAGCATAATTTCTTACATTCAGTTATATTAAAACATCCTAATTTCGACCAACCGTTCTTCATGAACTGCGATGCCAGTGATATAAGTTTAGGATCTGTATTATATCAAGAAGATAGTGAGGGAAACCATCAGGTGGTGAGTTTTGTAAGCAGAATACTTAATGGATGTGAACGCAATTATAGTGTAACGGAAAAGGAATTATTAAGCGTTGTATTCGCTTGTGGAAAATTTAGAACCTATATTCTTGGATACCCGATAACTGTGAGAAGTGACCATAAGTCAATATCTTTCTTAAAAAATTGCAAGCTTAACCATGGAAGATTGACAAGGTGGATACTTGCACTACAGGAATACCATATAAATTGGGAGTATGTTCCAGGAAAACAGAATATTGCTGCAGATATATTGTCCCGAATTAACATAGAACAGCAAGCTTTTGAAGGGGAAAAGGAAACAATCGTCAAGGTATACACTGTCATAAAAAACAAATCAGATTTGGAAAACCTCATGAAATCAATTTCGCAACAACAAACAGAGGATACAAAAATCAACAATTTTAGGCAAAGACTGATCCAACAGGAGGAAAAAATTACTGCATATTACTGTCTACATGAAGACATATTATTTTACAAACCAAATAATAACCAAGGATCATGGAAGGTAGTGATACCTAAAGCATTAGAAAAAGAATTAATACTGGACTACCATAGTCGATATGGGCATATGGGTGCATTAAAAGTGATGAAAGCACTTGAGGAACACACTTACATTAAGAATATCAACCGGAGAGTCAGAGAATGTATTCGGCAGTGCCACATCTGTCAATTGGCAAAATGCAATAACGAAAAAACAGAAGGAATAATGCAGCCAATTACATCAACTGGTAAATTAGAGAGAGTATTTTTAGATGTGTGTGGACCGTTACCTCGCAGTGGAGGGAGAAAACAATATAAATTCATAATAATCATGTTCGACCATTACTCCAAATTTATTTACAAAACTATACCCCATTAATCGGGCAACTACAAAAAAGATTTTGCAAATAGTAATCCAACAATACATACCAGAGTTAGGAACTCCAAGGTCAATTATTACAGATCATGGGACTCAGTTCCGAGGAAGGGTATGGAAGGAGACTTTGTTAGACCTAGGTGTCAAGACATATAAAACATCTGTCTATCACCCAAATAGCAATCCGGTGGAAAGAGTACTGAGGGAGGTCGGCAGAATCTTCAGGACCTATTGTTTCTATAAACACCAGAAGTGGAGTGACTACATTACACAAACAGAAAGTTTTATCAACTTAGTTTACCATGAATCAATACAAGATACTTCATATACTATAATGCATGAAAGACTACCACCCCGAGAAATTATTGAAATAATCAACTTTCCAAGCAACCCAGCTTACCAGTTCGACAACGTGAGATTCCACAGCAAACTGAATGAGCAAGTGGAGAAAAGAAGGAAAAAATACAAAATAATTCAACAGAAAATAATCCAGTACAAGATTGGAGACAAAGTATTGTTAAAAAACCGCGAATTGCCAAGTTCTAAGGAAGGAATAGCAAAAAAGCTATTATTACTTTATAACGGACCATATGTTGTTGTAAAAAACAATAACAACAATACTTATGTAATTAGTGATGTGGAGACGAAAAAGATTAAGGGAACATACAACCAAGTTTCCTTAAAAATGTATTATGAAGCCAATTAAAACGAATTTGAATAAATCTCAAAATTCAAACCAATAGTAAGGACAACTTACAGTGCATGTTGACAATGTTCTTTTGGATCAAGCGAATAAACAAATTTGAATAAATTTCAAATTTCTAAACGAAATAAGCACCTCTTATTAAATATAATTATGAACTTATTATTTGAATATAAAAGAAAGATGCAACATCCATGAATCAGGAGAAACCAAAGAGTTATAAAATGAATAAGAAAAGACAAATGTAGACAATCGATGATGAAAATAAGACAAGACTAGAAACGAAATTACTACGAATAACCTATCATGATTGTGAGAGAATCAACAACAACTATAGATACAGATAATTGTTACGTGTTAATTGAATAAAGGTAGCGAATAAAAAAAAAGAAGATTAAGCAGTACTGATAAAGAAGGAAAGAAGATAGTACCAATTAAAAATAAAAATGTTATTAATATCACCACAAGAAAATGAACATCTGAAGGAATCAATGGAAAGAAATATTTAGATCTGAGAATTTAAACTGAGTGAACCATCCCAAGAATATATTATTATATTATTTTTATTTGATTTAGTCGTGAATAGACTAGTGATTATTAAATGTGATTGACTGATGAGATCTCCAGCAATCGATATTATTGATGTATTATGCATAAGGACAGCGGGGTATTAGGTCAAGAGAGCCCCCCGACTGATTCCAAGATATATGTGATAATGATTAATTTGTTAGGGAGGTAACATGTTCCAGGGATAGAACACTTATAATTAAAGACAAGTATACCAGATCATAAAAAGGATAACAAGTGCTAATATGGAAGATAAGATAATTGATAATTTCAACAAAATATATTATTTTATTAAAATAGTCAAATTTGGTGGCAGGGTAGTATGTAACATTACATTTGGCACAACTTGATATCATACCAGATTTAATGAAGATCATGGATAAGAAACTTAACAAGAAGAAAAATATCTTTTAAAAAATGATAGTCAAGATGAACAAATAACTACTTTAGACTGACTTGTACTATAACTGACCATACCCAAATTAATGTTTAGGTAAAGTGATGCAAAATGAATTTCGATGATGACATGAAGTTCAAATAATTAAAATAATAATACTTATAAAGACAGACAGCATTATGTACCATTACTATAGGTAAACAAATGGTTTTATTAAATGTATCAAATATAAAAATAATCAAAATACAAATTGAGGGATAATAGGCCCAAATATACAATATAATGTAAAATAATATATTAGTAAATTGTTAACTAAATGATATAATGAAATAATACAACAAAACAATTATTATAGATACATGGAAACATGCAACTAACTGTAAATAATAGTGGACATAATGTTATCAAGAAAATAATGTATAATCTAATAATAATTCTCAAATGTATAAAAATAAACAGAAAAAGTACCTAGTACAGCAATGGCTGAACTACCTAAGAAAAATGGAATAAAATAGAAAATCATTTTTTAAACTTTCCTTTTTTATGTTTTAAAAATAAGATTAAGTTGTGTTGATGATATTTATAGTTTTATTAAGTAATGAGTGTATGATATGCTTTGTGCAGGATGTGTGCAACCAGACATATGCAAATTGTTTAATCACAAAATGGGAATTATGTTTTTTTTAATAATGTTACTGTAATAATTATTGTTATATTTTTAAATAATAATACTAATAGAGTTATAGGGAGTAGTTTTGATGGTAGTTGCACAGTTAATAGGTGTTACAATAACAGAAAATAGATATTTATCATGTCAAGACATAGGCCTATAAAAACTTTGGAATTTTGTAAATTTTAGGAAATACTGTTAGAATTTTATAAAACAAATGTTGTAATATGGATAGGTTTATAGTTAATAGTATACACAACAAATATGGAATCGAAATAATCAGTTTTAAGTTATTTAAGAAAAATTCAAATAGCAAAAATGTAACATCGGTATTTCTTAAGCAAAAATAGGCATGTTTGGTGTCTATATGTCACAAATATTAAGACCAAAATAATGATGCTATTAGTTTTAAATTCCCAATCAGTACAAAAAAGTTATACTAATTAAAAGTTTTTGATCAAATTCAGACATTGAAATAATGAATTTGTATGACAATGTATATCTGAATCAACCAACCAGATTTCAAGTTTTACCTTAGCAACGGAAAATTCAGATAAATAAAATAGGACTTCTTTAAGAACGATCATTGAAGACAGACACGTTATTAAACGTCTCAGATAATTACATTTTAATTAGTGAAAACACATAACAGACTTAGTAAAACAAATTGGTATAGTCAATACAAAATATTATAATAACAAAAGAACATCAAGAATTTAATTCAGAAGAATTTAGATCCGGGGAGAAGAAGCAAAGAAGACTTGGACCCTATCTTTGTCCTGGAAGAATAAAGAAGAGGATCTGGGTGAATTTGAACAATTTATCATCTTATGTGACAACACCTACACTTGTGTACACAACTATTTAGGAATTAAACAATAAATAATACTACAGACACTATTCTACACCAACACTAAAGAACACTTGAAAATAACACCAATTGAGTGTTACACCTTTTTTGAACACCATAAAAACTTTAACGATAACTAATAAGCATCTAAACTGTTCATAACCTATAATAGTGAGTAACACATACACGACTACCAGTTTGCACTATACACATCAAAACCTCGTAATATCCTTATATTGTGAAGTTTGTATTTTGATTTTAAGAGTTGTATTATTTGTTTAACCATAATTTCCTAACCAAATACGCCCTGAATAATTTATTTTAATAGAAATAAAACGAAAAGCATCATTTTGGGTTGGCCGACTACAGCAAAATATTGAAGCTACTACCAACTTATGAATAAAGACGCATAATTTTGTCATTATTTGTAATTACAGTAAAGAAAAACGAGAAGTAATTAATCAATACTTCATTTGAATAAAGATTGATAAAAGGAATATATCTGTTTGGTGTTATCTTTGCATTATTATACTGTTTCAATTAAGAATTACGATAACATAGTACAGCGGACGGAGCGACTGTTGGCAACTCCGAGTGACGTCATTGGGACTGGATGCGTAGTGGGAGCGAGCGGCAGAATACAACAGTAGCATAATAATGTATCGTTCAACATAATTATATTTGTTACAAATTGACGAACCCAACAGTGGGGCTTGACGTGGATACTCGGGAGACCTTATAATTATATTTGTTACAAATTGGCGAACCAACGTGTGAGGCGATAAATTAAAATACAATTTATAATTAAACAACCAGAAATAAACGAAAATGAGGAAGCGAGAAACATCGCGCAAACGAGCTGCCGAAACCGAGAAAGTAAGCGAATTAAGCATGAAAGACAAGGAAGCAACACCGGTTGAGGAAGTAGAAACTATAATAAGGAAGGCTCCGGAGAAACAACCAGAAGAATCCACACAAACAGAAAGCGAGAAGACGCAAGAAATGATTAAACGTATGATGGAATTAATGCAGGAAACCGGTAAAAAAACGGAGGAGAGTAATAAGAAACTAATGGAGGAATTAAAAAAGGACAATAAACAGTCTATGGAGGAATTGAGCTGAAAATTGGAAGAGACTAATAAGAAAATGGAAGAAAAAATGGGAGAATTGAAAGAGAATAGCAGGAAAATGGAGGAGAAAATAGACGAAATAATAAAGCATTGAGGGAAGAATTGAAGGGAAATTACCAGGAAACCATGAACAAATTGGATGAACACAAAGAGTCATTAAAAGAAGAGTGGAATAAAAAGATGGAAATTAATAACCGGCAATTTCAGGAAGAATGGGACAAGAAGCTAGAACCGGTGACTGAAATTAAAAGGGTAGAATCCGAGACCAAGGAAAAATGTGAGCGGATGAACCAAGAGATACTGAGCGTCCGGGAAGAAACGAATGGACGAATAGAAAATATACAAACCAACCAAGCAGCGATGGGAGGAAGATTAGAAAGCATAGGTACTAGTCTTAATCGGGTACAAGACCAAACAACTGCCCATAGAGATGAGATCAACTCTCTAAGAAACAGACAATGTACAGGTGCCCATACCACATATGAGGAAAACCGAGAAGTTATCGACTTCCAGAATTATAGAAGAAACCCCATGTTATTCCTAGAATGGGTAGAAAAAAAAATAGCAAAAACCGGAGAAGACAGATGGGTTGTAATTAGAAGTATGCTGGACGAAATGTTCAGAAAAGTCTATGACAATTGGTGGACGGCGATGCAGCCAAATATACAAAATTTTCAAGAATTTAAGAAACAATTTAAATCCAAGTACTGGTCTGATGCCACACAACACATGATAAGAAGTGACATAGGATTGGGCCGATATGATCTACACGGCAAACAAACTCCGACCACATACTTTCTTGGTAAGATAAACATAGCCAGACATTTAGAACCTGCAATTCCTACTGAATGTTTAGGGAGGCTATTAGCTTATCACTATGGTGGGGAAATTACGAGAGGCCGAATAAACGGACGAATACAAACCATTGAGGAGATGTCAGCATTATTAGCGGAAATGGAACAAGAGAAGAGCTTCCTCCAATACAGACGAAGGAGCGATGAAATGGATAGAAATAATGGTCACCGCGACGCCCGGTATGAAAACAACAGGAATAGATCAAATAATAACAATTACAACAACAACAACGGTAACCACTATGAACGTAGTTACCAAAATAATAATAACAATAACAACTATCCACGGAATAATATGACGAATAACAACAACAATAACAACAACCACTATTACCGTAGCTCTCCTACGAATAATAATAATGGATACCAGCGTGCCAATGATAGAGACAACCATTACCAGAACAACCGAGGTTATCAAAACAATTACGATAACCGATAAAGACAGAATAATAATGGCAATTATAACAACCAAAACCAAACATATCGAAGACATGTGAATTATATGAACGCCGAATATAGAGATATGGGAAGACGTTCGTACCATGGACGAATGAATTATGATGGGAACCGGGAGAGAAATTTTCAGGAGGAGAATAACCAACGCTACCGGGATGAATATAGACGATGTAGGAGCTGCGACGATGACAGGAATAACAGAAACTCAGTGACGTTCAATAACAACGCCATTGAGATACAAGAACTACAGAATAGAGACAGGCCCGGCCAACCAGACAACAGGACCGAGGAGATCAGCCCTGATTTAAACGGACCGCGGCAGTGTGAAACCAACAGGTCCCATCACTGAAACGACAATTTTTGGTACTTACTAGGACGAGATAAAACGACTGACAATACAATAACAATAGTGCATAATCATTTCTTAAAAAATGTGAGAGAAGAATTGCTAAATGAAGATATAATAACGAACAATAATTTGAATAATGAGATTGCCTATATTATCGCCCAAGTGAATGGATTAGACACAAGATTCATGATAGATACGGGTGCAAACGTGTCGTTAATCAATAACAACGAATACCACGAAATTCAAAAATTAATTAAGATCATCTTACCGACTCTACCAATCCAGAATATAATTTTAATTGGAGCCACCGGAAGGCAAAACAAGTCAATAAGAAAACAGGTATCATTAGCAGTGACCAGCGGAAATGTAGCTATACCTATGATTTTTCTAATAGCTAGTAACCTACCATTTAATCTACTAATAGGCTGTGATATTTTGAGAAAATACTCAGCAATAATTGACATGAGACAGGCCATAGTGTCATTAAAAATGGATAATATAGAATGGACAGCAAAATTAGTAGAAATAAAAAATGTACCTTCATGCAATAGTATTAATAGTATAAGAAAATTCAATAATGATCAAGATGATTCATGGAATATAAGAAGAGAATACTTTGGGAGTGAAGACAGTTTATGGTTGGAAAAATTAGAAGAGATCCAACAATTTCGGTCAGAACAAAGTGAATGTAATTTAACTACACAACAAATAGAAAAGTTAATATCAATATATAATAAATACCGCTATGTTTTCTCTGATATACCTGGCAAAGTAAAAAATTATCTATTTACACTACAATTCGAGGGGCCTGTAAATTTTAATAAGAAATCATATCCCGTTGCTTATGCATTAAAAGAAGCAGTGAGGACTGAACTAGACAAAATGATAGCAGAAGATATTATTGAGTATAGCTGTTCCCCATATACTAGTCCGTTAATAGCCGTTTTTAAGAAAGATGGCAAAGTACGACTCTGTATGGATGCTAGAGAGATCAATAAGATCATAGTTAATGACAGAACATCTCCCGGAGAGATTGAGGAGATACTGAAAAAATTTATGGAATACAATTTATCAGCACCTGGGATACTGTTTGTGGGTATTGGCAGGTGGAGTTACACCCAGATAGTCGAAAGTACATCGCCTTTATTTTCGAAGGGAGGAACTACCAGTTCAAGCGACTACCGTTTGGACTGGTAAACTCAGTAGCTGTATTCGTAAGGTGTATGGACCAGGTGTTGGGTCCAGATACTATTCCATTTACAACAGTCTATGTTGATGACTTGTTGATTACTTCAGTGAATTGGGAAGACCATTGTGACAGAGTAGGGCAAGTATTACAAAAATTATCAGACAATAACGTCACCCTAAAGCTTCAAAAGTCCAAACTTATCGCCAGTGAAGTCCAGTTCCTGGGTTTTAACTGATCAAGACAAGGAATAACACCATCCAATGAGACGATAGAAGCTATCCAGAAGTTCCCAAGTCCTAAAAATAAAAAGCAACTTCAATCATTTCTGGGACTTTGTAATTACTATAGGAAGTTTCAGAGAAATTATTCTGAAATGACAGCGAAGTTTTCTCCACAATTATCCTCGAATAACAAATGGTCATGGGGACAGGAACAAGACAACTTACTCCAAATGATCAAGCATAATTTCTTACATTCAGTTATATTAAAACATCCTAATTTCGACCAACCGTTCTTCATGAACTGCGATGCCAGTGATATAAGTTTAGGATCTGTATTATATCAAGAAGATAGTGAGGGAAACCATCAGGTGGTGAGTTTTGTAAGCAGAATACTTAATGGATGTGAACGCAATTATAGTGTAACGGAAAAGGAATTATTAAGCGTTGTATTCGCTTGTGGAAAATTTAGAACCTATATTCTTGGATACCCGATAACTGTGAGAAGTGACCATAAGTCAATATCTTTCTTAAAAAATTGCAAGCTTAACCATGGAAGATTGACAAGGTGGATACTTGCACTACAGGAATACCATATAAATTGGGAGTATGTTCCAGGAAAACAGAATATTGCTGCAGATATATTGTCCCGAATTAACATAGAACAGCAAGCTTTTGAAGGGGAAAAGGAAACAATCGTCAAGGTATACACTGTCATAAAAAACAAATCAGATTTGGAAAACCTCATGAAATCAATTTCGCAACAACAAACAGAGGATACAAAAATCAACAATTTTAGGCAAAGACTGATCCAACAGGAGGAAAAAATTACTGCATATTACTGTCTACATGAAGACATATTATTTTACAAACCAAATAATAACCAAGGATCATGGAAGGTAGTGATACCTAAAGCATTAGAAAAAGAATTAATACTGGACTACCATAGTCGATATGGGCATATGGGTGCATTAAAAGTGATGAAAGCACTTGAGGAACACACTTACATTAAGAATATCAACCGGAGAGTCAGAGAATGTATTCGGCAGTGCCACATCTGTCAATTGGCAAAATGCAATAACGAAAAAACAGAAGGAATAATGCAGCCAATTACATCAACTGGTAAATTAGAGAGAGTATTTTTAGATGTGTGTGGACCGTTACCTCGCAGTGGAGGGAGAAAACAATATAAATTCATAATAATCATGTTCGACCATTACTCCAAATTTATTTACAAAACTATACCCCATTAATCGGGCAACTACAAAAAAGATTTTGCAAATAGTAATCCAACAATACATACCAGAGTTAGGAACTCCAAGGTCAATTATTACAGATCATGGGACTCAGTTCCGAGGAAGGGTATGGAAGGAGACTTTGTTAGACCTAGGTGTCAAGACATATAAAACATCTGTCTATCACCCAAATAGCAATCCGGTGGAAAGAGTACTGAGGGAGGTCGGCAGAATCTTCAGGACCTATTGTTTCTATAAACACCAGAAGTGGAGTGACTACATTACACAAACAGAAAGTTTTATCAACTTAGTTTACCATGAATCAATACAAGATACTTCATATACTATAATGCATGAAAGACTACCACCCCGAGAAATTATTGAAATAATCAACTTTCCAAGCAACCCAGCTTACCAGTTCGACAACGTGAGATTCCACAGCAAACTGAATGAGCAAGTGGAGAAAAGAAGGAAAAAATACAAAATAATTCAACAGAAAATAATCCAGTACAAGATTGGAGACAAAGTATTGTTAAAAAACCGCGAATTGCCAAGTTCTAAGGAAGGAATAGCAAAAAAGCTATTATTACTTTATAACGGACCATATGTTGTTGTAAAAAACAATAACAACAATACTTATGTAATTAGTGATGTGGAGACGAAAAAGATTAAGGGAACATACAACCAAGTTTCCTTAAAAATGTATTATGAAGCCAATTAAAACGAATTTGAATAAATCTCAAAATTCAAACCAATAGTAAGGACAACTTACAGTGCATGTTGACAATGTTCTTTTGGATCAAGCGAATAAACAAATTTGAATAAATTTCAAATTTCTAAACGAAATAAGCACCTCTTATTAAATATAATTATGAACTTATTATTTGAATATAAAAGAAAGATGCAACATCCATGAATCAGGAGAAACCAAAGAGTTATAAAATGAATAAGAAAAGACAAATGTAGACAATCGATGATGAAAATAAGACAAGACTAGAAACGAAATTACTACGAATAACCTATCATGATTGTGAGAGAATCAACAACAACTATAGATACAGATAATTGTTACGTGTTAATTGAATAAAGGTAGCGAATAAAAAAAAAGAAGATTAAGCAGTACTGATAAAGAAGGAAAGAAGATAGTACCAATTAAAAATAAAAATGTTATTAATATCACCACAAGAAAATGAACATCTGAAGGAATCAATGGAAAGAAATATTTAGATCTGAGAATTTAAACTGAGTGAACCATCCCAAGAATATATTATTATATTATTTTTATTTGATTTAGTCGTGAATAGACTAGTGATTATTAAATGTGATTGACTGATGAGATCTCCAGCAATCGATATTATTGATGTATTATGTATTATAAGGACAGCGGGGTATTAGGTCAAGAGAGCCCCCCGACTGATTCCAAGATATATGTGATAATGATTAATTTGTTAGGGAGGTAACATGTTCCAGGGATAGAACACTTATAATTAAAGACAAGTATACCAGATCATAAAAAGGATAACAAGTGCTAATATGGAAGATAAGATAATTGATAATTTCAACAAAATATATTATTTTATTAAAATAGTCAAATTTGGTGGCAGGGTAGTATGTAACATTACATTTGGCACAACTTGATATCATACCAGATTTAATGAAGATCATGGATAAGAAACTTAACAAGAAGAAAAATATCTTTTAAAAAATGATAGTCAAGATGAACAAATAACTACTTTAGACTGACTTGTACTATAACTGACCATACCCAAATTAATGTTTAGGTAAAGTGATGAAAAATGAATTTCGATGATGACATGAAGTTCAAATAATTAAAATAATAATACTTATAAAGACAGACAGCATTATGTACCATTACTATAAGTAAACAAATGGTTTTATTAAATGTATCAAAATAATCAAAATACAAAATGAGGGATAATAGGCCCAAATATACAATATAATGTAAAATAATATATTAGTAAATTGTTAACTAAATGATATAATGAAATAATACAACAAAACAATTATTATAGATACATGGAAACATGCAACTAACTGTAAATAGTGGACATAATGTTATCAAGAAAATAATGTATAATCTAATAATAATTCTCAAATGTATAAAAATAAACAGAAAAAGTACCTAGTACAGCAATGGCTGAACTACCTAAGAAAAATGGAATAAAATAGAAAATCATTTTTTAAACTTTCCTTTTTTATGTTTTAAAAATAAGATTAAGTTGTGTTGATGATATTTATAGTTTTATTAGGTAATGAGTGTATGATATGCTTTGTGCAGGATGTGTGTAACCAGACATATGCAAATTGTTTAATCACAAAATGGGAATTATGTTTTTTTTAATAATGTTACTGTAATAATTATTGTTATATTTTTAAATAATAATACTAATAGAGTTATAGGGAGTAGTTTTGATGGTAGTTGCACAGTTAATAGGTGTTACAATAACAGAAAATAGATATTTATCATGTCAAGACATAGGCCTATAAAAACTTTGGAATTTTGTAAATTTTAGGAAATACTGTTAGATTTTATAAAACAAATGTTGTAATATGGATAGGTTTATAGTTAATAGTATACACAACAAATATGGAATCGAAATAATCAGTTTTAAGTTATTTAAGAAAAATTCAAATAGCAAAAATGTAACATCGGTATTTCTTAAGCAAAAATAGGCATGTTTGGTGTCTATATGTCACAAATATTAAGACCAAAATAATGATGCTATTAGTTTTAAATTCCCAATCAGTACAAAAAGTTATACTAATTAAAAGTTTTTGACCAAATTCAGACATTGAAATAATGAATTTGTATGACAATGTATATCTGAATCAACCAACCAGATTTCAAGTTTTACCTTAGCAACCGAAAATTCAGATAAATAAAATAGGACTTCTTTAAGAACGATCACTGAAGACAGACACGTTATTAAACGTCTCAGATAATTACATTTTAATTAGTGAAAACACATAACAGACTTAGTAAAACAAATTGGTATAGTCAATACAAAATATTATAATAACAAAAGAACATCAAGAATTTAATTCAGAAGAATTTAGATCCGGGGAGAAGAAGCAAAGAAGACTTGGACCCTATCTTTGTCCTGGAAGAATAAAGAAGAGGATCTGGGTGAATTTGAACAATTTATCATCTTATGTGACAACACCTACACTTGTGTACACAACTATTTAGGAATTAAACAATAAATAAAACTACAGACACTATTCTACACCAACACTAAAGAACACTTGAAAATAACACCAATTGAGTATTACACCTATTTTGAACACCATAAAATCTTTAACGATAACTAATAAGCATCTAAACTGTTCATAACCTATAATAGTGAGTAACACATACACGACTACCAGTTTGCACTATACACATCAAAACCTCGTAATATCCTTATATTGTGAAGTTTGTATTTTGATTTTAAGAGTTGTATTATTTGTTTAACCATAATTTCCTAACCAAATACGCCCTGAATAATTTATTTTAATAGAAATAAAACGAAAAGCATCATTTTGGGTTGGCCGACTACAGCAAAATATTGTAGCTACTACCAACTTATGAATAAAGACGCATAATTTTGTCATTATTTGTAATTACAGTAAAGAAAAACGAGAAGTAATTAATCAATACTTCATTTGAATAAAGATTGATAAAAGGAATATATCTGTTTGGTGTTATCTTTGCATTATTATACTGTTTCAATTAAGAATTACGATAACATAGTACAGCGGACGGAGCGACTGTTGGCAACTCCGAGTGACGTCATTGGGACTGGATGCGTAGTGGGAGCGAGCGGCAGAATACAACAGTAGCATAATAATGTATCGTTCAACATAATTATATTTGTTACAAATTGACGAACCCAACAGTGGGGCTTGACGTGGATACTCGGGAGACCTTATAATTATATTTGTTACAAATTGGCGAACCAACGTGTGAGGCGATAAATTAAAATACAATTTATAATTAAACAACCAGAAATAAACGAAAATGAGGAAGCGAGAAACATCGCGCAAACGAGCTGCCGAAACCGAGAAAGTAAGCGAATTAAGCATGAAAGACAAGGAAGCAACACCGGTTGAGGAAGTAGAAACTATAATAAGGAAGGCTCCGGAGAAACAACCAGAAGAATCCACACAAACAGAAAGCGAGAAGACGCAAGAAATGATTAAACGTATGATGGAATTAATGCAGGAAACCGGTAAAAAAACGGAGGAGAGTAATAAGAAACTAATGGAGGAATTAAAAAAGGACAATAAACAGTCTATGGAGGAATTGAGCTGAAAATTGGAAGAGACTAATAAGAAAATGGAAGAAAAAATGGGAGAATTGAAAGAGAATAGCAGGAAAATGGAGGAGAAAATAGACGAAATAATAAAGCATTGAGGGAAGAATTGAAGGGAAATTACCAGGAAACCATGAACAAATTGGATGAACACAAAGAGTCATTAAAAGAAGAGTGGAATAAAAAGATGGAAATTAATAACCGGCAATTTCAGGAAGAATGGGACAAGAAGCTAGAACCGGTGACTGAAATTAAAAGGGTAGAATCCGAGACCAAGGAAAAATGTGAGCGGATGAACCAAGAGATACTGAGCGTCCGGGAAGAAACGAATGGACGAATAGAAAATATACAAACCAACCAAGCAGCGATGGGAGGAAGATTAGAAAGCATAGGTACTAGTCTTAATCGGGTACAAGACCAAACAACTGCCCATAGAGATGAGATCAACTCTCTAAGAAACAGACAATGTACAGGTGCCCATACCACATATGAGGAAAACCGAGAAGTTATCGACTTCCAGAATTATAGAAGAAACCCCATGTTATTCCTAGAATGGGTAGAAAAAAAAATAGCAAAAACCGGAGAAGACAGATGGGTTGTAATTAGAAGTATGCTGGACGAAATGTTCAGAAAAGTCTATGACAATTGGTGGACGGCGATGCAGCAAAATATACAAAATTTTCAAGAATTTAAGAAACAATTTAAATCCAAGTACTGGTCTGATGCCACACAACACATGATAAGAAGTGACATAGGATTGGGCCGATATGATCTACACGGCAAACAAACTCCGACCACATACTTTCTTGGTAAGATAAACATAGCCAGACATTTAGAACCTGCAATTCCTACTGAATGTTTAGGGAGGCTATTAGCTTATCACTATGGTGGGGAAATTACGAGAGGCCGAATAAACGGACGAATACAAACCATTGAGGAGATGTCAGCATTATTAGCGGAAATGGAACAAGAGAAGAGCTTCCTCCAATACAGACGAAGGAGCGATGAAATGGATAGAAATAATGGTCACCGCGACGCCCGGTATGAAAACAACAGGAATAGATCAAATAATAACAATTACAACAACAACAACGGTAACCACTATGAACGTAGTTACCAAAATAATAATAACAATAACAACTATCCACGGAATAATATGACGAATAACAACAACAATAACAACAACCACTATTACCGTAGCTCTCCTACGAATAATAATAATGGATACCAGCGTGCCAATGATAGAGACAACCATTACCAGAACAACCGAGGTTATCAAAACAATTACGATAACCGATACAGACAGAATAATAATGGCAATTATAACAACCAAAACCAAACATATCGAAGACATGTGAATTATATGAACGCCGAATATAGAGATATGGGAAGACGTTCGTACCATGGACGAATGAATTATGATGGGAACCGGGAGAGAAATTTTCAGGAGGAGAATAACCAACGCTACCGGGATGAATATAGACGATGTAGGAGCTGCGACGATGACAGGAATAACAGAAACTCAGTGACGTTCAATAACAACGCCATTGAGATACAAGAACTACAGAATAGAGACAGGCCCGGCCAACCAGACAACAGGACCGAGGAGATCAGCCCTGATTTAAACGGACCGCGGCAGTGTGAAACCAACAGGTCCCATCACTGAAACGACAATTTTTGGTACTTACTAGGACGAGATAAAACGACTGACAATACAATAACAATAGTGCATAATCATTTCTTAAAAAATGTGAGAGAAGAATTGCTAAATGAAGATATAATAACGAACAATAATTTGAATAATGAGATTGCCTATATTATCGCCCAAGTGAATGGATTAGACACAAGATTCATGATAGATACGGGTGCAAACGTGTCGTTAATCAATAACAACGAATACCACGAAATTCAAAAATTAATTAAGATCATCTTACCGACTCTACCAATCCAGAATATAATTTTAATTGGAGCCACCGGAAGGCAAAACAAGTCAATAAGAAAACAGGTATCATTAGCAGTGACCAGCGGAAATGTAGCTATACCTATGATTTTTCTAATAGCTAGTAACCTACCATTTAATCTACTAATAGGCTGTGATATTTTGAGAAAATACTCAGCAATAATTGACATGAGACAGGCCATAGTGTCATTAAAAATGGATAATATAGAATGGACAGCAAAATTAGTAGAAATAAAAAATGTACCTTCATGCAATAGTATTAATAGTATAAGAAAATTCAATAATGATCAAGATGATTCATGGAATATAAGAAGAGAATACTTTGGGAGTGAAGACAGTTTATGGTTGGAAAAATTAGAAGAGATCCAACAATTTCGGTCAGAACAAAGTGAATGTAATTTAACTACACAACAAATAGAAAAGTTAATATCAATATATAATAAATACCGCTATGTTTTCTCTGATATACCTGGCAAAGTAAAAAATTATCTATTTACACTACAATTCGAGGGGCCTGTAAATTTTAATAAGAAATCATATCCCGTTGCTTATGCATTAAAAGAAGCAGTGAGGACTGAACTAGACAAAATGATAGCAGAAGATATTATTGAGTATAGCTGTTCCCCATATACTAGTCCGTTAATAGCCGTTTTTAAGAAAGATGGCAAAGTACGACTCTGTATGGATGCTAGAGAGATCAATAAGATCATAGTTAATGACAGAACATCTCCCGGAGAGATTGAGGAGATACTGAAAAAATTTATGGAATACAATTTATCAGCACCTGGGATACTGTTTGTGGGTATTGGCAGGTGGAGTTACACCCAGATAGTCGAAAGTACATCGCCTTTATTTTCGAAGGGAGGAACTACCAGTTCAAGCGACTACCGTTTGGACTGGTAAACTCAGTAGCTGTATTCGTAAGGTGTATGGACCAGGTGTTGGGTCCAGATACTATTCCATTTACAACAGTCTATGTTGATGACTTGTTGATTACTTCAGTGAATTGGGAAGACCATTGTGACAGAGTAGGGCAAGTATTACAAAAATTATCAGACAATAACGTCACCCTAAAGCTTCAAAAGTCCAAACTTATCGCCAGTGAAGTCCAGTTCCTGGGTTTTAACTGATCAAGACAAGGAATAACACCATCCAATGAGACGATAGAAGCTATCCAGAAGTTCCCAAGTCCTAAAAATAAAAAGCAACTTCAATCATTTCTGGGACTTTGTAATTACTATAGGAAGTTTCAGAGAAATTATTCTGAAATGACAGCGAAGTTTTCTCCACAATTATCCTCGAATAACAAATGGTCATGGGGACAGGAACAAGACAACTTACTCCAAATGATCAAGCATAATTTCTTACATTCAGTTATATTAAAACATCCTAATTTCGACCAACCGTTCTTCATGAACTGCGATGCCAGTGATATAAGTTTAGGATCTGTATTATATCAAGAAGATAGTGAGGGAAACCATCAGGTGGTGAGTTTTGTAAGCAGAATACTTAATGGATGTGAACGCAATTATAGTGTAACGGAAAAGGAATTATTAAGCGTTGTATTCGCTTGTGGAAAATTTAGAACCTATATTCTTGGATACCCGATAACTGTGAGAAGTGACCATAAGTCAATATCTTTCTTAAAAAATTGCAAGCTTAACCATGGAAGATTGACAAGGTGGATACTTGCACTACAGGAATACCATATAAATTGGGAGTATGTTCCAGGAAAACAGAATATTGCTGCAGATATATTGTCCCGAATTAACATAGAACAGCAAGCTTTTGAAGGGGAAAAGGAAACAATCGTCAAGGTATACACTGTCATAAAAAACAAATCAGATTTGGAAAACCTCATGAAATCAATTTCGCAACAACAAACAGAGGATACAAAAATCAACAATTTTAGGCAAAGACTGATCCAACAGGAGGAAAAAATTACTGCATATTACTGTCTACATGAAGACATATTATTTTACAAACCAAATAATAACCAAGGATCATGGAAGGTAGTGATACCTAAAGCATTAGAAAAAGAATTAATACTGGACTACCATAGTCGATATGGGCATATGGGTGCATTAAAAGTGATGAAAGCACTTGAGGAACACACTTACATTAAGAATATCAACCGGAGAGTCAGAGAATGTATTCGGCAGTGCCACATCTGTCAATTGGCAAAATGCAATAACGAAAAAACAGAAGGAATAATGCAGCCAATTACATCAACTGGTAAATTAGAGAGAGTATTTTTAGATGTGTGTGGACCGTTACCTCGCAGTGGAGGGAGAAAACAATATAAATTCATAATAATCATGTTCGACCATTACTCCAAATTTATTTACAAAACTATACCCCATTAATCGGGCAACTACAAAAAAGATTTTGCAAATAGTAATCCAACAATACATACCAGAGTTAGGAACTCCAAGGTCAATTATTACAGATCATGGGACTCAGTTCCGAGGAAGGGTATGGAAGGAGACTTTGTTAGACCTAGGTGTCAAGACATATAAAACATCTGTCTATCACCCAAATAGCAATCCGGTGGAAAGAGTACTGAGGGAGGTCGGCAGAATCTTCAGGACCTATTGTTTCTATAAACACCAGAAGTGGAGTGACTACATTACACAAACAGAAAGTTTTATCAACTTAGTTTACCATGAATCAATACAAGATACTTCATATACTATAATGCATGAAAGACTACCACCCCGAGAAATTATTGAAATAATCAACTTTCCAAGCAACCCAGCTTACCAGTTCGACAACGTGAGATTCCACAGCAAACTGAATGAGCAAGTGGAGAAAAGAAGGAAAAAATACAAAATAATTCAACAGAAAATAATCCAGTACAAGATTGGAGACAAAGTATTGTTAAAAAACCGCGAATTGCCAAGTTCTAAGGAAGGAATAGCAAAAAAGCTATTATTACTTTATAACGGACCATATGTTGTTGTAAAAAACAATAACAACAATACTTATGTAATTAGTGATGTGGAGACGAAAAAGATTAAGGGAACATACAACCAAGTTTCCTTAAAAATGTATTATGAAGCCAATTAAAACGAATTTGAATAAATCTCAAAATTCAAACCAATAGTAAGGACAACTTACAGTGCATGTTGACAATGTTCTTTTGGATCAAGCGAATAAACAAATTTGAATAAATTTCAAATTTCTAAACGAAATAAGCACCTCTTATTAAATATAATTATGAACTTATTATTTGAATATAAAAGAAAGATGCAACATCCATGAATCAGGAGAAACCAAAGAGTTATAAAATGAATAAGAAAAGACAAATGTAGACAATCGATGATGAAAATAAGACAAGACTAGAAACGAAATTACTACGAATAACCTATCATGATTGTGAGAGAATCAACAACAACTATAGATACAGATAATTGTTACGTGTTAATTGAATAAAGGTAGCGAATAAAAAAAAAGAAGATTAAGCAGTACTGATAAAGAAGGAAAGAAGATAGTACCAATTAAAAATAAAAATGTTATTAATATCACCACAAGAAAATGAACATCTGAAGGAATCAATGGAAAGAAATATTTAGATCTGAGAATTTAAACTGAGTGAACCATCCCAAGAATATATTATTATATTATTTTTATTTGATTTAGTCGTGAATAGACTAGTGATTATTAAATGTGATTGACTGATGAGATCTCCAGCAATCGATATTATTGATGTATTATGTATTATAAGGACAGCGGGGTATTAGGTCAAGAGAGCCCCCCGACTGATTCCAAGATATATGTGATAATGATTAATTTGTTAGGGAGGTAACATGTTCCAGGGATAGAACACTTATAATTAAAGACAAGTATACCAGATCATAAAAAGGATAACAAGTGCTAATATGGAAGATAAGATAATTGATAAATTCAACAAAATATATTATTTTATTAAAATAGTCAAATTTGGTGGCAGGGTAGTATGTAACATTACATTTGGCACAACTTGATATCATACCAAATTTAATGAAGATCATGGATAAGAAACTTAACAAGAAGAAAAATATCTTTTAAAAAATGATAGTCAAGATGAACAAATAACTACTTTAGACTGACTTGTACTATAACTGACCATACCCAAATTAATGTTTAGGTAAAGTGATGCAAAATGAATTTCGATGATGACATGAAGTTCAAATAATTAAAATAATAATACTTATAAAGACAGACAGCATTATGTACCATTACTATAAGTAAACAAATGGTTTTATTAAATGTATCAAAATATAAAAATAATCAAAATACAAAATGAGGGATAATAGGCCCAAATATACAATATAATGTAAAATAATATATTAGTAAATTGTTAACTAAATGATACAATGAAATAATACAACAAAACAATTATTATAGATACATGGAAACATGCAACTAACTGTAAATAGTGGTCATAATGTTATCAAGAAAATAATGTATAATCTAATAATAATTCTCAAATGTATAAAAATAAACAGAAAAAGTACCTAGTACAGCAATGGCTGAACTACCTAAGAAAAATGGAATAAAATAGAAAATCATTTTTTAAACTTTCCATTTTTATGTTTTAAAAATAAGATTAAGTTGTGTTGATGATATTTATAGTTTTATTAGGTAATGAGTGTATGATATGCTTTGTGCAGGATGTGTGTAACCAGACATATGCAAATTGTTTAATCACAAAATGGGAATTATGTTTTTTTTAATAATGTTACTGTAATAATTATTGTTATATTTTTAAATAATAATACTAATAGAGTTATAGGGAGTAGTTTTGATGGTAGTTGCATAGTTAATAGGTGTTACAATAACAGAAAATAGATATTTATCATGTCAAGACATAGGCCTATAAAAACTTTGGAATTTTGTAAATTTTAGGAAATACTGTTAGAATTTTATAAAACAAATGTTGTAATATGGATAGTTTATAGTTAATAGTATACACAACAAATATGGAATCGAAATAATCAGTTTCAAGTTATTTAAGAAAAATTCAAATAGCAAAAATGTAACATCGGTATTTCTTAAGCAAAAATAGGCATGTTTGGTGTCTATATGTCACAAATATTAAGACCAAAATAATGATGCTATTAGTTTTAAATTCCCAATCAGTACAAAAAAGTTATACTAATTAAAAGTTTTTGACCAAATTCAGACATTGAAATAATGAATTTGTATGACAATGTATATCTGAATCAACCAACCAGATTTCAAGTTTTACCTTAGCAACCGAAAATTCAGATAAATAAAATAGGACTTCTTTAAGAACGATCATTGAAGACAGACACGTTATTAAACGTCTCAGATAATTACATTTTAATTAGTGAAAACACATAACAGACTTAGTAAAACAAATTGGTATAGTCAATACAAAATATTATAATAACAAAAGAACATCAAGAATTTAATTCAGAAGAATTTAGATCCGGGGAGAAGAAGCAAAGAAGACTTGGACCCTATCTTTGTCCTGGAAGAATAAAGAAGAGGATCTGGGTGAATTTGAACAATTTATCATCTTATGTGACAACACCTACACTTGTGTACACAACTATTTAGGAATTAAACAATAAATAAAACTACAGACTCTATTCTACACCAACACTAAAGAACACTTGAAAATAACACCAATTGAGTATTACACCTATTTTGAACACCATAAAATCTTTAACGATAACTAATAAGCATCTAAACTGTTCATAACCTATAATAGTGAGTAACACATACACGACTACCAGTTTGCACTATACACATCAAAACCTCGTAATATCCTTATATTGTGAAGTTTGTATTTTGATTTTAAGAGTTGTATTATTTGTTTAACCATAATTTCCTAACCAAATACGCCCTGAATAATTTATTTTAATAGAAATAAAACGAAAAGCATCATTTTGGGTTGGCCGACTACAGCAAAATATTGTAGCTACTACCAACTTATGAATAAAGACGCATAATTTTGTCATTATTTGTAATTACAGTAAAGAAAAACGAGAAGTAATTAATCAATACTTCATTTGAATAAAGATTGATAAAAGGAATATATCTGTTTGGTGTTATCTTTGCATTATTATACTGTTTCAATTAAGAATTACGATAACATAGTACAGCGGACGGAGCGACTGTTGGCAACTCCGAGTGACGTCATTGGGACTGGATGCGTAGTGGGAGCGAGCGGCAGAATACAACAGTAGCATAATAATGTATCGTTCAACATAATTATATTTGTTACAAATTGACGAACCCAACAGTGGGGCTTGACGTGGATACTCGGGAGACCTTATAATTATATTTGTTACAAATTGGCGAACCAACGTGTGAGGCGATAAATTAAAATACAATTTATAATTAAACAACCAGAAATAAACGAAAATGAGGAAGCGAGAAACATCGCGCAAACGAGCTGCCGAAACCGAGAAAGTAAGCGAATTAAGCATGAAAGACAAGGAAGCAACACCGGTTGAGGAAGTAGAAACTATAATAAGGAAGGCTCCGGAGAAACAACCAGAAGAATCCACACAAACAGAAAGCGAGAAGACGCAAGAAATGATTAAACGTATGATGGAATTAATGCAGGAAACCGGTAAAGAAACGGAGGAGAGTAATAAGAAACTAATGGAGGAATTAAAAAAGGACAATAAACAGTCTATGGAGGAATTGAGCTGAAAATTGGAAGAGACTAATAAGAAAATGGAAGAAAAAATGGGAGAATTGAAAGAGAATAGCAGGAAAATGGAGGAGAAAATAGACGAAATAATAAAGCATTGAGGGAAGAATTGAAGGGAAATTACCAGGAAACCATGAACAAATTGGATGAACACAAAGAGTCATTAAAAGAAGAGTGGAATAACAAGATGGAAATTAATAACTGGCAATTGCAGGAAGAATGGGACAAGAAGCTAGAACCGGTGACTGAAATTAAAAGGGTAGAATCCGAGACCAAGGAAAAATGTGAGCGGATGAACCAAGATATACTGAGCGTCCGGGAAGAAACGAATGGACGAATAGAAAATATACAAACCAACCAAGCAGCGATGGGAGAAAGATTAGAAAGCATAGGTACTAGTCTTAATCGGGTACAAGACCAAACAACTGCCCATAGAGATAAGATCAACTCTCTAAGAAACAGACAATGTACAGGTGCCCATACCACATATGAGGAAAACCGAGAAGTTATCGACTTCCAGAATTATAGCAGAAACCCCATGTTATTCCTAGAATGGGTAGAAGAAAAAATAGCAAAAACCGGAGAAGACAGATGGGTTGTAATTAGAAGTATGCTGGACGAAATGTTCAGAAAAGTCTATGACAATTGGTGGACGGCGATGCAGCCAAATATACAAAATTTTCAAGAATTTAAGAAACAATTTAAATCCAAGTACTGGTCTGATGCCACACAACACATGATAAGAAATGACATAGGATTGGGCCGATATGATCTACACGGCAAACAAACTCCGACCACATACTTTCTTGGTAAGATAAACATAGCCAGACATTTAGAACCTGCAATTCCTAGTGAATGTTTAGGGAGGCTATTAGCTTATCACTATGGTGGGGAAATTACGAGAGGCCGAATAAACGGACGAATACAAACCATTGAGGAGATGTCAGCATTATTAGCGGAAATGGAACAAGAGAAGAGCTTCCTCCAATACAGACGAAGGAGCGATGAAATGGATAGAAATAATGGTCACCGCGACGCCCGGTATGAAAACAACAGGAATAGATCAAATAATAACAATTACAACAACAACAACGGTAACCACTATGAACGTAGTTACCAAAATAACAATAACAATAACAACTATCCACGGAATAATATGACGAATAACAACAACAATAACAACAACCACTATTACCGTAGCTCTCCTACGAATAATAATAATGGATACCAGCGTGCCAATGATAGAGACAACCATTACCAGAACAACCGAGGTTATCAAAACAATTACGATAACCGATACAGACAGAATAATAATGGCAATTATAACAACCAAAACCAAACATATCGAAGACATGTGAATTATATGAACGCCGAATATAGAGATATGGGAAGACGTTCGTACCATGGACGAATGAATTATGATGGGAACCGGGAGAGAAATTTTCAGGAGGAGAATAACCAACGCTACCGGGATGAATATAGACGATGTAGGAGCTGCGACGATGACAGGAATAACAGAAACTCAGTGACGTTCAATAACAACGCCATTGAGATACAAGAACTACAGAATAGAGACAGGCCCGGCCAACCAGACAACAGGACCGAGGAGATCAGCCCTGATTTAAACGGACCGCGGCAGTGTGAAACCAACAGGTCCCATCACTGAAACGACAATTTTTGGTACTTACTAGGACGAGATAAAACGACTGACAATACAATAACAATAGTGCATAATCATTTCTTAAAAAATGTGAGAGAAGAATTGCTAAATGAAGATACAATAACGAACAATAATTTGAATAATGAGATTGCCTATATTATCGCCCAAGTGAATGGATTAGACACAAGATTCATGATAGATACGGGCGCAAACGTGTCGTTAATCAATAACAACGAATACCACGAAATTCAAAAATTAATTAAGATCATCTTACCGACTCTACCAATCCAGAATATAATTTTAATTGGAGCCACCGGAAGGCAAAACAAGTCAATAAGAAAACAGGTATCATTAGCAGTGACCAGCGGAAATGTAGCTATACCTATGATTTTTCTAATAGCTAGTAACCTACCATTTAATCTACTAATAGACTGTGATATTTTGAGAAAATACTCAGCAATAATTGACATGAGACAGGCCATAGTGTCATTAAAAATGGATAATATAGAATGGACAGCAAAATTAGAAGAAATAAAAAATGTACCTTCATGCAATAGTATTAATAGTATAAGAAAATTCAATAATGATCAAGATGATTCATGGAATATAAGAAGAGAATACTTTGGGAGTGAAGACAGTTTATGGTTGGAAAAATTAGAAGAGATCCAACAATTTCGGTCAGAACAAAGTGAATGTAATTTAACTACACAACAAATAGAAAAGTTAATATCAATATATAATAAATACCGCTATGTTTTCTCTGATATACCTGGCAAAGTAAAAAATTATCAATTTACACTACAATTCGAGGGGCCTGTAAATTTTAATAAGAAATCATATCCCGTTGCTTATTCATTAAAAGAAGCAGTGAGGACTGAACTAGACAAAATGATAGCAGAAGATATTATTGAGTATAGCTGTTCCCCATATACTAGTCCGTTAATAGCCGTTTTTAAGAAAGATGGCAAAGTACGACTCTGTTTGGATGCTAAAGAGATCAATAAGATCATAGTTAATGACAGAACATCTCCCGGAGAGATTGAGGAGATACTGAAAAAATTTATGGAATACAATTTATCAGCACCTGGGATACTGTTTGTGGGTATTGGCAGGTGGAGTTACACCCAGATAGTCGAAAGTACATCGCCTTTATTTTCGAAGGGAGGAACTACCAGTTCAAGCGACTACAGTTTGGACTGGTAAACTCAGTAGCTGTATTCGTAAGGTGTATGGACCAGGTGTTGGGTCCAGATACTATTCCATTTACAACAGTCTATGTTGATGACTTGTTGATTACTTCAGTGAATTGGGAAGACCATTGTGACAGAGTAGGGCAAGTATTACAAAAATTATCAGACAATAACGTCACCCTAAAGCTTCAAAAGTCCAAACTTATCGCCAGTGAAGTCCAGTTCCTGGGTTTTAACTTATCAAGACAAGGAATAACACCATCCAATGAGAAGATAGAAGCTATCCAGAAGTTCCCAAGTCCTAAAAATAAAAAGCAACTTCAATCATTTCTGGGACTTTGTAATTACTATAGGAAGTTTCAGAGAAATTATTCTGAAATGACAGCGAAGTTTTCTCCACAATTATCCTCGAATAACAAATGGTCATGGGGACAGGAACAAGACAACTTACTCCAAATGATCAAGCATAATTTCTTACATTCAGTTATATTAAAACATCCTAATTTCGACCAACCGTTCTTCATGAACTGCGATGCCAGTGATATTAGTTTAGGATCTGTATTATATCAAGAAGATAGTGAGGGAAACCATCAGGTGGTGAGTTTTGTAAGCAGAATACTTAATGGATGTGAACGCAATTATATTGTAACGGAAAAGGAATTATTAAGCGTTGTATTCGTTTGTGGAAAATTTAGAACCTATATTCTTGGATACCCGATAACTGTGAGAAGTGACCATAAGTCAATATCTTTCTTAAAAAATTGCAAGCTTAACCATGGAAGATTGACAAGGTGGATACTTGCACTACAGGAATACCATATAAATTGGGAGTATGTTCCAGGAAAACAGAATATTGCTGCAGATATATTGTCCCGAATTAACATAGAACAGCAAGCTTTTGAAGGGGAAAAGGAAACAATCGTCAAGGTATACACTGTCATAAAAAACAAATCAGATTTGGAAAACCTCATGAAATCAATTTCGCAACAACAAACAGAGGATACAAAAATCAACAATTTTAGGCAAAGACTGATCCAACAGGAGGAAAAAATTACTGCATATTACTGTCTACATGAAGACATATTATTTTACAAACCAAATAATAACCAAGGATCATGGAAGGTAGTGATACCTAAAGCATTAGAAAAAGAATTAATACTGGACTACCATAGTCGATATGGGCATATGGGTGCATTAAAAGTGATGAAAGCACTTGAGGAACACACTTACATTAAGAATATCAACCGGAGAGTCAGAGAATGTATTCGGCAGTGCCACATCTGTCAATTGGCAAAATGCAATAACGAAAAAACAGAAGGAATAATGCAGCCAATTACATCAACTGGTAAATTAGAGAGAGTATTTTTAGATGTGTGTGGACCGTTACCTCGCAATGGAGGGAGAAAACAATATAAATTCATAATAATCATGTTCGACCATTACTCCAAATTTATTTACAAAACTATACCCCATTAATCGGGCAACTACAAAAAAGATTTTGAAAATAGTAATCCAACAATACATACCAGAGTTAGGAACTCCAAGGTCAATTATTACAGATCATGGGACTCAGTTCCGAGGAAGGGTATGGAAGGAGACTTTGTTAGACCTAGGTGTCAAGACATATAAAACATCTGTCTATCACCCAAATAGCAATCCGGTGGAAAGAGTACTGAGGGAGGTCGGCAGAATCTTCAGGACCTATTTTTTCTATAAACGCCAGAAGTGGAGTGACTACATTACACAAACAGAAAGTTTTATCAACTTAGCTTACCATGAATCAATACAAGATACTTCACATACTATAATGCATGAAAGACTACCACCCCGAGAAATTATTGAAATAATCAACTTTCCAAGCAACCCAGCTTACCAGTTCGACAACGTGAGATTCCACAGCAAACTGAATGAGCAAGTGGAGAAAAGAAGGAAAAAATACAAAATAATTCAACAGAAAATAATCCAGTATAAGACTGGAGGCAAAGTATTGTTAAAAAACCGCGAATTGCCAAGTTCTAAGGAAGGAATAGCAAAAAAGCTATTATTACTTTATAACGGACCATATGTTGTTGTAAAAAATAATAACAACAATACTTATGTAATTAGTGATGTGGAGACGAAAAAGATTAAGGGAACATACAACCAAGTTTCCTTGAAAATGTATTATGAAGCCAATTAAAACGAATTTGAATAAATCTCAAAATTCAAACCAATAGTAAGGACAACTTACAGTGCATGTTGACAATGTTCTTTTGGATCAAGCGAATAAACAAATTTGAATAAATTTCAAATTTCTAAACGAAATAAGCACCTCTTATTAAATATAATTATGAATTTATTATTTGAATATAAAAGAAAGATGCAACATCCATTAATCAGGAGAAACCAAAGAGTTATAAAATGAATAAGAAAAGACAAATGTAGACAATCGATGATGAAAATAAGACAAGACTAGAAACGAAATTACTACGAATAGCCTATCATGATTGTGAGAGAATCAACAATAAATATAGATACAGATAATTGTTACGTGTTAGTTGCATAAAGCTACCGAATAAAAAAAAAGAAGATTAAGCAGTACTGATAAAGAAGGAAAGAAGATAGTACCAATTAAAAATAAAAATGTTATTAATATCACCACAAGAAAATGAACATCTGAAGGAATCAATGGAAAGAAATATTTAGATCTGAGAATTTAAACTGAGTGAACCATCCCAAGAATATATTATTATATTATTTTTATTTGATTTAGTCGTGAATAGACTAGTGATTATTAAATGTGATTGACTGATGAGATCTCCAGCAATCGATATTATTGATGTATTATGTATTATAAGGACAGCGGGGTATTAGGTCAAGAGAGCCCCCCGACTGATTCCAAGATATATGTGATAATGATTAATTTGTTAGGGAGGTAACATGTTCCAGGGATAGAACACTTATAATTAAAGACAAGTATACCAGATCATAAAAAGGATAACAAGTGCTAATATGGAAGATAAGATAATTGATAAATTCAACAAAATATATTATTTTATTAAAATAGTCAAATTTGGTGGCAGGGTAGTATGTAACATTACATTTGGCACAACTTGATATCATACCAGATTTAATGAAGATCATGGATAAGAAACTTAACAAGAAGAAAAATATCTTTTAAAAAATGATAGTCAAGATGAACAAATAACTACTTTAGACTGACTTGTACTATACCCAACCATACCCAACTGACCATACCCAAATTAATGTTTAGGTAAAGTGATGCAAAATGAATTTCGATGATGACATGAAGTTCAAATAATTAAAATAATAATACTTATAAAGACAGACAGCATTATGTACCATTACTATAAGTAAAAAATGGTTTTATTAAATGTATCAAAATATGAAAATAATCAAAATACAAATTGAGGGATAATAGGCCCAAATATACAATATAATGTAAAATAATATATTAGTAAATTGTTAACTAAATGATATAATGAAATAATACAACAAAACAATTATTATAGATACATGGAAACATGCAACTAACTGTAAATAATAGTGGACATAATGTTATCAAGAAAATAATGTATAATCTAATAATAATTCTCAAATGTATAAAAATAAACAGAAAAAGTACCTAGTACAGCAATGGCTGAACTACCTAAGAAAAATGGAATAAAATAGAAAATCATTTTTTAAACTTTCCTTTTTTATGTTTTAAAAATAAGATTAAGTTGTGTTGATGATATTTATAGTTTTATTAGGTAATGAGTGTATGATATGCTTTGTGCAGGATGTGTGTAACCAGACATATGCAAATTGTTTAATCACAAAATGGGAATTATGTTTTTTTTAATAATGTTACTGTAATAATTATTGTTATATTTTTAAATAATAATACTAATAGAGTTATAGGGAGTAGTTTTGATGGTAGTTGCATAGTTAATAGGTGTTACAATAACAGAAAATAGATATTTATCATGTCAAGACATAGGCCTATAAAAACTTTGGAATTTTGTAAATTTTAGGAAATACTGTTAGAATTTTATAAAACAAATGTTGCAATATGGATAGGTTTATAGGTAATAGTATACACAACAAATATGGAATCGAAATAATCAGTTTTAAGTTATTTAAGAAAAATTCAAATAACAAAAATGTAACATCGGTATTTCTTAAGCAAAAATAGGCATGTTTGGTGTCTATATGTCACAAATGTTAAGACCAAAATAATGATGCTATTAGTTTTAAATTCCCAATCAGTACAAAAAAGTTATACTAATTAAAAGTTTTTGACCAAATTCAGACATTGAAATAATGAATTTGTATGACAATGTATATCTGAATCAACCAACCAGATTTCAAGTTTTACCTTAGCAACCGAAAATTCAGATAAATAAAATAGGACTTCTTTAAGAACGATCATTGAAGACAGACACGTTATTAAACGTCTCAGATAATTACATTTTAATTAGTGAAAACACATAACAGACTTAGTAAAACAAATTGGTATAGTCAATACAAAATATTATAATAACAAAAGAACATCAAGAATTTAATTCAGAAGAATTTAGATCCGGGGAGAAGAAGCAAAGAAGACTTGGACCCTATCTTTGTCCTGGAAGAATAAAGAAGAGGATCTGGGTGAATTTGAACAATTTATCATCTTATGTGACAACACCTACACTTGTGTACACAACTATTTAGGAATTAAACAATAAATAAAACTACAGACACTATTCTACACCAACACTAAAGAACACTTGAAAATAACACCAATTGAGTATTACACCTTTTTTGAACACCATAAAATCTTTAACGATAACTAATAAGCATCTAAACTGTTCATAACCTATAATAGTGAGTAACACATACACGACTACCAGTTTGCACTATACACATCAAAACCTCGTAATATCCTTATATTGTGAAGTTTGTATTTTGATTTTAAGAGTTGTATTATTTGTTTAACCATAATTTCCTAACCAAATACGCCCTGAATAATTTATTTTAATAGAAATAAAACGAAAAGCATCATTTTGGGTTGGCCGACTACAGCAAAATATTGTAGCTACTACCAACATATGAAATTCACTAATTGTGAAAGACGCATAATTTTGTCATTATTTGTAATTACAGTAAAGAAAAACGAGAAGTAATTAATCAATACTTCATTTGAATAAAGATTGATAAAAGGAATATATCTGTTTGGTGTTATCTTTGCATTATTATACTGTTTCAATTAAGAATTACGATAACATAGTACAGCGGACGGAGCGACTGTTGGCAACTCCGAGTGACGTCATTGGGACTGGATGCGTAGTGGGAGCGAGCGGCAGAATACAACAGTAGCATAATAATATATCGTTCAACATAATTATATTTGTTACAAATTGACGAACCCAACAGTGGGGCTTGACGTGGATACTCGGGAGACCTTATAATTATATTTGTTACAAATTGGCGAACCAACGTGTGAGGCGATAAATTAAAATACAATTTATAATTAAACAACCAGAAATAAACGAAAATGAGGAAGCGAGAAACATCGCGCAAACGAGCTGCCGAAACCGAGAAAGTAAGCGAATTAAGCATGAAAGACAAGGAAGCAACACCGGTTGAGGAAGTAGAAACTATAATAAGGAAGGCTCCGGAGAAACAACCAGAAGAATCCACACAAACAGAAAGCGAGAAGACGCAAGAAATGATTAAACGTATGATGGAATTAATGCAGGAAACCGGTAAAAAAACGGAGGAGAGTAATAAGAAAATAATGGAGGAATTAAAAAAGGACAATAAACAGTCTATGGAGGAATTGAGCTGAAAATTGGAAGAGACTAATAAGAAAATGGAAGAAAAAATGGGAGAATTTAAAGAGAATAGCAGGAAAATGGAGGAGAAAATAGACGAAATAATAAAGCATTGAGGGAAGAATTGAAGGGAAATTACCAGGAAACCATGAACAAATTGGATGAACACAAAGAGTCATTGAAAGAAGAGTGGAATAACAAGATGGAAATTTATAACCGGCAATTGCAGGAAGAATGGGACAAGAAGCTAGAACCGGTGACTGAAATTAAAAGGGTAGAATCCGAGACCAAGGAAAAATGTGAGCGGATGAACCAAGAGATACTGAGCGTCCGGGAAGAAACGAATGGACGAATAGAAAATATACAAACCAACCAAGCAGCGATGGGAGAAAGATTAGAAAGACCAAACAACTGCCCATAGAGATGAGATCAACTCTCTAAGAAACAGACAATGTACAGGTGCCCATACCACATATGAGGAAAACCGAGAAGTTATCGACTTCCAGAATTATAGAAGAAACCCCATGTTATTCCTAGAATAGGTAGAAGAAAAAATAGCAAAAACCGGAGAAGACAGATGGGTTGTAATTAGAAGTATGCTGGACGAAATGTTCAGAAAAGTCTATGACAATTGGTGGACGGCGATGCAGCCAAATATACAAAATTTTCAAGAATTTAAGAAACAATTTAAATCCAAGTACTGGTCTGATGCCACACAACACATGATAAGAAGTGACATAGGATTGGGCCGATATGATCTACACGGCAAACAAACTCCGACCACATACTTTCTTGGTAAGATAAACATAGCCAGACATTTAGAACCTGCAATTCCTACTGAATGTTTAGTGAGGCTATTAGCTTATCACTTTGGTGGGGAAATTACGAGAGGCCGAATAAACGGACGAATACAAACCATTGAGGAGATGTCAGCATTATTAGCGGAAATGGAACAAGAGAAGAGCTTCCTCCAATACAGACGAAGGAGCGATGAAATGGATAGAAATCATGGTCGCCGCGACGCCCGGTATGAAAACAACGGGAATAGATCAGATAATAACAATTACAACAACAACAACGGTAACCACTATGAACGTAGTTACCAAAATAATAATAACAATAACAACTATCCACGGAATAATGTGACGAATATCAACAACAATAACAACAACCACTATTACCGTAGCTCTCCTACGAATAATAATAATGGATACCAGCGTGCCAATGATAGAGACAACCATTACCAGAACAACCGAGGTTATCAAAACAATTACGATAACCGATACAGACAGAATAATAATGGCAATTATAACAACCAAAACCAAACATATCGAAGACATGTGAATTATATGAACGCCGAATATAGAGATATGGGAAGACGTTCGTACCATGGACGAATGAATTATGATGGGAACCGGGAGAGAAATTTTCAGGAGGAGAATAACCAACGCTACCGGGATGAACATAGACGAAGTAGGAGCTGCGACGATGACAGGAATAACAGAAACTCAGTGACGTTCAATAACAACGCCATTGAGATACAAGAACTACAGAATAGAGACAGGCCCGGCCAACCAGACAACAGGACCGAAGAGATCAGCCCTGATTTAAACGGACCGCGGCAGTGTGAAACCAACAGGTCCCATCACTGAAACGACAATTTTTGGTACTTACTAGGACGAGATAAAACGACTGACAATACAATAACAATAGAGCATAATCATTTCTTAAAAAATGTGAGAGAAGAATTGCTAAATGAAGATACAATAACGAACAATAATTTGAATAATGAGATTGCCCATATTATCGCCCAAGTGAATGGATTAGACACAAGATTCATGATAGATACGGGCGCAAACGTGTCGTTAATCAATAACAACGAATACCACGAAATTCAAAAATTAAGTAAGATCATCTTACCGACTCTACCAATCCAGAATATAATTTTAATTGGAGCCACCGGAAGGCAAAACAGGTCAATAAGAAAACAGGTATCATTAGCAGTGACCAGCGGAAATGTAGCTATACCTATGATTTTTCTAACAGCTAGTAACCTACCATTTAATCTACTAATAGGCTGTTATATTTTGAGAAAATACTCAGCAATAATTGACATGAGACAGGCCATAGTGTCATTAAAAATGGATAATATAGAATGGACAGCAAAATTAGTAGAAAATAAAAATGTACCTTCATGCAATAGTATTAATAGTATAAGAAAATTCAATAATGATCAAGATGATTCATGGAATATAAGAAGAGAATACTTTAGGAGTGAAGACAGTTTATGGTTGGAAAAATTAGAATAGATCCGACAATTTCGGTCAGAACAAAATGAATGTAATTTAACTACACAACAAATAGAAAAGTTAATATCAATATATAATAAATACCGCTGTTTTCTCTGATATACCTGGCAAAGTAAAAAATTACCTATTTACACTACAATTCAAGGGGCCTGTAAATTTTAATAAGAAACATATCCCGTTGCTTATGCATTAAAAGAAGCAGTGAGGACTGAACTAGACAAAATGATAGCAGAAGATATTATTGAGTATAGCTGTTTCCCATATACTAGTCCGTTAATAGCCGTTGCCAAGAAAGATGGCAAAGTACGACTCTGTTTGGATGCTAGAGAGATCAATAAGATCATAGTTAATGACAGAACATCTCCCGGAGAGATTGAGGAGATACTGAAAAAATTTATGGAATACAATTTATCAGCACGTGGGATACTGTTTGTGGGTATTGGCAGGTGGAGTTACACCCAGATAGTCGAAAGTACATCGCCTTTATTTTCGAAGGGAGGAACTACCAGTTCAAGCGACTACCGTTTGGACTGGTAAACTCAGCAGCTGTATTCGTAAGGTGTATGGACCAGGTGTTGGGTCCAGATACTATTCCATTTACAACAGTCTATGTTGATAACTTGTTGATTACTTCAGTGAATTGGGAAGACCATTGTGACAGAGTAGGGCAAGTATTACAAAAATTATCAGACAATAACGTCACCCTAAAGCTTCAAAAGTCCAAACTTATCGCCAGTGAAGTCCAGTTCCTGGGTTTTAACTTATCAAGACAAGGAATAACACCATCCAATGAGAAGATAGAAGCTATCCAGAAGTTCCCAAGTCCTAAAAATAAAAAGCAACTTCAATCATTTCTGGGACTTTGTAATTACTATAGGAAGTTTCAGAGAAATTATTCTGAAATGACAGCGAAGTTTTCTCCACAATTATCCTCGAATAACAAATGGTCATGGGGACAGGAACAAGACAACTTACTCCAAATGATCAAGCATAATTTCTTACATTCAGTTATATTAAAACATCCTAATTTCGACCAACCGTTCTTCATGAACTGCGATGCCAGTGATATAAGTTTAGGATCTGTATTATATCAAGAAGATAGTGAGGGAAACCATCAGGTGGTGAGTTTTGTAAGCAGAATACTTAATGGATGTGAACGCAATTATAGTGTAACGGAAAAGGAATTATTAAGCGTTGTATTCGCTTGTGGAAAATTCAGAACCTATATTCTTGGATACCCGATAACTGTGAGAAGTGACCATAAGTCAATATCTTTCTTAAAAAATTGCAAGCTTAACCATGGAAGATTGACAAGGTGGATACTTGCACTACAGGAATACCATATAAATTGGGAGTATGTTCCAGGAAAACAGAATATTGCTGCAGATATATTGTCCCGAATTAACATAGAACAGCAAGCTTTTGAAGGGGAAAAGGAAACAATCGTCAAGGTATACACTGTCATAAAATACAAATCAGATTTCGAAAACCTCATGAAATCAATTTCGCAACAACAAACAGAGGATACAAAAATCAACAATTTTAGGCAAAGACTGATCCAACAGGAGGAAAAAATTACTGCATATTACTGTCTACATGAAGACATATTATTTTACAAACCAAATAATAACCAAGGATCATGGAAGGTAGTGATACCTAAAGCATTAGAAAAAGAATTAATACTGGACTACCATAGTCGATATGGGCATATGGGTGCATTAAAAGTGATGAAAGCACTTGAGGAACACACTTACATTAAGAATATCAACCGGAGGGTCAGAGAATGTATTCGGCAGTGCCACATCTGTCAATTGGCAAAATGCAATAACGAAAAAACAGAAGGAATAATGCAGCCAATTACATCAACTGGTAAATTAGAGAGAGTATTTTTAGATGTGTGTGGACCGTTACCTCGCAGTGGAGGGAGAAAACAATATAAATTCATAATAATCATGTTCGACCATTACTCCAAATTTATTTACAAAACTATACCCCATTAATCGGGCAACTACAAAAAAGATTTTGCAAATAGTCATCCAACAATACATACCAGAGTTAGGAACTCCAAGGTCAATTATTACAGATCATGGGACTCAGTTCCGAGGAAGGGTATGGAAGGAGACTTTGTTAGACCTAGGTGTCAAGACATATAAAACATCTGTCTATCACCCAAATAGCAATCCGGTGGAAAGAGTACTGAGGGAGGTCGGCAGAATCTTCAGGACCTATTGTTTCTATAAACACCAGAAGTGGAGTGACTACATTACACAAACAGAAAGTTTTATCAACTTAGTTTACCATGAATCAATACAAGATACTTCATATACTATAATGCATGAAAGACTACCACCCCGAAAAATTATTAAAATAATCAACTTTCCAAGCAACCCAGCTTACCAGTTCGACAACGTGAGATTCCACAGCAAACTGAATGAGCAAGTGGAGAAAAGAAGGAAAAAATACAAAATAATTCAACAGAAAATAATCCAGTACAAGATTGGAGACAAAGTATTGTTAAAAAACCGCGAATTGCCAAGTTCTAAGGAAGGAATAGCAAAAAAGCTATTATTACTTTATAACGGACCATATGTTGTTGTAAAAAACAATAACAACAATACTTATGTAATTAGTGATGTGGAGACGAAAAAGATTAAGGGAACATACAACCAAGTTTCCTTAAAAATGTATTATGAAGCCAATTAAAACGAATTTGAATAAATCTCAAAATTCAAACCAATAGTAAGGACAACTTACAGTGCATGTTGACAATGTTCTTTTGGATCAAGCGAATAAACAAATTTGAATAAATTTCAAATTTCTAAACGAAATAAGCACCTCTTATTAAATATAATTATGAACTTATTATTTGAATATAAAAGAAAGATGCAACATCCATGAATCAGGAGAAACCAAAGAGTTATAAAATGAATAAGAAAAGACAAATGTAGACAATCGATGATGAAAATAAGACAAGACTAGAAACGAAATTACTACGAATAACCTATCATGATTGTGAGAGAATCAACAACAACTATAGATACAGATAATTGTTACGTGTTAATTGAATAAAGGTAGCGAATAAAAAAAAAGAAGATTAAGCAGTACTGATAAAGAAGGAAAGAAGATAGTACCAATTAAAAATAAAAATGTTACTAATATCACCACAAGAAAATGAACATCTGAAGGAATCAATGGAAAGAAATATTTAGATCTGAGAATTTAAACTGAGTGAACCATCCCAAGAATATATTATTATATTATTTTTATTTGATTTAGTCGTGAATAGACTAGTGATTATTAAATGTGATTGACTGATGAGATCTCCAGCAATCGATATTATTGATGTATTATGTATTATAAGGACAGCGGGGGGATAATGATTAATTTGTTAGGGAGGTAACATGTTCCAGGGATAGAACACTTATAATTAAAGACAAGTATACCAGATCATAAAAAGGATAACAAGTGCTAATATGGAAGATAAGATAATTGATAATTTCAACAAAATATATTATTTTATTAAAATAGTCAAATTTGGTGGCAGGGTAGTATGTAACATTACATTTGGCACAACTTGATATCATACCAGATTTAATGAAGATCATGGATAAGAAACTTAACAAGAAGAAAAATATCTTTTAAAAAATGATAGTCAAGATGAACAAATAACTACTTTAGACTGACTTGTAGTATATCTGACCATACCCAAATTAATGTTTAGGTAAAGTGATGCAAAATGAATTTCGATGATGACATGAAGTTCAAATAATTAAAATAATAATACTTATAAAGACAGACAGCATTATGTACCATTACTATAAGTAAACAAATGGTTTTATTAAATGTATCAAAATATAAAAATAATCAAAATACAAAATGAGGGATAATAGGCCCAAATATACAATATAATGTAAAATAATATATTAGTAAATTGTTAACTAAATGATATAATGAAATAATACAACAAAACAATTATTATAGATACATGGAAACATGCAACTAACTGTAAATAATAGTGGACATAATGTTATCAAGAAAATAATGTATAATCTAATAATAATTCTCAAATGTATAAAAATAAACAGAAAAAGTACCTAGTACAGCAATGGCTGAACTACCTAAGAAAAATGGAATAAAATAGAAAATCATTTTTTAAACTTTCCTTTTTTATGTTTTAAAAATAAGATTAAGTTGTGTTGATGATATTTATAGTTTTATTAGGTAATGAGTGTATGATATGCTTTGTGCAGGATGTGTGTAACCAGACATATGCAAATTGTTTAATCACAAAATGGGAATTATGTTTTTTTTAATAATGTTACTGTAATAATTATTGTTATATTTTTAAATAATAATACTAATAGAGTTATAGGGAGTAGTTTTGATGGTAGTTGCATAGTTAATAGGTGTTACAATAACAGAAAATAGATATTTATCATGTCAAGACATAGGCCTATAAAAACTTTGGAATTTTGTAAATTTTAGGAAATACTGTTAGAATTTTATAAAACAAATGTTGCAATATGGATAGGTTTATAGTTAATAGTATACACAACAAATATGGAATCGAAATAATCAGTTTTAAGTTATTTAAGAAAAATTCAAATAGCAAAAATGTAACATCGGTATTTCTTAAGCAAAAATAGGCATGTTTGGTGTCTATATGTCACAAATGTTAAGACCAAAGTAATGATGCTATTAGTTTTAAATTCCCAATCAGTACAAAAAAGTTATACTAATTAAAAGTTTTTGACCAAATTCAGCCATTGAAATAATGAATTTGTATGACAATGTATATCTGAATCAACCAACCAGATTTCAAGTTTTACCTTAGCAACCGAAAATTCAGATAAATAAAATAGGACTTCTTTAAGAACGATCATTGAAGACAGACACGTTATTAAACGTCTCAGATAATTACATTTTAATTAGTGAAAACACATAACAGACTTAGTAAAACAAATTGGTATAGTCAATACAAAATATTATAATAACAAAAGAACATCAAGAATTTAATTCAGAAGAATTTAGATCCGGGGAGAAGAAGCAAAGAAGACTTGGACCCTATCTTTGTCCTGGAAGAATAAAGAAGAGGATCTGGGTGAATTTGAACAATTTATCATCTTATGTGACAACACCTACACTTGTGTACACAACTATTTAGGAATTAAACAATAAATAAAACTACAGACACTATTCTACACCAACACTAAAGAACACTTGAAAATAACACCAATTGAGTATTACACCTTTTTTGAACACCATAAAATCTTTAACGATAACTAATAAGCATCTAAACTGTTCATAACCTATAATAGTGAGTAACACATACACGACTACCAGTTTGCACTATACACATCAAAACCTCGTAATATCCTTATATTGTGAAGTTTGTATTTTGATTTTAAGAGTTGTATTATTTGTTTAACCATAATTTCCTAACCAAATACGCCCTGAATAATTTATTTTAATAGAAATAAAACGAAAAGCATCATTTTGGGTTGGCCGACTACAGCAAAATATTGTAGCTACTACCAACATATGAATAAAGACGCATAATTTTGTCATTATTTGTAATTACAGTAAAGAAAAACGAGAAGTAATTAATCAATACTTCATTTGAATAAAGATTGATAAAAGGAATATATCTGTTTGGTGTTATCTTTGCATTATTATACTGTTTCAATTAAGAATTACGATAACATAGTACAGCGGACGGAGCGACTGTTGGCAACTCCGAGTGACGTCATTGGGACTGGATGCGTAGTGGGAGCGAGCGGCAGAATACAACAGTAGCATAATAATGTATCGTTCAACATAATTATATTTGTTACAAATTGACGAACCCAACAGTGGGGCTTGACGTGGATACTCGGGAGACCTTATAATTATATTTGTTACAAATTGGCGAACCAACGTGTGAGGCGATAAATTAAAATACAATTTATAATTAAACAACCAGAAATAAACGAAAATGAGGAAGCGAGAAACATCGCGCAAACGAGCTGCCGAAACCGAGAAAGTAAGCGAATTAAGCATGAAAGACAAGGAAGCAACACCGGTTGAGGAAGTAGAAACTATAATAAGGAAGGCTCCGGAGAAACAACCAGAAGAATCCACACAAACAGAAAGCGAGAAGACGCAAGAAATGATTAAACGTATGATGGAATTAATGCAGGAAACCGGTAAAAAAACGGAGGAGAGTAATAAGAAACTAATGGAGGAATTAAAAAAGGACAATAAACAGTCTATGGAGGAATTGAGCTGAAAATTGGAAGAGACTAATAAGAAAATGGAAGAAAAAATGGGAGAATTGAAAGAGAATAGCAGGAAAATGGAGGAGAAAATAGACGAAATAATAAAGCATTGAGGGAAGAATTGAAGGGAAATTACCAGGAAACCATGAACAAATTGGATGAACACAAAGAGTCATTAAAAGAAGAGTGGAATAACAAGATGGAAATTTATAACCGGCAATTGCAGGAAGAATGGGACAAGAAGCTAGAACCGGTGACTGAAATTAAAAGGGTAGAATCCGAGACCAAGGAAAAATGTGAGCGGATGAACCAAGAGATACTGAGCGTCCGGGAAGAAACGAATGGATGAATAGAAAATATACAAACCAACCAAGCAGCGATGGGAGAAAGATTAGAAAGCATAGGTACTAGTCTTAATCGGGTACAAGACCAAACAACTGCCCATAGAGATGAGATCAACTCTCTAAGAAACAGACAATGTACAGGTGCCCATACCACATATGAGGAAAACCGAGAAGTTATCGACTTCCAGAATTATAGAAGAAACCCCATGTTATTCCTAGAATGGGTAGAAGAAAAAATAGCAAAAACCGGAGAAGACAGATGGGTTGTAATTAGAAGTATGCTGGACGAAATGTTCAGAAAAGTCTATGACAATTGGTGGACGGCGATGCAGCCAAATATACAAAATTTTCAAGAATTTAAGAAACAATTTAAATCCAAGTACTGGTCTGATGCCACACAACACATGATAAGAAGTGACATAGGATTGGGCCGATATGATCTACACGGCAAACAAACTCCGACCACATACTTTCTTGGTAAGATAAACATAGCCAGACATTTAGAACCTGCAATTCCTACTGAATGTTTAGTGAGGCTATTAGCTTATCACTTTGGTGGGGAAATTACGAGAGGCCGAATAAACGGACGAATACAAACCATTGAGGAGATGTCAGCATTATTAGCGGAAATGGAACAAGAGAAGAGCTTCCTCCAATACAGACGAAGGAGCGATGAAATGGATAGAAATCATGGTCGCCGCGACGCCCGGTATGAAAACAACGGGAATAGATCAGATAATAACAATTACAACAACAACAACGGTAACCACTATGAACGTAGTTACCAAAATAATAATAACAATAACAACTATCCACGGAATAATGTGACGAATAACAACAACAATAACAACAACCACTATTACCGTAGCTCTCCTACGAATAATAATAATGGATACCAGCGTGCCAATGATAGAGACAACCATTACCAGAACAACCGAGGTTATCAAAACAATTACGATAACCGATACAGACAGAATAATAATGGCAATTATAACAACCAAAACCAAACATATCGAAGACATGTGAATTATATGAACACCGAATATAGAGATATGGGAAGACGTTCGTACCATGGACGAATGAATTATGATGGGAACCGGGAGAGAAATTTTCAGGAGGAGAATAACCAACGCTACCGGGATGAACATAGACGAAGTAGGAGCTGCGACGATGACAGGAATAACAGAAACTCAGTGACGTTCAATAACAACGCCATTGAGATACAAGAACTACAGAATAGAGACAGGCCCGGCCAACCAGACAACAGGACCGAAGAGATCAGCCCTGATTTAAACGGACCGCGGCAGTGTGAAACCAAAAGGTCCCATCACTGAAACGACAATTTTTGGTACTTACTAGGACGAGATAAAACGACTGACAATACAATAACAATAGAGCATAATCATTTCTTAAAAAATGTGAGAGAAGAATTGCTAAATGAAGATACAATAACGAACAATAATTTGAATAATGAGATTGCCCATATTATCGCCCAAGTGAATGGATTAGACACAAGATTCATGATAGATACGGGCGCAAACGTGTCGTTAATCAATAACAACGAATACCACGAAATTCAAAAATTAAGTAAGATCATCTTACCGACTCTACCAATCCAGAATATAATTTTAATTGGAGCCACCGGAAGGCAAAACAGGTCAATAAGAAAACAGGTATCATTAGCAGTGACCAGCGGAAATGTAGCTATACCTATGATTTTTCTAACAGCTAGTAACCTACCATTTAATCTACTAATAGGCTGTTATATTTTGAGAAAATACTCAGCAATAATTGACATGAGACAGGCCATAGTGTCATTAAAAATGGATAATATAGAATGGACAGCAAAATTAGTAGAAAATAAAAATGTACCTTCATGCAATAGTATTAATAGTATAAGAAAATTCAATAATGATCAAGATGATTCATGGAATATAAGAAGAGAATACTTTAGGAGTGAAGACAGTTTATGGTTGGAAAAATTAGAATAGATCCGACAATTTCGGTCAGAACAAAATGAATGTAATTTAACTACACAACAAATAGAAAAGTTAATATCAATATATAATAAATACCGCTGTTTTCTCTGATATACCTGGCAAAGTAAAAAATTACCTATTTACACTACAATTCAAGGGGCCTGTAAATTTTAATAAGAAACATATCCCGTTGCTTATGCATTAAAAGAAGCAGTGAGGACTGAACTAGACAAAATGATAGCAGAAGATATTATTGAGTATAGCTGTTTCCCATATACTAGTCCGTTAATAGCCGTTGCCAAGAAAGATGGCAAAGTACGACTCTGTTTGGATGCTAGAGAGATCAATAAGATCATAGTTAATGACAGAACATCTCCCGGAGAGATTGAGGAGATACTGAAAAAATTTATGGAATACAATTTATCAGCACGTGGGATACTGTTTGTGGGTATTGGCAGGTGGAGTTACACCCAGATAGTCGAAAGTACATCGCCTTTATTTTCGAAGGGAGGAACTACCAGTTCAAGCGACTACCGTTTGGACTGGTAAACTCAGCAGCTGTATTCGTAAGGTGTATGGACCAGGTGTTGGGTCCAGATACTATTCCATTTACAACAGTCTATGTTGATGACTTGTTGATTACTTCAGTGAATTGGGAAGACCATTGTGACAGAGTAGGGCAAGTATTACAAAAATTATCAGACAATAACGTCACCCTAAAGCTTCAAAAGTCCAAACTTAACGCCAGTGAAGTCCAGTTCCTGGGTTTTAACTTATCAAGACAAGGAATAACACCATCCAATGAGAAGATAGAAGCTATCCAGAAGTTCCCAAGTCCTAAAAATAAAAAGCAACTTCAATCATTTCTGGGACTTTGTAATTACTATAGGAAGTTTCAGAGAAATTATTCTGAAATGACAGCGAAGTTTTCTCCACAATTATCCTCGAATAACAAATGGTCATGGGGACAGGAACAAGACAACTTACTCCAAATGATCAAGCATAATTTCTTACATTCAGTTATATTAAAACATCCTAATTTCGACCAACCGTTCTTCATGAACTGCGATGCCAGTGATATAAGTTTAGGATCTGTATTATATCAAGAAGATAGTGAGGGAAACCATAAGGTGGTGAGTTTTGTAAGCAGAATACTTAATGGATGTGAACGCAATTATAGTGTAACGGAAAAGGAATTATTAAGCGTTGTATTCGCTTGTGGAAAATTCAGAACCTATATTCTTGGATACCCGATAACTGTGAGAAGTGACCATAAGTCAATATCTTTCTTAAAAAATTGCAAGCTTAACCATGGAAGATTGACAAGGTGGATACTTGCACTACAGGAATATCATATAAATTGGGAGTATGTTCCAGGAAAACAGAATATTGCTGCAGATATATTGTCCCGAATTAACATAGAACAGCAAGCTTTTGAAGGGGAAAAGGAAACAATCGTCAAGGTATACACTGTCATAAAAAACAAATCAGATTTGGAAAACCTCATGAAATCAATTTCGCAACAACAAACAGAGGATACAAAAATCAACAATTTTAGGCAAAAACTGATCCAACAGGAGGAAAAAATTACTGCATATTACTGTCTACATGAAGACATATTATTTTACAAACCAAATAATAACCAAGGATCATGGAAGGTAGTGATACCTAAAGCATTAGAAAAAGAATTAATACTGGACTACCATAGTCGATATGGGCATATGGGTGCATTAAAAGTGATGAAAGCACTTGAGGAACACACTTACATTAAGAATATCAACCGGAGAGTCAGAGAATGTATTCGGCAGTGCCACATCTGTCAATTGGCAAAATGCAATAACGAAAAAACAGAAGGAATAATGCAGCCAATTACATCAACTGGTAAATTAGAGAGAGTATTTTTAGATGTGTGTGGACCGTTACCTCGCAGTGGAGGGAGAAAACAATATAAATTCATAATAATCATGTTCGACCATTACTCCAAATTTATTTACAAAACTATACCCCATTAATCGGGCAACTACAAAAAAGATTTTGCAAATAGTAATCCAACAATACATACCAGAGTTAGGAACTCCAAGGTCAATTATTACAGATCATGGGACTCAGTTCCGAGGAAGGGTATGGAAGGAGACTTTGTTAGACCTAGGTGTCAAGACATATAAAACATCTGTCTATCACCCAAATAGCAATCCGGTGGAAAGAGTACTGAGGGAGGTCGGCAGAATCTTCAGGACCTATTGTTTCTATAAACACCAGAAGTGGAGTGACTACATTACACAAACAGAAAGTTTTATCAACTTAGCTTACCATGAATCAATACAAGATACTTCATATACTATAATGCATGAAAGACTACCACCCCGAGAAATTATTGAAATAATCAACTTTCCAAGCAACCCAGCTTACCAGTTCGACAACGTGAGATTCCACAGCAAACTGAATGAGCAAGTGGAGAAAAGAAGGAAAAAATACAAAATAATTCAACAGAAAATAATCCAGTACAAGATTGGAGACACAGTATTGTTAAAAAACCGCGAATTGCCAAGTTCTAAGGAAGGAATAGCAAAAAAGCTATTATTACTTTATAACAGACCATACGTTGTTGTAAAAAACAATAACAACAATACTTATGTAATTAGTGATGTGGAGACGAAAAAGATTAAGGGAACATACAACCAAGTTTCCTTAAAAAAGTATTATGAAGCCAATTAAAACGAATTTGAATAAATCTCAAAATTCAAACCAATAGTAAGGACAACTTACAGTGCATGTTGTCAATGTTCTTTTGGATCAAGCGAATAAACAAATTTGAATAAATTTCAAAATTCTAAACGAAATAAGCACCTCTTATTAAATATAATTATGAATTTATTATTTGAATATAAAAGAAAGTTGCAACATCCATGAATCAGGAGAAACCAAAGAGTTATAAAATGAATAAGAAAAGACAAATGTAGACAATCGATGATGAAAATAAGACAAGACTAGAAACGAAATTACTACGAATAACCTATCATGATTGTGAGAGAATCAACAACAACTATAGATACAGATAATTGTTACGTGTTAATTGAATAAAGATAGCGAATAAAAAAAAAGAAGATTAAGCAGTACTGATAAAGAAGGAAAGAAGATAGTACCAATTAAAAATAAAAATGTTATTAATATCACCACAAGAAAATGAACATCTGAAGGAATCAATGGAAAGAAATATTTAGATCTGAGAATTTAAACTGAGTGAACCATCCTAAGAATATATTATTATATTATTTTTATTTGATTTAGTCGTGAATAGACTAGTGATTATTAAATGTGATTGACTGATGAGATCTCCAGCAATCGATATTATTGATGTATTATGTATTATAAGGACAGCGGGGTATTAGGTCAAGAGAGCCCCCCGACTGATTCCAAGATATATGTGATAATGATTAATTTGTTAGGGAGGTAACATGTTCCAGGGATAGAACACTTATAATTAAAGACAAGTATACCAGATCATAAAAAGGATAACAAGTGCTAATATGGAAGAAAAGATAATTGATAATTTCAACAAAATATATTATTTTATTAAAATAGTCGAATTTGGTGGCAGGGTAGTATGTAACATTACATTTGGCACAACTTGATATCATACCAGATTTAATGAAGATCATGGATAAGAAACTTAACAAGAAGAAAAATATCTTTTAAAAAATGATAGTGAAGATGAACAAATAACTACTTTAGACTGGCTTGTACTATAACTGACCATACCCAAATTAATGTTTAGGTAAAGTGATGCAAACTGAATTTCGATGATGACATGAAGTTCAAATAATTAAAATAATAATACTTATAAAGACAGACAGCATTATGTACCATTACTATAAGTAAACAAATGGTTTTATTAAATGTATCAAAATAATCAAAATACAAAATGAGGGATAATAGGCCCAAATATACAATATAATGTAAAATAATATATTAGTAAATTGTTAACTAAATGATATAATGAAATAATACAACAAAACAATTATTATAGATACATGGAAACATGCAACTAACTGTAAATAGTGGACATAATGTTATCAAGAAAATAATGTATAATCTAATAATAATTCTCAAATGTATAAAAATAAACAGAAAAAGTACCTAGTACAGCAATGGCTGAACTACCTAAGAAAAATGGAATAAAATAGAAAATCATTTTTTAAACTTTCCTTTTTTATGTTTTAAAAATAAGATTAAGTTGTGTTGATGATATTTATAGTTTTATTAGGTAATGAGTGTATGATATGCTTTGTGCAGGATGTGTGTAACCAGACATATGCAAATTGTTTAATCACAAAATGGGAATTATGTTTTTTTTAATAATGTTACTGTAATAATTATTGTTATATTTTTAAATAATAATACTAATAGAGTTATAGGGAGTAGTTTTGATGGTAGTTGCACAGTTAATAGGTGTTACAATAACAGAAAATAGATATTTATCATGTCAAGACATAGGCCTATAAAAACTTTGGAATTTTGTAAATTTTAGGAAATACTGTTAGAATTTTATAAAACAAATGTTGTAATATGGATAGGTTTATAGTTAATAGTATACACAACAAATATGGAATCGAAATAATCAGTTTTAAGTTATTTAAGAAAAATTCAAATAGCAAAAATGTAACATCGGTATTTCTTAAGCAAAAATAGGCATGTTTGGTGTCTATATGTCACAAATATTAAGACCAAAATAATGATGCTATTAGTTTTAAATTCCCAATCAGTACAAAAAGTTATACTAATTAAAAGTTTTTGACCAAATTCAGACATTGAAATAATGAATTTGTATGACAATGTATATCTGAATCAACCAACCAGATTTCAAGTTTTACCTTAGCAACCGAAAATTCAGATAAATAAAATAGGACTTCTTTAAGAACGATCATTGAAGACAGACACGTTATTAAACGTCTCAGATAATTACATTTTATTAGTGAAAACACATAACAGACTTAGTAAAACAAATTGGTATAGTCAATACAAAATATTATAATAACAAAAGAACATCAAGAATTTAATTCAGAAGAATTTAGATCCGGGGAGAAGAAGCAAAGAAGACTTGGACCCTATCTTTGTCCTGGAAGAATAAAGAAGAGGATCTGGGTGAATTTGAACAATTTATCATCTTATGTGACAACACCTACACTTGTGTACACAACTATTTAGGAATTAAACAATAAATAAAACTACAGACACTATTCTACACCAACACTAAAGAACACTTGAAAATAACGCCAATTGAGTATTACACCTTTTTTGAACACCATAAAAACTTTAACGATAACTAATAAGTATCTAAACTGTTCATAACCTATAATAGTGAGTAACACATACACGACTACCAGTTTGCACTATACACATCAAAACCTCGTAATATCCTTATATTGTGAAGTTTGTATTTTGATTTTAAGAGTTGTATTATTTGTTTAACCATAATTTCCTAACCAAATACGCCCTGAGATAATTTATTTTAATAGAAATAAAACGAAAAGCATCATTTTGGGTTGGCCGACTACAGCAAAATATTGTAGCTACTACCAACTTATGAATAAAGACGCATAATTTTGTCATTATTTGTAATTACAGTAAAGAAAAACGAGAAGTAATTAATCAATACTTCATTTGAATAAAGATTGATAAAAGGAATATATCTGTTTGGTGTTATCTTTGCATTATTATACTGTTTCAATTAAGAATTACGATAACATAGTACAGCGGACGGAGCGACTGTTGGCAACTCCGAGTGACGTCATTGGGGCTGGATGCGTAGTGGGAGCGAGCGGCAGAATACAACAGTAGCATAATAATGTATCGTTCAACATAATTATATTTGTTACAAATTGACGAACCCAACAGTGGGGCTTGACGTGGATACTCGGGGGACCTTATAATTATATTTGTTACAAATTGGCGAACCAACGTGTGAGGCGATAAATTAAAATACAATTTATAATTAAACAACCAGAAAGAAACGAAAATGTGGAAGCGAGAAACATCGCGCAAACGAGCTGCCGAAACCGAGAAAGTAAGCGAATTAAGCATGGAAGACAAGGAAGCAACACCGGTTGAGGAAGTAGAAACTATAATAAGGAAGGCTCCGGAGAAACAACCAGAAGAATCCACACAAACAGAAAGCGAGAAGACGCAAGAAATGATTAAACGTATGATGGAATTAATGCAGGAAACCGGTAAAAAAACGGAGGAGAGTAATAAGAAACTAATGGAGGAATTAAAAAAGGACAATAAACAGTCTATGGAGGAATTGAGCTGAAAATTGGAAGAGACTAATAAGAAAATGGAAGAAAAAATGGGAGAATTGAAAGAGAATAGCAGGAAAATGGAGGAGAAAATAGACGAAAATAATAAAGTATTGAGGGAAGAATTGAAGGGAAATTACCAGGAAACCATGAACAAATTGGATGAACACAAAGAGTCATTAAAAGAAGAGTGGAATAACAAGATGGAAATTAATAACCGGCAATTGCAGGAAGAATGGGACAAGAAGCTAGAAGAACCGGTGACTGAAATTAAAAGGGTAGAATCCGAGACCAAGGAAAAATGTGAGCGGATGAACCAAGAGATACTGAGCGTCCGGGAAGAAACGAATGGATGAATAGAAAATATACAAACCAACCAAGCAGCGATGGGAGAAAGATTAGAAAGCATAGGTACTAGTCTTAATCGGGTACAAGACCAAACAACTGCCCATAGAGATGAGATCAACTCTCTAAGAAACAGACAATGTACAGGTGCCCATACCACATATGAGGAAAACCGAGAAGTTATCGACTTCCAGAATTATAGAAGAAACCCCATGTTATTCCTAGAATGGGTAGAAGAAAAAATAGCAAAAACCGGAGAAGACAGATGGGTTGTAATTAGAAGTATGCTGGACGAAATGTTCAGAAAAGTCTATGACAATTGGTGGACGGCGATGCAGCCAAATATACAAAATTTTCAAGAATTTAAGAAACAATTTAAATCCAAGTACTGGTCTGATGCCACACAACACATGATAAGAAGTGACATAGGATTGGGCCGATATGATCTACACGGCAAACAAACTCCGACCACATACTTTCTTGGTAAGATAAACATAGCCAGACATTTAGAACCTGCAATTCCTACTGAATGTTTAGTGAGGCTATTAGCTTATCACTTTGGTGGGGAAATTACGAGAGGCCGAATAAACGGACGAATACAAACCATTGAGGAGATGTCAGCATTATTAGCGGAAATGGAACAAGAGAAGAGCTTCCTCCAATACAGACGAAGGAGCGATGAAATGGATAGAAATCATGGTCGCCGCGACGCCCGGTATGAAAACAACGGGAATAGATCAGATAATAACAATTACAACAACAACAACGGTAACCACTATGAACGTAGTTACCAAAATAATAATAACAATAACAACTATCCACGGAATAATGTGACGAATAACAACAACAATAACAACAACCACTATTACCGTAGCTCTCCTACGAATAATAATAATGGATACCAGCGTGCCAATGATAGAGACAACCATTACCAGAACAACCGAGGTTATCAAAACAATTACGATAACCGATACAGACAGAATAATAATGGCAATTATAACAACCAAAACCAAACATATCGAAGACATGTGAATTATATGAACACCGAATATAGAGATATGGGAAGACGTTCGTACCATGGACGAATGAATTATGATGGGAACCGGGAGAGAAATTTTCAGGAGGAGAATAACCAACGCTACCGGGATGAACATAGACGAAGTAGGAGCTGCGACGATGACAGGAATAACAGAAACTCAGTGACGTTCAATAACAACGCCATTGAGATACAAGAACTACAGAATAGAGACAGGCCCGGCCAACCAGACAACAGGACCGAAGAGATCAGCCCTGATTTAAACGGACCGCGGCAGTGTGAAACCAACAGGTCCCATCACTGAAACGACAATTTTTGGTACTTACTAGGACGAGATAAAACGACTGACAATACAATAACAATAGAGCATAATCATTTCTTAAAAAATGTGAGAGAAGAATTGCTAAATGAAGATACAATAACGAACAATAATTTGAATAATGAGATTGCCCATATTATCGCCCAAGTGAATGGATTAGACACAAGATTCATGATAGATACGGGCGCAAACGTGTCGTTAATCAATAACAACGAATACCACGAAATTCAAAAATTAAGTAAGATCATCTTACCGACTCTACCAATCCAGAATATAATTTTAATTGGAGCCACCGGAAGGCAAAACAGGTCAATAAGAAAACAGGTATCATTAGCAGTGACCAGCGGAAATGTAGCTATACCTATGATTTTTCTAACAGCTAGTAACCTACCATTTAATCTACTAATAGGCTGTTATATTTTGAGAAAATACTCAGCAATAATTGACATGAGACAGGCCATAGTGTCATTAAAAATGGATAATATAGAATGGACAGCAAAATTAGTAGAAAATAAAAATGTACCTTCATGCAATAGTATTAATAGTATAAGAAAATTCAATAATGATCAAGATGATTCATGGAATATAAGAAGAGAATACTTTAGGAGTGAAGACAGTTTATGGTTGGAAAAATTAGAATAGATCCGACAATTTCGGTCAGAACAAAATGAATGTAATTTAACTACACAACAAATAGAAAAGTTAGTATCAATATATAATAAATACCGCTATGTTTTCTCTGATATACCTGGCAAAGTAAAAAATTATCTATTTACAGTACAATTCAAGGGGCCTGTAAATTTTAATAAGAAACATATCCCGTTGCTTATGCATTAAAAGAAGCAGTGAGGACTGAACTAGACAAAATGATAGCAGAAGATATTATTGAGTATAGCTGTTTCCCATATACTAGTCCGTTAATAGCCGTTGCCAAGAAAGATGGCAAAGTACGACTCTGTTTGGATGCTAGAGAGATCAATAAGATCATAGTTAATGACAGAACATCTCCCGGAGAGATTGAGGAGATACTGAAAAAATTTATGGAATACAATTTATCAGCACCTGGGATACTGTTTGTGGGTATTGGCAGGTGGAGTTACACCCAGATAGTCGAAAGTACATCGCCTTTATTTTCGAAGGGAGGAACTACCAGTTCAAGCGACTACCGTTTGGACTGGTAAACTCAGCAGCTGTATTCGTAAGGTGTATGGACCAGGTGTTGGGTCCAGATACTATTCCATTTACAACAGTCTATGTTGATGACTTGTTGATTACTTCAGTGAATTGGGAAGACCATTGTGACAGAGTAGGGCAAGTATTACAAAAATTATCAGACAATAACGTCACCCTAAAGCTTCAAAAGTCCAAACTTAACGCCAGTGAAGTCCAGTTCCTGGGTTTTAACTTATCAAGACAAGGAATAACACCATCCAATGAGAAGATAGAAGCTATCCAGAAGTTCCCAAGTCCTAAAAATAAAAAGCAACTTCAATCATTTCTGGGACTTTGTAATTACTATAGGAAGTTTCAGAGAAATTATTCTGAAATGACAGCGAAGTTTTCTCCACAATTATCCTCGAATAACAAATGGTCATGGGGACAGGAACAAGACAACTTACTCCAAATGATCAAGCATAATTTCTTACATTCAGTTATATTAAAACATCCTAATTTCGACCAACCGTTCTTCATGAACTGCGATGCCAGTGATATAAGTTTAGGATCTGTATTATATCAAGAAGATAGTGAGGGAAACCATAAGGTGGTGAGTTTTGTAAGCAGAATACTTAATGGATGTGAACGCAATTATAGTGTAACGGAAAAGGAATTATTAAGCGTTGTATTCGCTTGTGGAAAATTCAGAACCTATATTCTTGGATACCCGATAACTGTGAGAAGTGACCATAAGTCAATATCTTTCTTAAAAAATTGCAAGCTTAACCATGGAAGATTGACAAGGTGGATACTTGCACTACAGGAATATCATATAAATTGGGAGTATGTTCCAGGAAAACAGAATATTGCTGCAGATATATTGTCCCGAATTAACATAGAACAGCAAGCTTTTGAAGGGGAAAAGGAAACAATCGTCAAGGTATACACTGTCATAAAAAACAAATCAGATTTGGAAAACCTCATGAAATCAATTTCGCAACAACAAACAGAGGATACAAAAATCAACAATTTTAGGCAAAAACTGATCCAACAGGAGGAAAAAATTACTGCATATTACTGTCTACATGAAGACATATTATTTTACAAACCAAATAATAACCAAGGATCATGGAAGGTAGTGATACCTAAAGCATTAGAAAAAGAATTAATACTGGACTACCATAGTCGATATGGGCATATGGGTGCATTAAAAGTGATGAAAGCACTTGAGGAACACACTTACATTAAGAATATCAACCGGAGAGTCAGAGAATGTATTCGGCAGTGCCACATCTGTCAATTGGCAAAATGCAATAACGAAAAAACAGAAGGAATAATGCAGCCAATTACATCAACTGGTAAATTAGAGAGAGTATTTTTAGATGTGTGTGGACCGTTACCTCGCAGTGGAGGGAGAAAACAATATAAATTCATAATAATCATGTTCGACCATTACTCCAAATTTATTTACAAAACTATACCCCATTAATCGGGCAACTACAAAAAAGATTTTGCAAATAGTAATCCAACAATACATACCAGAGTTAGGAACTCCAAGGTCAATTATTACAGATCATGGGACTCAGTTCCGAGGAAGGGTATGGAAGGAGACTTTGTTAGACCTAGGTGTCAAGACATATAAAACATCTGTCTATCACCCAAATAGCAATCCGGTGGAAAGAGTACTGAGGGAGGTCGGCAGAATCTTCAGGACCTATTGTTTCTATAAACACCAGAAGTGGAGTGACTACATTACACAAACAGAAAGTTTTATCAACTTAGCTTACCATGAATCAATACAAGATACTTCATATACTATAATGCATGAAAGACTACCACCCCGAGAAATTATTGAAATAATCAACTTTCCAAGCAACCCAGCTTACCAGTTCGACAACGTGAGATTCCACAGCAAACTGAATGAGCAAGTGGAGAAAAGAAGGAAAAAATACAAAATAATTCAACAGAAAATAATCCAGTACAAGATTGGAGACACAGTATTGTTAAAAAACCGCGAATTGCCAAGTTCTAAGGAAGGAATAGCAAAAAAGCTATTATTACTTTATAACAGACCATATGTTGTTGTAAAAAACAATAACAACAATACTTATGTAATTAGTGATGTGGAGACGAAAAAGATTAAGGGAACATACAACCAAGTTTCCTTAAAAATGTATTATGAAGCCAATTAAAACGAATTTGAATAAATCTCAAAATTCAAACCAATAGTAAGGACAACTTACAGTGCATGTTGTCAATGTTCTTTTGGATCAAGCGAATAAACAAATTTGAATAAATTTCAAAATTCTAAACGAAATACGCACCTCTTATTAAATATAATTATGAATTTATTATTTGAATATAAAAGAAAGTTGCAACATCCATGAATCAGGAGAAACCAAAGAGTTATAAAATGAATAAGAAAAGACAAATGTAGACAATCGATGATGAAAATAAGACAAGACTAGAAACGAAATTACTACGAATAACCTATCATGATTGTGAGAGAATCAACAACAACTATAGATACAGATAATTGTTACGTGTTAATTGAATAAAGATAGCGAATAAAAAAAAAGAAGATTAAGCAGTACTGATAAAGAAGGAAAGAAGATAGTACCAATTAAAAATAAAAATGTTATTAATATCACCACAAGAAAATGAACATCTGAAGGAATCAATGGAAAGAAATATTTAGATCTGAGAATTTAAACTGAGTGAACCATCCTAAGAATATATTATTATATTATTTTTATTTGATTTAGTCGTGAATAGACTAGTGATTATTAAATGTGATTGACTGATGAGATCTCCAGCAATCGATATTATTGATGTATTATGTATTATAAGGACAGCGGGGTATTAGGTCAAGAGAGCCCCCCGACTGATTCCAAGATATATGTGATAATGATTAATTTGTTAGGGAGGTAACATGTTCCAGGGATAGAACACTTATAATTAAAGACAAGTATACCAGATCATAAAAAGGATAACAAGTGCTAATATGGAAGAAAAGATAATTGATAATTTCAACAAAATATATTATTTTATTAAAATAGTCGAATTTGATGGCAGGGTAGTATGTAACATTACATTTGGCACAACTTGATATCATACCAGATTTAATGAAGATCATGGATAAGAAACTTAACAAGAAGAAAAATATCTTTTAAAAAATGATAGTGAAGATGAACAAATAACTACTTTAGACTGGCTTGTACTATAACTGACCATACCCAAATTAATGTTTAGGTAAAGTGATGCAAACTGAATTTCGATGATGACATGAAGTTCAAATAATTAAAATAATAATACTTATAAAGACAGACAGCATTATGTACCATTACTATAAGTAAAAAAATGGTTTTATTAAATGTATCAAAATATGAAAATAATCAAAATACAAATTGAGGGATAATAGGCCCAAATATACAATATAATGTAAAATAATATATTAGTAAATTGTTAACTAAATGATATAATGAAATAATACAACAAAACAATTATTATAGATACATGGAAACATGCAACTAACTGTAAATAATAGTGGACATAATGTTATCAAGAAAATAATGTATAATCTAATAATAATTCTCAAATGTATAAAAATAAACAGAAAAAGTACCTAGTACAGCAATGGCTGAACTACCTAAGAAAAATGGAATAAAATAGAAAATCATTTTTTAAACTTTCCTTTTTTATGTTTTAAAAATAAGATTAAGTTGTGTTGATGATATTTATAGTTTTATTAGGTAATGAGTGTATGACATGCTTTGTGCAGGATGTGTGTAACCAGACATATGCAAATTGTTTAATCACAAAATGGGAATTATGTTTTTTTTAATAATGTTACTGTAATAATTATTGTTATATTTTTAAATAATAATACTAATAGCGTTATAGGGAGTAGTTTTGATGGTAGTTGCATAGTTAATAGGTGTTACAATAACAGAAAATAGAAATTTAACATGTCAAGACATAGGCCTATAAAAACTTTGGAATTTTGTAAATTTTAGGAAATACTGTTAGAATTTTATAAAACAAATGTTGTAATATGGATAGGTTTATAGGTAATAGTATACACAACAAATATTGAATCGAAATAATCAGTTTTAAGTTATTTAAGAAAAATTCAAATAGCAAAAATGTAACATCGGTATTTCTTAAGCAAAATAGGCATGTTTGGTGTCTATATGTCACAAATGATAAGACCAAAATAATGATGCTATTAGTTTTAAATTCCCAATCAGTACAAAAAAGTTATACTAATTAAAAGTTTTTGACCAAATTCAGACATTGAAATAATGAATTTGTATGACAATGTATATCTGAATCAACCAACCAGATTTCAAGTTTTACCTTAGCAACCGAAAATTCAGATAAATAAAATAGGACTTCTTTAAGAACGATCATTGAAGACAGACACGTTATTAAACGTCTCAGATAATTACATTTTAATTAGTGAAAACACATAACAGACTTAGTAAAACAAATTGGTATAGTCAATACAAAATATTATAATAACAAAAGAACATCAAGAATTTAATTCAGAAGAATTTAGATCCGGGGAGAAGAAGCAAAGAAGACTTGGACCCTATCTTTGTCCTGGAAGAATAAAGAAGAGGATCTGGGTGAATTTGAACAATTTATCATCTTATGTGACAACACCTACACTTGTGTACACAACTATTTAGGAATTAAACAATAAATAAAACTACAGACACTATTCTACACCAACACTAAAGAACACTTGAAAATAACGCCAATTGAGTATTACACCTTTTTTGAACACCATAAAAACTTTAACGATAACTAATAAGTATCTAAACTGTTCATAACCTATAATAGTGAGTAACACATACACGACTACCAGTTTGCACTATACACATCAAAACCTCGTAATATCCTTATATTGTGAAGTTTGTATTTTGATTTTAAGAGTTGTATTATTTGTTTAACCATAATTTCCTAACCAAATACGCCCTGAGATAATTTATTTTAATAGAAATAAAACGAAAAGCATCATTTTGGGTTGGCCGACTACAGCAAAATATTGTAGCTACTACCAACTTATGAATAAAGACGCATAATTTTGTCATTATTTGTAATTACAGTAAAGAAAAACGAGAAGTAATTAATCAATACTTCATTTGAATAAAGATTGATAAAAGGAATATATCTGTTTGGTGTTATCTTTGCATTATTATACTGTTTCAATTAAGAATTACGATAACATAGTACAGCGGACGGAGCGACTGTTGGCAACTCCGAGTGACGTCATTGGAGCTGGATGCGTAGTGGGAGCGAGCGGCAGAATACAACAGTAGCATAATAATGTATCGTTCAACATAATTATATTTGTTACAAATTGACGAACCCAACAGTGGGGCTTGACGTGGATACTCGGGAGACCTTATAATTATATTTGTTACAAATTGGCGAACCAACGTGTGAGGCGATAAATTAAAATACAATTTATAATTAAACAACCAGAAATAAACGAAAATGTGGAAGCGAGAAACATCGCGCAAACGAGCTGCCGAAACCGAGAAAGTAAGCGAATTAAGCATGGAAGACAAGGAAGCAACACCGGTTGAGGAAGTAGAAACTATAATAAGGAAGGCTCCGGAGAAACAACCAGAAGAATCCACACAAACAGAAAGCGAGAAGACGCAAGAAATGATTAAACGTATGATGGAATTAATGCAGGAAACCGGTAAAAAAACGGAGGAGAGTAATAAGAAACTAATGGAGGAATTAAAAAAGGACAATAAACAGTCTATGGAGGAATTGAGCTGAAAATTGGAAGAGACTAATAAGAAAATGGAAGAAAAAATGGGAGAATTGAAAGAGAATAGCAGGAAAATGGAGGAGAAAATAGACGAAAATAATAAAGTATTGAGGGAAGAATTGAAGGGAAATTACCAGGAAACCATGAACAAATTGGATGAACACAAAGAGTCATTAAAAGAAGAGTGGAATAACAAGATGGAAATTAATAACCGGCAATTGCAGGAAGAATGGGACAAGAAGCTAGAAGAACCGGTGACTGAAATTAAAAGGGTAGAATCCGAGACCAAGGAAAAATGTGAGCGGATGAACCAAGAGATACTGAGCGTCCGGGAAGAAACGAATGGATGAATAGAAAATATACAAACCAACCAAGCAGCGATGGGAGAAAGATTAGAAAGCATAGGTACTAGTCTTAATCGGGTACAAGACCAAACAACTGCCCATAGAGATGAGATCAACTCTCTAAGAAACAGACAATGTACAGGTGCCCATACCACATATGAGGAAAACCGAGAAGTTATCGACTTCCAGAATTATAGAAGAAACCCCATGTTATTCCTAGAATGGGTAGAAGAAAAAATAGCAAAAACCGGAGAAGACAGATGGGTTGTAATTAGAAGTATGCTGGACGAAATGTTCAGAAAAGTCTATGACAATTGGTGGACGGCGATGCAGCCAAATATACAAAATTTTCAAGAATTTAAGAAACAATTTAAATCCAAGTACTGGTCTGATGCCACACAACACATGATAAGAAGTGACATAGGATTGGGCCGATATGATCTACACGGCAAACAAACTCAGACCACATACTTTCTTGGTAAGATAAACATAGCCAGACATTTAGAACCTGCAATTCATACTGAATGTTTAGTGAGGCTATTAGCTTATCACTATGATGGGGAAATTACGAGAGGCCGAATAAACGGACGAATACAAACCATTGAGGAGATGTCAGCATTATTAGCGGAAATGGAACAAGAGAAGAGCTTCCTCCAATACAGACGAAGGAGCGATGAAATGGATAGAAATCATGGTCGCCGCGACGCCCGGTATGAAAACAACGGGAATAGATCAGATAATAACAATTACAACAACAACAACGGTAACCACTATGAACGTAGTTACCAAAATAATAATAACAATAACAACTATCCACGGAATAATGCGACGAATAACAACAACAATAACAACAACCACTATTACCGTAGCTCTCCTACGAATAATAATAATGGATACCAGCGTGCCAATGATAGAGACAACCATTACCAGAACAACCGAGGTTATCAAAACAATTACGATAACCGATACAGACAGAATAATAATGGCAATTATAACAACCAAAACCAAACATATCGAAGACATGTGAATTATATGAACACCGAATATAGAGATATGGGAAGACGTTCGTACCATGGACGAATGAATTATGATGGGAACCGGGAGAGAAATTTTCAGGAGGAGAATAACCAACGCTACCGGGATGAACATAGACGAAGTAGGAGCTGCGACGATGACAGGAATAACAGAAACTCAGTGACGTTCAATAACAACGCCATTGAGATACAAGAACTACAGAATAGAGACAGGCCCGGCCAACCAGACAACAGGACCGAGGAGATCAGCCCTGATTTAAACGGACCGCGGCAGTGTGAAACCAACAGGTCCCATCACTGAAACGACAATTTTTCGTACTTACTAGGACGAGATAAAACGACTGACAATACAATAACAATAGTGCATAATCATTTCTTAAAAAATGTGAGAGAAGAATTGCTAAATGAAGATACAATAACGAACAATAATTTGAATAATGAGATTGCCCATATTATCGCCCAAGTGAATGGATTAGACACAAGATTCATGATAGATACGGGCGCAAACGTGTCGTTAATCAATAACAACGAATACCACGAAATTCAAAAATTAAGTAAGATCATCTTACCGACTCTACCAATCCAGAATATAATTTTAATTGGAGCCACCGGAAGGCAAAACAAGTCAATAAGAAAACAGGTATCATTAGCAGTGACCAGCGGAAATGTACCTATACCTATGATTTTTCTAACAGCTAGTAACCTACCATTTAATCTACTAATAGGCTGTGATATTTTGAGAAAATACTCAGCAATAATTGACATGAGACAGGCCATAGTGTCATTAAAAATGGATAATATAGAATGGACAGCAAAATTAGTAGAAAATAAAAATGTACCTTCATGCAATAGTATTAATAGTATAAGAAAATTCAATAATGATCAAGATGATTCATGGAATATAAGAAGAGAATACTTTGGGAGTGAAGACAGTTTATGGTTGGAAAAATTAGAAGAGATCCGACAATTTCGGTCAGAACAAAATGAATGTAATTTAACTACACAAAAAAAAGAAAAGTTAATATCAATATATAATAAATACCGCTATATTTTCTCTGATATACCTGGCAAAGTAAAAAATTATCTATTTACACTACAATTCAAGGGGGCTGTAAATTTTAATAAGAAATCATATCCCGTTGCTTATGCATTAAAAGAAGCAGTGAGGACTGAACTAGACAAAATGATAGCAGAAGATATTATTGAGTATAGCTGTTCCCCATATACTAGTCCGTTAATAGCCGTTGCCAAGAAAGATGGCAAAGTACGACTCTGTTTGGATGCTAGAGAGATCAATAAGATCATAGTTAATGACAGAACATCTCCCGGAGAGATTGAGGAGATACTGAAAAAATTTATGGAATACAATTTATCAGCACCTGGGATACTGTTTGTGGGTATTGGCAGGTGGAGTTACACCCAGATAGTCGAAAGTACATCGCCTTTATTTTCGAAGGGAGGAACTACCAGTTCAAGCGACTACCGTTTGGACTGGTAAACTCAGCAGCTGTATTCGTAAGGTGTATGGACCAGGTGTTGGGTCCAGATACTATTCCATTTACAACAGTCTATGTTGATGACTTGTTGATTACTTCAGTGAATTGGGAAGACCATTGTGACAGAATAGGGCAAGTATTACAAAAATTATCAGACAATAACGTCACCCTAAAGCTTCAAAAGTCCAAACTTATCGCCAGTGAAGTCCAGTTCCTGGGTTTTAACTTATCAAGACAAGGAATAACACCATCCAATGAGAAGATAGAAGCTATCCAGAAGTTCCCAAGTCCTAAAAATAAAAAGCAACTTCAATCATTTCTGGGACTTTGTAATTACTATAGGAAGTTTCAGAGAAATTATTCTGAAATGACAGCGAAGTTTTCTCCACAATTATCCTCGAATAACAAATGGTCATGGGGACAGGAACAAGACAACTTACACCAAATGATCAAGCATAATTTCTTACATTCAGTTATATTAAAACATCCTAATTTCGACCAACCGTTCTTCATGAACTGCGATGCCAGTGATATAAGTTTAGGATCTGTATTATATCAAGAAGATAGTGAGGGAAACCATCAGGTGGTGAGTTTTGTAAGCAGAATACTTAATGGATGTGAACGCAATTATAGTGTAACGGAAAAGGAATTATTAAGCGTTGTATTCGCTTGTGGAAAATTCAGAACCTATATTCTTGGATACCCGATAACTGTGAGAAGTGACCATAAGTCAATATCTTTCTTAAAAAATTGCAAGCTTAACCATGGAAGATTGACAAGGTGGATACTTGCACTACAGGAATACCATATAAATTGGGAGTATGTTCCAGGAAAACAGAATATTGCTGCAGATATATTGTCCCGAATTAACATAGAACAGCAAGCTTTTGAAGGGGAAAAGGAAACAATCGTCAAGGTATACACTGTCATAAAAAACAAATCAGATTTGGAAAACCTCATGAAATCAATTTCGCAACAACAAACAGAGGATACAAAAATCAACAATTTTAGGCAAAGACTGATCCAACAGGAGGAAAAAATTACTGCATATTACTGTCTACATGAAGACATATTATTTTACAAACCAAATAATAACCAAGGATCATGGAAGGTAGTGATACCTAAAGCATTAGAAAAAGAATTAATACTGGACTACCATAGTCGATATGGGCATATGGGTGCATTAAAAGTGATGAAAGCACTTGAGGAACACACTTACATTAAGAATATCAACCGGAGAGTCAGAGAATGTATTCGGCAGTGCCACATCTGTCAATTGGCAAAATGCAATAACGAAAAAACAGAAGGAATAATGCAGCCAGTTACATCAACTGGTAAATTAGAGAGAGTATTTTTAGATGTGTGTGGACCGTTACCTCGCAGTGGAGGGAGAAAACAATATAAATTCATAATAATCATGTTCGACCATTACTCCAAATTTATTTACAAAACTACACCCCATTAATCGGGCAACTACAAAAAAGATTTTGCAAATAGTAATCCAACAATACATACCAGAGTTAGGAACTCCAAGGTCAATTATTACAGATATGGGACTCAGTTCCGAGGAAGGGCATGGAAGGAGACTTTGTTAGACCTAGGTGTCAAGACATATAAAACATCTGTCTATCACCCAAATAGCAATCCGGTGGAAAGAGTACTGAGGGAGGTCGGCAGAATCTTCAGGACCTATTGTTTCTATAAACACCAGAAGTAGAGTGACTACATTACACAAACAGAAAGTTTTATCAACTTAGCTTACCATGAATCAATACAAGATACTTCATATACTATAATGCATGAAAGACTACCACCCCGAGAAATTATTGAAATAATCAACTTTCCAAGCAACCCAGCTTACCAGTTCGACAACGTGAGATTCCACAGCAAACTGAATGAGCAAGTGGAGAAAAGAAGGAAAAAATACAAAATAATTCAACAGAAAATAATCCAGTACAAGATTGGAGACAAAGTATTGTTAAAAAACCGCGAATTGCCAAGTTCTAAGGAAGGAATAGCAAAAAAGCTAGTATTACTTTATAACGGACCATATGTTGTTGTAAAAAACAATAACAACAATACTTATGTAATTAGTGATGTGGAGACGAATAAGATTAAGGGAACATACAACCAAGTTTCCTTAAAAATGTATTATGAAGCCAATTAAAACGAATTTGAATAAATCTCAAAATTCAAACCAATAGTAAGGACAACTTACAGTGCATGTTGACAATGTTCTTTTGGATCAAGTGAATAAACAAATTTGAATAAATTTCAAAATTCTAAACGAAATAAGCACCTCTTATTAAATATAATTATGAACTTATTATTTGAATATAAAAGAAAGATGCAATATATTATTTTATTAAAATAGTCAAATTTGGTGGCAGGGTAGTATGTAACATTACATTTGGCACAACTTGATATCATACCAGATTTAATGAAGATCATGGATAAGAAACTTAACAAGAAGAAAAATATCTTTTAAAAAATGATAGTGAAGATGAACAAATAACTACTATAGACTGACTTGTTCTATAACTGACCATACCCAAATTAATGTTTAGGTAAAGTGATGCAAAATGAATTTCGATGATGACATGAAGTTCAAATAATTAAAATAATAATACTTATAAAGACAGACAGCATTATGTACCATTACTATAAGTAAACAAATGGTTTTATTAAATGTATCAAACTATAAAAATAATCAAAATACAAATTGAGGGATAATAGGCCCAAATATACAATATAATGTAAAATAATATATTAGTAAATTGTTAACTAAATGATATAATGAAATAATACAACAAAACAATTATTATAGATACATGGAAACATGCAACTAACTGTAAATAATAGTGGACATAATGTTATCAAGAAAATAATGTATAATCTAATAATAATTCTCAAATGTATAAAAATAAACAGAAAAAGTACCTAGTACAGCAATGGCTGAACTACCTAAGAAAAATGGAATAAAATAGAAAATCATTTTTTAAACTTTCCTTTTTTATGTTTTAAAAATAAGATTAAGTTGTGTTGATGATATTTATAGTTTTATTAGGTAATGAGTGTATGATATGCTTTGTGCAGGATGTGTGTAACCAGACATATGCAAATTGTTTAATCACAAAATGGGAATTATGTTTTTTTTAATAATGTTACTGTAATAATTATTGTTATATTTTTAAATAATAATACTAATAGAGTTATAGGGAGTAGTTTTGATGGTAGTTGCATAGTTAATAGGTGTTACAATAACAGAAAATAGAAATTTAACATGTCAAGACATAGGCCTATAAAAACTTTGGAATTTTGTAAATTTTAGGAAATACTGTTAGAATTTTATAAAACAAATGTTGTAATATGGATAGGTTTATAGGTAATAGTATACACAACAAATATTGAATCGAAATAATCAGTTTTAAGTTATTTAAGAAAAATTCAAATAGCAAAAATGTAACATCGGTATTTCTTAAGCAAAAATAGGCATGTTTGGTGTCTATATGTCACAAATGTTAAGACCAAAATAATGATGCTATTAGTTTTAAATTCCCAATCAGTACAAAAAAGTTATACTAATTAAAAGTTTTTGACCAAATTCAGACATTGAAATAATGAATTTGTATGACAATGTATATCTGAATCAACCAACCAGATTTCAAGTTTTACCTTAGCAACCGAAAATTCAGATAAATAAAATAGGACTTCTTTAAGAACGATCATTGAAGACAGACACGTTATTAAACGTCTCAGATAATTACATTTTAATTAGTGAAAACACATAACAGACTTAGTAAAACAAATTGGTATAGTCAATACAAAATATTATAATAACAAAAGAACATCAAGAATTTAATTCAGAAGAATTTAGATCCGGGGAGAAGAAGCAAAGAAGACTTGGACCCTATCTTTGTCCTGGAAGAATAAAGAAGAGGATCTGGGTGAATTTGAACAATTTATCATCTTATGTGACAACACCTACACTTGTGTACACAACTATTTAGGAATTAAACAATAAATAAAACTACAGACACTATTCTACACCAACACTAAAGAACACTTGAAAATAACACCAATTGAGTATTACACCTTTTTTGAACACCATAAAAACTTTAACGATAACTAATAAGCATCTAAACTGTTCATAACCTATAATAGTGAGTAACACATACACGACTACCAGTTTGCACTATACACATCAAAACCTCGTAATATCCTTATATTGTGAAGTTTGTATTTTGATTTTAAGAGTTGTATTATTTGTTTAACCATAATTTCCTAACCAAATACGCCCTGAATAATTTATTTTAATAGAAATAAAACGAAAAGCATCATTTTGGGTTGGCCGACTACAGCAAAATATTGTAGCTACTACCAACATATGAAATTCACTAATTGTGAAAGACGCATAATTTTGTCATTATTTGTAATTACAGTAAAGAAAAACGAGAAGTAATTAATCAATACTTCATTTGAATAAAGATTGATAAAAGGAATATATCTGTTTGGTGTTATCTTTGCATTATTATACTGTTTCAATTAAGAATTACGATAACATAGTACAGCGGACGGAGCGACTGTTGGCAACTCCGAGTGACGTCATTGGGACTGGATGCGTAGTGGGAGCGAGCGGCAGAATACAACAGTAGCATAATAATGTATCGTTCAACATAATTATATTTGTTACAAATTGATGAACCCAACAGTGGGGCTTGACATGGATACTCGGGAGACCTTATAATTATATTTGTTACAATATATATATTTAATCATTTTAAACAAATTATGGTTTATTTTAATTTATTTCCCTATAAACCTCTGAACATGTGAGCAATTATTTGTAAAGTACATTAACTTATGTGGAATGGTGCACCGGAAGATTCAAATCATACCTTATTGACGCCGTCAACGATTTGAATGAGGGAAATTCTGCCGACGCACAGTGGGCCAAATGCCAAAAAGCTGGCAAAAACATGAAGACGCTTTTCAATTTTTATGCAATTTATATATATAGGGGTTTCTGAGGTTGCTGATTACGAATCTGATGTCAATACCGGGTGGCCCATAAGTCAGTTGGCACTAGCAGATGTAGACGCTCGATTGACTAGCATAGTAGTTACTTGACTTGACTAGAGCAGTAGTTCCCATAATTCAGTTGAGATTTGAGGTTATGAGGTTAGGTTGATGTTGATGTGTATGCTGTTGTTAGCGCTTGTTTGTTGTTCGTGTTGTTTGCGAGACAATGAATAGAAAACTATCTACAGAGCAGCATGTTTTTGTACTGCAGATGTGGTGGAAACAGGACCATAATTACAGTGATGTTGTTGAGTTATTTGCGGAAAACGTTTTCCAAACATCGAACCTCCATCTAGAGAAGGTATTCGTAAACTGAATAAGAGATTTGAACAGACTGGAATGGTAGCGGAACTTCCTTGATCAGGTAGGCCAAAAACAGTTACAACAGAAGAGAATTTAAATAACGTTGCGCAATGTTTTGTCCAGTCACCAAAGAAATCAACACGAAAAGCATCCAATGAGTATGGAATACCTCGAATAAGCCTGCAAAGGATGCAGAAAATGTTGAAGTTGAGACCATATAAGCCCACTTTACTCCAAGGCCTAAATGAAGATGATCCTGATAGGCGTACAGAATTCTGCAAATGGTATGCAATACGACAAGAAGCCGATCCACAATTTTACAAAACCATTCTTTGGAGTGGCGAGGCTACTTTTAAGCTGAATGGTACAGTGAATAGGCACAACTGTGTTTACTGGGATACTGCGAATCCACATGTGATGATAGAGACAGAGTTAAACGGTCCGGGGGTTACTGTTTGGGCAGGGATCTTTGCCGGTGGGATCATCGGACCCTACTTTTTTAATGGTACAGTGAATGCTGAAAGTTACCTACAAATGCTTCACGAAGTGTTGATGGAACTAGAAAACAGTCCACTTTTTGAACACCTGCAGTCAATTCGAGGAAAGTTAATATGGCAACAAGATGGGGCACCCCTCACTATGGACTGATTGTGAGACTTTTTGAATGCAACGTTCGCTGAATGGATTGGCAGACGGGGTCGTGTTGAATGGCCTCCACGTTCTCCTGATCTTACCCCGATGGATTTCTCGGTCTGGGGTATACTAAAAAATGCAGTGTACTCCGCGAAGATTCATGATGTGGAACAATTGAAGGAAGGCATTCAATCTGAATTTGAACACCTACAGTCCCTGAATATTTCAGACATAATTTGTGCTTCAGTGCTTCGAAGATGTCAAATTTGCATAGAAAAGGATGGAGACCACTTTGAGCATTTCTTGTAGGTCATGAGAACTATGCTATTAACTATCTGTATGCGTTATCTGCATCTGTATCCCTGCTGCACCTCTACAATAAAAGTGCTATTTGCAATTTTGCCAACTGACTTATGGGCCACTCTATATTATGAAAAACAAAATGGCGGAGCGAATATGGCGGACATGTTTGTCAAAAAACATTTAATTTTTACTAAATTGGGTATGTGGGTTTTTTTGAGGTCGCTGATTACGAATCTGATGTCAAAATTATGAAAAACAAAATGGCGGAGCCAATATGGCGGAAATTTTTGTCAAAAAAAACATTTAATATTTACTAAATTGGGTATGTGACAGTTTCTGAGGTCGCTGATTACGAATCTGATGTCAAAATGATGAAAAACAAAATGGCGGAGCCAATATGGCGGACATATTTGTCAAAAAACATTTAATTTTTACGAAATTGGGTATGTGGGTTTTTTTGAGGTCGCTGATTACGAATCTGATGTCAAAATTATGAAAAACAAAATGGCGGAGCCAATATGGCGGACATTTTTGTCAAAAAAACATTTAATATACCTATATAAATTAACATATAATATAACCTGTATAAATTAACAACTAGAAATGTTGAGTAAATATTGAAAACATAACATAAGATAACATAACATAAAAGTTTATATACTTACTATCAGTAGAATCATCCGAATCATTACTGGCATCCTCGGTCTCTTCTGGAAAACTAATGTGGGTCGCGGGGGGTATCAAGAGACTCAAAGCATCCTTGTCAATGTTGAAAATTTCTTTTTGGACTTTTTTCGTAAACTGGAAATAAATGGGTCAGACGTGATGAGCAATAAGTGCAGTACATCTTCATTTGTTTTAGTGCGTGACATTTTGCGTGAAAAGCTTTCCCTGTAATTCTTGAAATCCTTGTTTCTTGCTTCTTGGGCTTCTTCACTTAACTGCCCTATCGGAAGTAAAGTTTGGCTTATTATGTCTGCGCCATGGAGCAGCACCTTGTGAACAGTTGGAGGCATTGGATACCAGGAGTATAGGTTTATAAAATGATTTGCTGTTTCAGTAGCATACACGCGGAATTTTTCCACGTCAATTTCGTGGTTACTAGAAATAACTTCCAATATTATCTTAAATTTTCTTATTATGTCAATATCCAATCCAGTGATATTCGCCGACATCTCTAGATTATTAAAGAAACGTCTGGCTGTGTTGCCATCATTAGTGTTTCCAAATCCCTGCTTCGGCATGTCAACCAACAGTCCCATCTCAGATTTAAATCGTTCCTGAATATGCTTTTTTGTGTCAGCAACAATTTGTTTGTTTTCTGCTCCACAAACTTGCCATTTTCTTACAGGTAGTTTGTACGAAATATGTAGTAAACACTCAAAAAACCTTATGCGGGCGTGAAGCACTGACATTCCAAATTCAAGCCTGGAAGTGTCTATTGGGTTTGTCTGCAAAACTTTTTCAACGTTATTAAAATCTTTTGATGTAAGTCCGCAGATGAAACATTTTTGTGTTGATGTGGTGTCGGTCATGGCATTACACACTTTCCCATCCACCATAGTTAACAACATTCTGTATGTAATTTTTATTTGCGTGTCATTGAACTCATAAACCATAGACCTTAAGTCCTTTATTTGATCTTCATGTGCTTTCGCTCATTTTTTTATAATGCTGTTGTTTCACGTGCAAACTGGAACCTAATAGGTCTGCAAAAGCGTGTTGAAGAAGTCACTGTATTTTGCCAAATTACTGTTGAACTTTCTTCTCTAGGATTATCTGAAATGAGTCTTATGGGTACAAAAGAACACATGAAAATATTCGCATCAGAAGCATTTGGATCACTGGCGAACTGTTGCTTGTACTCTGATTGCGCAGATCCGTCAAACCCCCACTTGCAAAAAAGAAGCAGATTTCTCAAGGTGTCGTGTTTCTGAGTTTGCAACACTTCTTTCTGAGCTTCTAATAGGCGAGATGCGGTATGATCAAGGAGTGCCTGAAGTTTTACTTCCACGAACGTCTCCGTCACTATCATGCTTTCTTTTGGTGGATAACATTCTCTTTTAGCAGCTTGAATCACTTTGTAAAAGGGGAATCGAGCTTTGTCGTGGTCTCTTATAATGTTATATTGATGTCTACTTAGTTTTGCATCAACATACATTGCGAGGGATTCCGCCCCATTAAGCTGTACTTTTGATGACTCATCAATTCTTTTGTACGCGTTTCGGTATTTCGCTGCTTGTGTTGGTGATCCCATTGTAACTTCTTTTACAACGTAAAAGGCATCCACATTACCCGCAAAATGCAAACTCATTTGAGCAGCGTAACACAACTTATAAGGTGAATGTAGAGATCTTAACCGTTCGATCTTTTGCCGCTTTGACCTGTCAGAACAGTCTTGAAACGTTTTTGTAGAACGACCCATTTTTTTACTTGTTGTAGTTTCATTGACATTACTGTAATCAATAAAACTGATAGAACCTCCTAACCAAGCTTCGTTTTTGGTCAGAAACCTTTCTTCTTTCCGACTAGCATATTGCCATCTATTTTTAAAATCCGATGTAAAGAAGGAAATTTTTTTGTTTAGATCATGAATAAAAGTTTTTGGACATGCTGTTTTTGATTCAATATATTGCTTCACGTAAGTTATTTGGTCTTCAATCTTTGTGTGGCCAGATTTCCTCATCTTCTCATACAGCATCTTTCTTGAGAGATCTATCTCTCTGGTCCTCGACCCTTCAAAGATAAGAAAAAAAATATATGTTATATCACTTACGTGATTGTACTACATTTATTAAGATAAGTAATAAAACTCAAATTGCATAAATGCAAGTAAAATTTTTAAAAATTTGTTTTTTATTTCAACTTTAGTCAAGATTGATCTAAAAAACAAATTTTAATAGTTTCTTACATTACCCGGGAGTGAAAATTGTTAGGCTAACCCAGCTACAACAAGTAAGAGTGAAACAGACTTATGCAGGTTATGTACGTTAATAGGTTACCTGATCAGGACCAGAGCAATTTTTCCTCCCGGGTACACATAAATTTCGGGTGATACATAATACAGTAACAAGGGCGGGCTTCAACCACTGCTAACTGAGTACCTATTAATTACTTACGGTATTTATTATAGTGGAATTACAGTCCTATATCACGAAAAGGTGCAGAAATTCGCAGCTTTTTTTAATGTTTTGTTAAGAAGAACTATTATAGAGACGTGCAAATATAATTTCAAGCACATGACATGCGCTAACATTTATTAAATGTTTACGTACACTCACTAAAAACTCGGAAATCTTTCAAAAACAGCGTGTCATTATTCAACACGTTATTAAGTACACATATAAACAGTCAATTATAAATATGGGGGTATTATGTACTAACCTGATGGTAGAGACGACATTCTATGTAAACTTTTGTTTACCAAAATGAAAACAACACAATCAACGCACAACTTATTAATGTTTATTTACACTCGTTTTTAATTTTAATTTTATATTTTTTTACGTTTTTCTGAATAAAATGCTACACAAATTATAATGAACAATTATAAATATTTTTAATGTTTGACTCAGTATAGCATTGACTTTTGTTTCCATAGTAACGCAAAAAGTACATAGTGTCATGTATGCTTCGACTGGGCTGCCATCGAAACAAAGGCCCAGTCGTCTCAATGCAATACCCGTTTATGAAATGGTATTCACTTAATTTTTTTCAGACAAAAACTTTAAAAGCAGATATTAGCAGCTGTTTCTTGTATTTTTTGTTAGGTATTATTCCATTCTATTATCTGCAATAAGTTAGAACACCGTGCACTACAGCGCAAAACTAGTTTTACATTAATAAAGACATGATTTTACTCAAAAAAGTAACCATTTTCTAACTTTGGCAATTCACAGTTTTCTAAAGTTTGTGACATTAATGCAAAGTTTAATATTAATATTTTGATTATACTTACTTTTCAGAGATGATTCCATTTTGCAGAATTAAAATTGATGAAATATACTGGTTTTGGCACTGCTTTGAAATAAACGTATTAAGATAAGTAAAAAAACTAAAATTGCATAAATGCAAGTAAAATTTTAAAAAAATTTTGTTTTTTATTTAAACTTTAGTCAAGATTGACATCTAAAAAACAAATTTTAATAGTTTCTTAAATTACACATAAATTACGGGTGATAAATAATACATGTTATGTTCAAATACATTTTTAAAATATATAAAATACAAAAATTACAGTTTCCACCTACCTGCAAAGTTTCTTATATCCGGGTCCAGAAATCCGATCACATGTACGTCAGATGCAAACCTGTGTTAAAGGTAATCGAAATAACTAATTCGACACATTGTTTGAAGAGAATTGATAATTTAATAATTCAGACTCATTTCAAATTTTGTTCAAAATTTTAGTTCCTTGTTTTATAGATCAAATTACAGTTTTCTTTATCCGCTTATCATCTACTACATATTAGCTTAAATTAGTATCTTACCTTACTTGTTACACATACACAGAACAGAGCCCAGCCTGCAATTTTTTACACTCTCACATACATAGCAAATTACCCCGCCCTTAACATGTTAATAAAAAGATACCCATTCCGGCCGGCACGCGGTAACCCTTCGAATTTGTTTTATCTGATTTCGGTAATTACGTCGCTGTCTAGTGTAACTGATTTTGTTCCTCTCCCATACTCACTGATAACACTGACTTGTTTTGTTGCTTTTAATTCGTTTTTTGAAATTAATAAAAAATAAAAATACTGATAAAATTTGGCAGAGCGCACTTGGCCCTGTGTCGGCCGACACAAACAGAGACGAACTCTCCAAGCGTCGCTTGCGAGCGGGAGGAAACCGATGTCCACTGCCAGCGGATTTTGTCGTCGCTCATAGTTGATTTGTTGTAGTTGAGCGACCATGGGCGTGATATATAGTGGTCTTTTCAGTAGTGTGTGCCGACGATATTCAGGCACTTCTGGCGTGATGTCACCAAAAGGGGCGGTGACTTAGCTACGTTTCCTTCAGTTTAGTCAAGGAGACGAAACAGAAAATATAGTTTTTCACCATCTTGGCGTTTCCTGACCGCGTCAGTCCGAGCGTATACTCCCTTGACGCGTGCGTGCGCTGTCACATTCAAACAGAGTTCTTGGAATTCGAGGGTGGTGCATACCTCGGTACTGATTTCACAACGTTATATTGCGTTGCTGCTACGTTTCAACACTGTTCTATACACAGTGGAATTAAAATTTGCACAATATTTTTAAGAAGCCCCGAAAATGAAATAAAATGAAATACCCCATTTTGACACGTTACAATACCCCCTCAATGAGAATTCTTCTGTCAAAACAGAAGAAATCTCATTGATAAAACCCCTAAGAGGACCGGTGAGGAACTGGTGCCAACAACCCCCTTTTGTTCTTACTCTCCATGGGTAAACGACCCCCCTGGCTCGGCGACTATGGGCGCATCTGAACGAGATCACTGGACTTCCCTGTAAGAGATCCCAACACCGAAAAATCGAACAGACACGCACCACGGCGCACCTCGCCTTCTATCATGCTACCCCAAAAATCCTCAATCCCTGGCTTAGATTATGCCAGATCCTCCACCGATATGTTTCCCCTTATATGCAAGCTGGGCTGCCTTTAGCAGATACTGGGCTCACACACACTCACATTACATATTGAAAATTGAAAACTTCTTTAAAAATTCGTTAAAATACCACTCACTGGTTGTTTCCATTTAATATCAAATCATAAATTTTGTATATATTTTAAATTATTCTCTTCATTGATTTTTTCTGTTATTTAAAATAAATCGATTTAAACATTTCTTACAATTGAGAACATCCTTAACCTAACATGTGATTACCTAGAGTCTAACAATACAATTCAACAAAATAAATCAATAATAATAAACATGGTTAGAACACAAACAATAAAATAATCAAAGTTGAAAATATCCATTATCTAGCAGGCGAAAATCAAGATTTTTTGATTTTTTTTTTTTTTTTAAAGAAAATATTTTCCAAAAATTTTAAAATTCAAAGAAAAAATTTAAATTTATTAAAATGTTTCCTTTACATATAGAAATTATTTAAAATTTGTTTAAATTGATCAAAACCCAAAAGTTGAATCAACTTCCTTGCTAGACATGCCTAGTATATGACCTCCTATCAGCTGATCAAAACTAGGTCAAGTTCAAAAACCTTGATCCATATACGCTATGTACAAGTTCTATCTGAAAATACATTTAACATCTGTAAAATTCTTGTCTTGACACACAAAAACATAATAAAATAAAACATTTAAAATTAACAAAATATTATTATGATTAATGATCAAATTGATATTTAAATTATTCAAAATAAACACTTTCTAACTTTACATTTCCAAATGCTATCAAAATTTTGTCACTGGTTTTAATTAAAAATTTTTATATATTCAACTGTAACTTTCTTCATTTAACAATCTCATTCTACATTACTTTGGGTGATTTAAATACTTATAACAATTTAATTTACCCCGTGGTGGGCTTACACTTATAATCTCTACCCCTCTGACTCTGATACTCATCAACTTTAACTAGCATGACACCCACCTCTATCAAAATATCTATCCAACAATCTCTAAACCCAACTTATCATTAAACTCAAATCGCCACCTTCTCTCTATATATATAAAAAAAATACTCTCTAACCCTTTGTACCTAGGATAAGTGTTTCCCCCCCAAAAAAAACTCATTTCCTTAATCTGGTCCCTGGATTCTACCTAAGGCGACCCCTTCCCACCAAATCGGTCCCATCCCGTCCCAACAATTTTGTTGCGGACTCCCACATTACACTACCCCCTATTACAAAATTACCATCCCCAATAATCTCAATCTTATTACCTCACTTCGACTACAACAAAATAACATCATCAATTATAAACAACAATATATCACTCAAAACCCTACATATATTTCCCATGACTATTGCGTCAACATCAGTACTTCTCAAATTCTACTACATTATCTCACAACAACATTACATTACTTCAAAACAATATTTCGATCTTTACTACTTCAACTTTAACTTCAACTTGGACTGATCTATATGTCCCAATAAAATACTAATCACCCCCAAAACTATCTTTTATTATTTCTGACAATTTATTTAAAATCTTACTACATTAAATTACTTTTCTCATTAATTTAAATAGCATCTGTAATACATTAAAACATTACATTAAACATTAATTACCTGGAACATTTACAACCAATATAACAGTGACATTTTATTGCTGACCAGCTGACATTCCTAACACAATGAAAACACATCTCAAACTTTAGCAAATTACATGAAATATATATTTATCAATCCTTACTTCTATCCTCCTTGTTTCCCCTTTTTCTGATTCTAATAATTTATGTTAACCGCCTGCCAGTCGGTTTAGTTATTTGCTTAGTTTAAGAAATACACAAATTATGTAAAACACATACTTTCCATCAACTCTTATATCTAACCTACTACAATAAAATATTACCTTTACACAGAATGAACACCTTATACTGAATGTATGAGCATTTAATTATTTGAGCGGAACACAAGCATTTTTATTTGATCAAAATTAGAGTTAGCAATTTGATGTTATAAATTTAAATTCGTGGCTCCTCTGAGACACCTCCCATCCACACACTCTATTGCAAGTTATGTAAGACTGTAGCGCCTTTTTGCTTCCACAAAGACTGCATATTTTGGAGTAGTTTGACATCTCCGTGTCTTTGCTTCGGCAGTTATATTTTAACATTTTTGATATCAACATATCTTTGGTTATATTTAAACGCCCTTAAACGGGTCTACCACCTGGCCTTGCTGTTCCTACTCGAACAGAGTGGCAGCCGCTGTTCCATAGTACCTGGATTTCCCCTAATTTCACCCCCATTTAATTTCTACTATATACCAATTTCAAGTCAGCTATGGTCAAGGGACTTGGTATGACCATAGCTAACCGCTAGCCAAAGCCACGATTAGTGCTGGTAAGGCAGTAATCGCCCGAAAAGCCGGAGAAATCTAACTTGCATTTCAACGCCTGTTCTACTTCGTCATTAGTATGTGCGACCCGAGCGTCTATCAGTGTACAAATTGAATTTGCACGAAAAAGGTGTGTCGCACATTTTCGCCATTTTCGCCTCCGATGGAGGTAACACTCTCTGTTACCCCCAACCCATTTCACTATCTACGAGGGCACAGGCCACCCCCGCAATAGCCTCTTAATATCTAAATAAGAAATCAAATATACAACATTATAATATGAAACCTTCATCCATCATTAATCCTTTAACTCATTTAAATCATTCATAATTTTCAACAATTATCTTCCTTAAAATTTTCAAAATTTATTATCAAGATTTATTTTCCATTATCTTCCAGTTATTATTTAAAAATTTTAATTATCATTTTTATTTAACACAAATATTGCAAATAAACATTTTTATTATACTTGATTCGTATTATAAAATTTCTCTACTTACAGTACATTTAAATTGGCATACACAAAACATATTCACCATACACCTCAATACTTTCACCTCACCTCTGAAACATTTAACACAAATATTAGTTTAAATCAAACAACTTATCATTTAATTACCAAATTCACAAATCTCGTAAAAATAATTTCAATTCATTAGAAAATTTAATTACACAACATTTAAATAGTCAATCAAAATATTTAAAACATCTCCAATTATTTTAATTAAATTCATTATTAAAATACAAATTCCATTACTATCAAAATATTTACCATTAACCAATTCCTGTTTTCAAAATTAATTCTGATATTTATTAAATTGCAAAATATCAATATTATTATTGTTACAACAATTACCTACCTACATACACTGTTCACTTAACCACAACACATACAATTGAATTCACTACAACTATTTACAAACTTTTGTTATTAACTGTTCCGTTTTTTCGCACTTCATTGTCCAAATCTGCCGGGTCAAAACCATAAAACAAAATGTTTATAACTGTCTTTTATTGTTTTATAGTCTACCCTCCATCGTCCCAGATTAGTCTTTGTTTTATGTAACACTGTTCAGTTTTATTGACAAACAAATGGTTACTTTGTGTGTCATGACTATAAAAACCAAATTCATTCATTTTACCAAAATAATCATTAAACAGGTCAACGTTAAGTATTTTTGTTAAGTCTCCATCAGTAATTGTATTCATTATTAGGTTATTTACTTTTGTATTATCCATTAAATCATTATTATTTTGACACACTCTAACCTTATTTTCCACTCGTCATACTTTCTATTCAATTCATACAATTCTGTTTCTTTCTCAGCATACAATTCTCTCTTTAAATCTCTCTCATTATAACACCATATCACACTCTCAAAATTACTCCAGACAGAGGGTAAAAAATTACACAACAAATATAAACAACTCCAATCTTCTACTCCTACGGGACTCTTGCCCTTCTTAAACAATACTTGTGAACACATTAAATCATCATCACAAATAATAAAGGGAAAATTTACCCTCTGTCCCCACTCTACCACCATACTATTTTTCCTCTCTCTCTCTAACTCATACACACACATTAACATTTCATTATCACTACATTCTGCAATTTCATTAGTACTCTCATTATTTATTTTTACCGTATCAGTCTCTGATACTAACTCTTCAAATACACTACTATTCTCAATATTACATTCGTTATTTTCGACATTATTGTTATCATTTGTTAACTCTTTATCTGGTATCATATTTTTACACTTGTCACTACAATTTTCATTTGTTTTATTTTTCTCTGTCCTCATCACATGTACTCCCATTCGCTCAACACTCTGTTCTAATTTATTCAAACTGGTTCTTATTGTTTCATGGGTATTTTTACAACATCTATTAATTTCGTGAATATCATTTTTTAATTCATCGAATTTTCTGTTCTGGACTTCAAATTTTACATTAAAATCACTACTTTGTCTATCCAATTTGTCATTCTGTATATCTAATTTTTCATTTACACTACTTTTAAATTCTTTAATTTCGTTTTTCTGTTCATCAAATTTCACGTTAAAACTACTCAAGTTATCAGATAGTGTTTTCATGAAATTACACATATCTTCCATTGGCAACTGTTTAATTCGTGTCGTCGTTGGAGTAGACTGTGCTGCTACATTTTTGTCAGTGAAGCTGACTTCTTCATTATTAATTTTATTTCCCCTATCTAATTTCGGGGTGACTTGAATCCCCGAATCTTCAGTTACATTGCTTTGATCTGTTACATTTATTTCTGTTTTATTCTGACTCGCACTTGGAGTCGAATGTGTCTCAAAATTACTCATGTTTGACTCGTCAAAAACTTCGACACTAGTTTCATTTACTTTATTTTCGTTATCTGACATTCTTACTTTTATAATTAATACTTGTGCGTACATATAATATAATCAATATATAATATATTGTATAGCCAATTTTGTGTGAATAACGCACTTTTTGTTTTATTCCGCTAACCTAACAACACACGTCTGCATCTTCGTAGGTGTGGAATTTAATTAATTAATTTATTAAATTCGTCCCTGTTCGGGCGCCATTGTTATGTTCAAATACATTTTTAAAATATATAAAATACAAAAATTACAGTTTCCACCTACCTGCAAAGTTTCTTATATCCGGGTCCAGAAATCCGATCACATGTACGTCAGATGCAAACCTGTGTTAAAGGTAATCGAAATAACTAATTCGACACATTGTTTGAAGAGAATTGATAATTTAATAATTCAGACTCATTTCAAATTTTGTTCAAAATTTTAGTTCCTTGTTTTATAGATCAAATTACAGTTTTCTTTATCCGCTTATCATCTACTACATATTAGCTTAAATTAGTATCTTACCTTACTTGTTACACATACACAGAACAGAGCCCAGCCTGCAATTTTTTACACTCTCACATACATAGCAAATTACCCCGCCCTTAACATGTTAATAAAAAGATACCCATTCCGGCCGGCACGCGGTAACCCTTCGAATTCGTTTTATCTGATTTCGGTAATTACGTCGCTGTCTAGTGTAACTGATTTTGTTCCTCTCCCATACTCACTGATAACACTGACTTGTTTTGTTGCTTTTAATTCGTTTTTTGAAATTAATAAAAAATAAAAATACTGATAAAATTTGGCAGAGCGCACTTGGCCCTGTGTCGGCCGACACAAACAGAGACGAACTCTCCAAGCGTCGCTTGCGAGCGGGAGGAAACCGATGTCCACTGCCAGCGGATTTTGTCGTCGCTCATAGTTGATTTGTTGTAGTTGAGCGACCATGGGCGTGATATATAGTGGTCTTTTCAGTAGTGTGTGCCGACGATATTCAGGCACTTCTGGCGTGATGTCACCAAAAGGGGCGGTGACTTAGCTACGTTTCCTTCAGCTTAGTCAAGGAGACGAAACAGAAAATATAGTTTTTCACCATCTTGGCGTTTCCTGACCGCGTCAGTCCGAGCGTATATTCCCTTGACGCGTGCGTGCGCTGTCACATTCAAACAGAGTTCTTGGAATTCGAGGGTGGTGCATACCTCGGTACTGATTTCACAACGTTATATTGCGTTTCTGCTACGTTTCAACACTGTTCTATACACGGGGTCTGTTACAGTGGCATTAAAATTTGCACAATATTTTTAAGAAGCCCCGAAAATGAAATAAAATGAAATACCCCATTTTGACACGTTACATACAGTAATAAGGGTGGGCTTCAACCGCTGCTAACTGAGTTTGTAATTACTTATTTATTATAGTTCAATATCACGAAAAGGCGCAGAAATGCGCAGCTTTTTTTTATGTTTTGTTAAGAAGAACTATTATAGAGACGTGCAAATATAATTTCAAGCACATGATATGCCCTGAAATTTTTAAATGTTTACGTAAACTCAAAAACAGAGTGTCATTATTCAACACATACAAACAGTCAATTATAAATATGAGGGTATTATATACTAACCTGATGGTAGAGACGACTTTCTATGTAAACTTTTGTTTAGCAAAATGAAAACAACACAATCAACGCACAACTTATTAATGTTCCGTTACACTCGGTGGACTACACCAGGCGTGATACCACGTTGCGGACTAGTCCATTCAAGCAATGGGGGGGGGGTTACGACTTATCCCAACCCTAACTCAGCCAGTACTGCATTCGGGGACTCATTGACTGTCGATTACATGTTGAATTGGCGGGATATTACCAACTTAGTTTTGGGAGTTTTTTCCAGGTTTTCTCGTGTTTGGCCCACTGTGCGACGTCTGCAGCTCAAAAGAGAGAGAGAGAGAGAGAGAGAGAGAGAGAGAGAGAGAGAGAGAGAGAGAGAGAGAGAGAGTTACTTACATTCAAATGTGAGAGCGAGAGAGAGAGAGAGAGACACACACACACACAACAGTAATCTAGTAAATGTGTATGTGTGTGTGTGAGAGTTGATAACATGATATCACAGTAAAACCAATGACATAAAGAGAGAGAGAGCGAGCGAGATAGTTACTTACATTCAAATGTGAGAGAGAGAGAGAGAGAGATGTGTGAGAGAGAGAGAGAGTGAGAGACATACACAACAGTAATCTAGTAAATGTGTATGTGTGTGTGAGAGAGTTGGTAACATGATATCACAGTAAAACCAATGACATAAAGAGAGAGAGAGAGAGAGAGAGAGAGAGAGCGAGATAGTTACTTACATTCAAATGTGTGTGTGTGTGTGAGAGAGAGAGAGAGAGAGAGATGTGTGAGAGAGAGAGAGACGTTACATAAACACAGAGAGAGACAGAGAGAGAGAGAGAGAGATGCAACAGTAATCTACTAAATGTGTGTGTGTGTGTGTGTGTGTGTGTGTGTGTGTGTGTGTGTGTGTGTGTGTGTGTGTGTGTGTGTGTGTGTGTGTGTGTGTGTGTGTGTGTGTGTGTGTGTGTGTGTGTGAGAGAGAGAGAGAGAGAGAGAGAGAGAGAGAGGGAGGGAGGGAGAGAGATAGTTATTTACATTCAAATGTGTGTGAGAGAGAGAGAGAGAGTGAGAGCGAGTGAGATAGTTACTTACATTCAAAGAGAGAGTTGATAACATGATATCACAGTAAAACCGATGGCATAGAGAGAGAGAGAGAGAGAGAGTGAGCGAGAGGGAGAGTTGATAACTTGATATCACAGTAAAACCGATGACCTAGAGAGAGCGAACGAGATAGTTACTTACATTCAAATGTGTATGTGTGAGAGAGAGAGACAGAGAGAGGGGGGGGAGAGAGAGTTGATAACTTGATATCGTAGTCGACAACAATCATATAGTTTTAAAGTACACTATAATGCGTCTGCTCATGTAGTTTGAATTTCCCACCACAGAAAAATGTTGCCAGACCTGATCTATACACTATAATATTACAAAGGTTGGTAACCCTGATTATATAGTTTTAATATACAGTATAACACACACAGCAAGTTTGAACCTCACCCACCCACCACCCACCTCTGATATGCAAATCAGCTTAATTAAAAAAATAAAAAATTATATTCGCGGAAATTCGCGGATGCTGTGGTCCATTGGATGCTGCGGAAGAGCGTGGGAAAAAATCTTGGAGCGCGGGAACGCCGGCATCTCTTTGATCTAGGCATGGGAAAGGCGGCATCTCTTTGATCTAGAGCGTGGGAAAGGCAGCATCTCTTTGATTTGGTGGTGGTGGGGGAATAACGGTACTTGCGTCAGGAACCTTATTTTCCCTCTACTTTTACGTTAAATGATTCTAATTTTACTGTCTCAATTAATTAACCATTACGTAAATCTTATTTTTAAAAAATTACTCATTTAATTAATTACAACATATAATAAACTATGGTTATTTCTTGACCATTCAATTATGAGATTACTATTATGATATTCTCTATTCTCATTTATATATTTAAACAATTAGTTATTCATTCTTTAAGTAAAAAAAAATATATTAGTGTTCTGTAAACTTGGATATGGACACTAGCTTTTGGTGATAGACTTCAGGGTCATTTATAATGTTAAATAAATGTTCGAGTTCACCTGCATTTTTCCTGCTCCCATTTAAATTGTTGTTACCGTCCTCCAGACTCTCGAGTTCGTCGATCCTCTTCGGTATCAGCTCCTCTTGTCTCTACGTCGTTGAATTCCTCGCTCCGTCTCCTGGATGCTGAGTTCTGACGTGGACCTCTAGTCTTGATGATAAACGGCTGGATGTAGATGCATAGGCTGTCCCTGCGTCCTCTCGTAGATGTCTTGTTCCTCGTCCTCTTCTTTCTTGTCCCTCGTTGCTGTCTAGAAGTTCTACGTAGTTATGACTCTTGTAGCTTCATTAATACAGTCTTTTATTTAAATCACTCGCTCTTTAATAACTGCACCGACGTAATGCCGGTTCCATCGCACTTCAGTTTATTTAAATACTGTTCAAAACATTACTACACTTTGTAAAGTTTACGTTGTCGAGATGCGTGGATTCCTCTTACTAAATGAATTTGATCTGAGCTGAAAGTGTGTCGCGCGCTGGGGTTTTATACTGCTGCTCGTTGCAATTCCTGTTGGAAACTGTTTCTGGCAACTTTGGACTGGCCGGCGAGTCGGTTTCATCATCACTTTCAACCTACGCGTATCTTTTTATGAAGCGTACACTTTTTTATAAATATTATTACACCAATGGTTAGGTATAATATTAAACCTTGTCTCTGCAAATTTTGGTTGTTACCCTGTGGAAATTACGGCAGTTATGGCAAAATTTCACACGGTGTCTGAACCGTTCCCACGATTAATGACCACTTAACGCCAAATTGAAGCGCCAGGCGTCAGCTATGTATTCACATATGTCGCTGATTCGTGTGACTTTTGGTTCACGTACAATCCTTAAAAAACTGTGTAAAATCTTCCACCCTCTTTTGCATAATTGAACCTGTCTGTTATTTACACATGTACACATACACACAGACTGATACACAAGCAGCGGCAGGCCGCTTTGACGTCACCTCTGCCGGTCTTAGCGTGTTAATAGCTCCCCTTCGTTACGTTTTAAAAACCAACAAAGTCATGCGTTTCCATATGCATGCTTACGTACAATATTTGATTTATTTAAATTTAAATATTGCTTATATTTATTACATTCTTTCTTATCTATAACGTACATTATATTATTTTTATTATGTACATCTTACATCTTTTATACTTATATACGAAAACACGTTATCATACCTCAGTCAGGGGTTGATACATATACTTATGCTAAACGTATCGTTGCAATATATATATTCAATACTTAACATATAGCATAATATTTTCTTAACTAACATGAATTTTCTTAACAATTATTATATGCAAGTATTCGACTTGTACTAGAATGCTATTCTCATTATATTTCGTTTCATTCACTTGATTATACAATAATTCTACTAAATACCTTTTCTAGCAGGTCATATCACATAAACTGAATCGTTAGTATCTGAAAAAGTGTGGGTTTTTTGCGAATGAGATGAGTTATACTTATGGTAGACATTAATTTCTCTGTTTGTATATTAGAGTTGTGAATTGTTAAGATAGTATACTGTTACTTGTTTGCCGGATTCCAAGAATCTGATTGGTCGTTCTACGTTGCTCATTTCACTTCACTACCACCAAACATAATTGATTACCACTTCTTAACTTTGTATCACACGCTCGCGTTGTACTTAACGTCACGCACATAAAATAAATATACTTTTCCGATTCAACTTTACGCGCATATATGAAATATCTTCATAATACGTACTTTACGCGCACCAATAAAATATTCTTCTTTATACCTTAACTTGTTCCTTCTCGACTTTTATTTACCGAGCTAATCTATACATTTTAAACAAAGCTAGTATAACGTTCCGTCATAATTATATTATTGAATACTTGTACAGAGTAACGCAGATTCCCGTGCTTCTCTTGAAATTTAAGATTGCCTTATATCAGGGAAAGTACCATAAAGTAATGAAGAAATAACTTTATTTAATTTTAGTGCTAGTAATAACTCCGGGGTACAGCCCCGTAAAAAATATAAGTTATGACATTTAGATTAATGTTTATGTGTTAACATTAAGGTGGGAAAAATGTTAATGTAAGAAAAATCGTTAAATTCTATGCGTGCAATAAGATCACTATTAAGGAATTGTAAATTATCGTGAATGGTTTCTCTACAATGGCCGTAGCAAACGTGGAAATATAAAAAATAAAATTCTCATATAATTTACGGCCAAGGTTAGTTGTGAGGCATAAACGGTTGGTTCGGCGCGACATTCTGCTCTGCACGTTTTGATAGTGATAAATGTTTCTTGCTAGCCATTGTGTCCGCTGCTAATGTTCCTCACTAATACACTTTCACTTAGATTATTTCATTAAATTGCGCTTATATTAAAATAAAAAATAACTTAGCCGGACAAAGTAAAGTTTTGTTAATGGACTTACAACTGCATCAACGTGAACACGTATTTTGGCCGGTACGCTTTCATTTATTATCACAGAAGCAGTTAAGAACAGATTACTTAAAATTATTAATCAGCTTTTATTGTCTCATGTTTTTTATGGTATTAACATCCCTAGAAAAAGTATTGTAAGATTATCATAAAGTAGGCTATGCGTCATAAATATACCATGGTGATCTCCCAAATTACAGTACTATTATTATACTCTTCAGTAATTCTTTTTCCCTCCACCGTTTTCACTTTCTCTTTAATTACTTCTGCCATATAAATTCCAGTTCCGCTTAATGGTTCAGCATTTGCGTTTCTCACTTGATTTATAACGTATGCCACATTTTTATGTACCAAAACCAGATCGTTCCTTTTATAAAATATCAAAGAGTAAATATATACCTGGATATATACCTGACAGTTGGTTTCAGTAAACGTCGTTGGATAATCACAGTAGAAAATACACACTTTTATATCGCCATAAACGTTATCTTGCATTCCTAATATTTTTGCTGCTGTAATTAAGTCCTGCAGGAGGAATTAGCGTCCTGACTAGAGAATTTTGTGAATGTCCTTGTAGGCAGTATATTAATAGTCTCAAACCTTGAAATTAAATTACAGGCTGACCCTAATGTCAGGAATTAAAATTATATAAATTAATTTATATTTTAATTTAGTCTGGGAAATTAAAACATAACCAACTTAACAGGATCATTTATGAAACATACCATAAAATTTATAGAACATAATATGATACCTATTGAGGGGACCCAAACGACCATGGTAAACGTCTCTGTACCTAAAAGTATTAAAGGTTTACATGAACTTTTAGGTTTAATAGAATGCTCAATTAAGACAAACAACTTAACCATTCTTATCGTTATTGCAAGAAAATATAAATGGAACCGGAAAGTGCAACAATAAGCGTTCCAAACGCCGAAGAACTTGTTTCTAAATATTGCAGTCATCTGGAAATTTACTTCCGGAAATAAGGAGAGAATCTATGTGCTGTATAGTGATATAAGTGGTACAATAATTATTATTCGTTTACTGTACCAGCAGAATAATGAAGAAGAGCACCGAGTTATAGTATATGTGAAAGGACCCTTAAGAAATCAGAATTAAATTATTCGTGTATAACAAGGAAATTTTAGCAATTATTAAGTTAGTTAATTATGGATAGTATTAACTTTCCACTAGTCGTTTTCTCCTGGATTTTCCCTGGATTAAATCTTGTCCAACTCATTTTTTATTTCCAAAATTTAAATCTTTTTTTTTATCTTGAGTTTCCTTATCTAACCAATTCCAAAACTATTTACTGCGATCTGAATTTAAAACATGCCACTCTTCATCTTGAAGCCCCCACTTCAAATTTGTCTAAACTTCTGGTTTGGTCCAAAGTTGGAGTGGAGTGTCATAGTTACATATACTTATACATTTGTTGCATTCGCGCCCACATATAGGCTACTAGTAAATTGACTTTACAGAACAGGTAAGGTACAGTTCATGTACCGCTTTCCTAACTCATCGACTTTCACCTTCCTAACAGAAATGCCGTTTCTAACAACGATTTTCTGTTGAAAATTATCAGCAGTCTCATACCAACGCTTCGTTACGACTAATGTGACGTCGATCTCGTGGCCTCCCCAAACAAGCACGTCGTGGAAATCGATTCTCAGTTTATAATTTTTAACGTAATTTTCTCCTATAGTTTTCGAAATAAGTATAACAAAATTAAGTGAATTACTCCAATTAAATAAACTGTGGCTCAAGAGAAATTACATGCTAGCTAGTAATACCATCTTTCATGTGATTAAAAATTGAATGTTAATTTATTATAAAGTAGACACTTAATTTAGCCTAAATTATTTTTATTGTGTGTGAACCTTGGAATTGTGCTGTAAACTCAAGTGGTAACAAAATCTCGCTAAAGCTGACTTTAGGAATAACTGCATTTGCCGAACACCCAGTCCGCTTCGGCATGCTTATTCTCCATGCGCGAATCATGGTTTCTGTTTCTTCATGTCATTTGATTCACTGACTGTCCGTATTTTGTTGTACACAATAGTGCAACCTATTTACCATCTCAATTTATAATTATGTGAGGTGACTATTACAGTTGAAACATGTTTTATTTAACTTCATTACATTTTTTTACGAAAGATGAACTTATCTGTACTATTAGAAGAATCAAGAGTTGCCTATCGCCTAGCCATTACTGTCGGAACAAAAAATATTAGTTTCGAAATTTTACATAATCTGCATGCTTTAGCCAAAAGCAAAAACAGAACAAAAACGCCTGAACTGGGAAAATAAATCTATGTTTTTGAATTTTAATAAGAATTTGTATTATGTGTGAGAGAATTATTTTCAGAGCTATAGAAACAATCTGTACTGAGGGCAAGGAGGATGTGTATGCTTGTGCGCGTGTGCATGCACAAAGACGACAAGAAAGTAACACAAGAAGTGTAACGCGTTTAGTGATACACGTATTTTGATGTGAGCAACACATAAATTCTAAAATCCCTGTTACGGTAGTTGTTCTATTGTGTTTCATGCGTCTGCATTTCTCCGTAAATCTAAAACTTCCGAAAGACTTGTAACACTACGTGAGGTCAGTCACACTTAACAAAAGCTAACCGTGCTAAAGAAATTCTTGGCGGAGTTTCAGTAAATCTGTGGTCTAAGCTGAGGTGTGTCCAATGGCTTCTCTAATGTTCTATTGTTCGCTATACACCTGTTTTTGTGTATGTCATCTTAACGCATATCTTGTTTTTTTATTGGAAAGTATGAAAACGTGAACCTGTCGAACCAAAGTCACAGCTCTTTAGATACAAATTGGACGTCGACCGTGTCCATTCAGACAATATGTGGTACCAACACACGTAAGCGATTTTACTGGTCGCGCATCTTACACGAAAATACACACATTTAGTCATGTGTTTACTATTATAATTCACATTCTTTAGCGGCTATGAATGTAGCCTCTATAATAGGATTTTTCAAAATCGGATTATTACTGCGGATATCCTGGTGTCGTAAGTTGTTTGGTTCACGGTTTAATGTCCTACGAGTGATGTACGGTTTGCGTCAGCACTGGAGCAAACGATACGAATCTGAAATAATTTTGCGCACACTTCCCCTGGATCTCAGAACGGTGTAGTTAATAGGATTTTTTTTTAAGAAAGGCGGATTATCGAATAGTACGTATTCCATAACGACTGACTGGAATTGTCGAGGACTCGTATTTCTTAACAGCGTAAAAGGAATCTTCTCTTTGAGTAGGCCTAACTATAATAAAACTCATCAGAGAAAAACGGATTCCTGTAATGTTCGTGTAGCAGTGGATATTTCAATGCTGTTTGTGCGCCAATCGTCCAAAAAGTTTATTTTGAAAGCACATTATTTTTTTTTAATTCCAAGAAATGCGAGTTTATAGAGTGTAAGATGAGGTAATTTACTATTGTTAGTTCGTAAGTCAGCTAAATGCATGTGAATGAAAAGTTACTGGACGTGACATTTCAGGCTTAACGAGCCACGGCACTCTTCCACCACGCAAAGAAGACATTGGTCTTTATGACGACGGCCTTAGAAGTTTTCCGTTGGAGGCTGTGAACTGTCAGAGCCCCGTAGTGCTAAACAACTGGTGATAAAGTTTTGAGTCTTCAACAAACCGCAGTCATTCAAATCATCCGTATTTTCTCCAGTCTTTTGGCCGATATCGATAGAAAACGTGCATCGCATTTATGGATTATGCACATGAAGTTAGCTGCAAATTTAATATGCGTTAAATTCACTCATCATAACAAACTACGTCATATTCATACCACGTATGAATGAAGCAGGTATGTAATGAATGGGGTGTCAGTATAACAAAAAGAATAACGTGCATCGCCTTTATGGATTATGCACATGAAGTTAGCTGCAAATTTAATATGCGTTAAATTCACTCATCATAACAAAGTACGTCATATTCATACCATCTAGAATGCTGAAAGTGCGACTACAATGAAATCAGTGTCTGAAAGCTTAACGGGAGCGAATGCAACTGGTTCTGCACATTTGAATTTAATCACGTAAATTTTCTTTTGCGTCGGTATCAACTTTCTTAGATTCCAATAAATCAGACGTTTGATTAAAATACAACTAAGGGTTAATATAGTTCCGGTCCAGTAGGTGATCTGGACGTCCAATATCCGAGTCAGATATGCAGCGCTGATAACGTGTAAAATCATCTACACTGTCAAATGGAGGCCCATAGCCAAAGGGGTGGGGCATGACGGCGCGCCGCCCGATCTAAAGCGTTCCCAATTTCGAATCGCGATTTTTATTTTAAAACGTCTCAACGAATTTAAAAATCCTAAAAAATACCTAAAACCACGAATTAAAATTCTGTTGATTTAAGTAGTGAAATAAAACGACGTTTCCGCTACCGTATTTCAAACTTGTGTAGGTTCTAGAGGCTTTCTGTAGAATTTCTAACGCATTACATAGCATGTCGACAATATGACATGTAAATTAAACATTGTTTAGAGTGCAGCTATCGCTTTAAAAACGTGCTGTGTGGATTTTATGTGTACGTCATTTCTGGAATAAAGAATAGGGACGGTGTTAGCTTCGATAGGTGTGCAGTGTTTGAGACTGGTGTGCTAAGTGAATGCTACATCATGTAATTGCGAAGTTGAAGCGACTTCTACTACTATGGATAAACCAGTGGCGGCTCGTCAGGTGACGCAGGTGAAGCGCTGCTTCACCTAAAATAACTGGTTCAATGTGTTTCTTTGTACACAAAATTATTTTCAATTTTTAGTAAATTTTATGTTTAAAATTTTTTTTAAAATTAAATTTCGTCTGTATAATAATTAAAATAACATTTACAAGCGATGGAAATAGGTTACAGAAGCTGAACTTCGCTGCGATCACATACAAGCCTACTGGTGGCGGAAAGCGCTGAGATCGTAGAAGCAGCTTTCTGTACATCGAATGCTGCATCAGTTAATACGTCACTAACAGCGCTCGGTTTATCACGGTTGCCATGACAACGTATTCCGTACTCAATGTTCCCCCCCCCCCACACACGTGAAGCAGTATCGCTGGCTGTTTCTCAGTGGTGTACGTGCAGTGCTTCACCTATCCAGCGCGTTTGTTTTGTTCGTTGTTCGTGGTGTGTGAAGTTTTTACAGAATGTTTCCTTCATATGATCCTGTATGTGTTTTATTAGAAACACCATTTTCAAGATGGAATAATGATGATAAGAAAGACTTTTTAAGCTGTGAAAAACCTATGTCTATATTGAAAGTAAATAAGGTTGCAAAAATAAAGGACAAGGTGTACAATCGCAACTTTAAACAAAATTGGTATTCAACGTTCGAGTGGTTGTGTGGCAGTTATTATTTAAATAAACTTTTTTGTATGCCCTGCTTAATTATTAGTGTTAAATCAAGTGCGTGGAATAAGAACGGCTTTGATGATTCTGGTAACGTTACTCGTGCTCTTTCTAAACATGAAGGTTCTTCTGAGCACATGCGTTGTGCATTGAGTTTTTCAAAATTAAAGAAAAATTTAAGTACTATCGAGGATGCTTTGAAGGAAAATTCTAGGTTGTATATTAAACACTTCAATGACAACGTTCGGCTTAACAGACGTTTCATGCATCTTCCTATTCGTGCAGTTCTTTACTTGGGTAAACAAGAATTAGCATTTCGCGGTCACCACGAAGAGTTATCATCTATTAATCGCGGAAATTTTAAAGAACTGCTAGAAACCTTCGTTTCGATAAGCCCTGTAGATATTCAAGAACACTATAAAAAAATCTCACCCGTCTTTGCCGGCAATTCTAAGACTATTCAGAATGAAATAATTGACTGCATTTCACAATATATTGATGAGCACATCGCAAAGGAAATAGAAGATAGTACATTTTTTTCAATTCAAGTGGATGATTCCACAGACATTGTCCACAAATCTCAATGTAGCATCATAATTAGATACGTTATTCCCGGAGGAAAGCTGGTGGAAAGATTTTTCGGATTTTATGATGTTAGTTCCAGTCGGACTGCCGACGCACTGTTTCACGTTGTGTCAAGGTCCCTCGAAAAATTTGACTATAAATCAAAACTTATTGCCCAGTGTTTTGATGGTGCAAGCGTTATGTCAGGAGAATTAAATGGTCTTCAGGCAAAAATCAAAGAAGTAGTGCCACAAGCGGTTTTTGTTCATTGCATGGCGCATCGTTTGAATTTAGTGCTACAACAAAGCTGCAACAGCATTTCGAAATGTCGGATATTTTTTGCGACTGTTAACGGTTTACCCTCTTTTTTCCACAGTTCTGCTAAGCGAACTTACGCAGTAGACACAGTCGTTGGAAAACGAATCCCTACTTCCGTTATTACGCGATGGAAGTCTAATTCAAAAATTGTGAATACTATATACAACGAATGGGATTCATTAAAAGAAGTATTCACTAAAATTGTGAACGATTCAAATTATGATCAAACATCAATTAGGCAGAGTGATGGCTTCTTAAATAAATTTAATGATTTTGAATTTACGCTTTTGGTTGTCATTTTTAATGAAATTTTTGGAGCCACGGATGTTCTCTTCAATGTGCTACAAAAGAAGTCATTTGACATTAATTTCTGTATCTCGCAAGTTAAAAATACTCAAACACTCATAAATAGCAAAAGAACTGATGATGCATTTATTAAAATTTTCGATTTAGCTGCTTCAAAAACAACAATTCCAACTGAATACCATGAGTTGAAGAAAAGAATTACACTCACACGTGATCAACTTTTTGAAAAATACAAAATTCTGTATTATGAAATTTTAGATAACCTTTCAGTACAAATAACCACACGTTTTAATGATATGGAAAAGCTTCAGTTTGTTACATTAATGGATACTTCAAAGTTCGTAACGTATTCTGAAAACTTTCCCACGGATGCATTAAGTAACTTAAAGGTGTGCTACCCTAATCTGTTTACCGATTTCCAAAGACTGAAAAACGAATTACAGCTTATTTATGAGGATAAGCAATACAGACAAATGGAACCACTAAATTTTATGGAACTTTTAGCTGACAACAGGAACATCTTTAAAGAAGCTTACAAACTGTTTTGTTTAATAGTAACTATTCCATCCACTAGCGTTTCCGTAGAACGAAGTTTTTCTTGTTTAAAAAGAATAAAATCATACCTGCGCAATACAATGACAGAGGACAGACTTACTAGCTTATCAAAAATTTCCATAGAAAAGGAACTGTTAAACGAATTAATTAATGTACAACCATTTTATGATGACATTATCGACAAGTTTGCATATTTGAAAGAGAGGAGAATTGACCTTGTGTTCAAGAAATAAAATGCAAGCCTGTAAGTACTTACTATTTTTAACTACTATATTTGTAAATTTTATTAACATACTTTTCTTTTGTCTCCATATGTTATTAATGATTCCAAAACAGGAAGAAACATATTCACATAATTTATGGGGGGGGGGACCTGCCACCTATTCTGCTTCACCAATCCTCGAAGCCACGAGCCGCCACTGGGATAAACGTTTGTTTTTAAAAAAGAAGCCCCGAACAGAACACGAAGCAGGTAGTCTTGAATCTTGTAGGATCTAAAGTATCCAACTTGAAGAAGGTACGATACTTTCCTACCTGTGGAAGACCGCGAACGTCATTCTAGCTGCCAACGCATCCTAGAAGCTACCATTCCTCATAACGCTTCTGTTGACTCGTATCCGGCCCATGGTAGATGCCATCATTCACAAGAATTAGTTCGGATTTCGACGGTCCACATCACTACCCTTCAGTTAGTGAGGATCGTTGCCCAGCAGCAGACGCCGCCACCAACAAGCATTATTCCACGCCATCCTGTTGGACGTAAAAAAAGCAGCCTTCAAATAAAGACTGGCACGAAGCCTTGCTCTACAAACTGGCCTATACTCAGGCCCGGATCTATAAATTTTGGGCCCCCCCTGCAAAAGATCAGCAAGGGCCCCCACCCTATAGCCAAAAAACCGACCAATTTTTTCATGAGTACTTTATCAATTGCCTTACCAACTCTTATATATATATATATATTGTAACATTACATTTGGAACAACTTAATATCGTACCTGATTTAATGAAGACTTTGGTTAAGAAGCTAAACAAGAAGAACAATATCTTCCAAGATGATAGTGAAGAGGAACGACTAACCATTTTAGACTGACTAGTAAGACAACTGACCGTACCCAAATTAATGATTTAGGCAAAGTGATGCAAAATACATTCAACCCCGATTATGACATGAACTTTCAATAATGACCAAAATAAATAATTATAAAGACAGACGGCTTATGAACCAGTACTATAAAGAAACAAATGGTTTCATTCAAAATATCATAATATCAAGATAATCAAAATACAAATTGAGGGATAATAGGCCCAAACATGTAATACTATGTAAAAGAAATATTAGTAAATGATTAATTTAAATGATGTAATGAAAATATAACACACCTTATTATAGATACATGAACCATACAACTAATTGTAACAAATAGTGTTCATAAGATTGTCCAGAAAACAACAAATGATAACTTGTTCACAATAACATTTTTATAACAAGAGTGAAGTTCTTTTAATGACCATAAAATGTAAAACCCTATAAAAACCAATAAGTATGTTTACGAATACAAACTATTAAGTGTTCAGTGAAAAGGGTAAACGATAAACATAGTGACAAGTAATGTGAAACATAACTTAGACAGTTTTAGAGTAACTAATGAATTAACTGAGAGAAGACCAATTAATTAATGCATAATTTATTTTATAAAAATGTGCATGTTATTATGTTTTAGCACGTTGTTTTATTATCATGGTATTTATGTTGTTTTTGTATGTAGCAGGTGAAGCAGTTGTTTTAAGAGAATATCAATTAACTGATATTAATTTCATTTTTATGTTAACAAATATATCACCATAGAACTGGTGTTAAACAGTGATAAATTGATTGGCAAAGCAAAATAGACTATAAAAAGATGTTATTGCTAAGTGTCAAACAATTGTATAGTTTAAGTAAAAAACAGTTTATTTGTTCAAAGGTTCAATAGAATCATAGCCATGTGGGCATGAATTTAAACTAATAGAATAGTATAGCTTTTGTTTTGTTAAAATAATGTTATATGTTAAACAGTTTTCATGATTGTTAAAAGTTAATTTAACTGTTAAAGGTTTTAAACATGGTGATGAAAATAACACCAGTACATAGGCCAGGTAAAATCAACTTTTGTAAATTTTAGATAATAATGTTAGGGATTTTGTAAAACAAATGTGGAAGGATAAATATATTTATAGGTAATAGTGTACACAACGAATATAGAAACAAAATAATACATCTCAAGTTATTTAAGAAAATTTCAAATAACAAAATTGTAACATCTGTAGTTCTTAAGTAAAAGTAGGCATGTTTAGTGTCTATGTGTCACAAATGTAAAGATCAAAATAATGCTGATAATGGTTTTAAATTCCCAATCAGTACAGAAAAGTTATATTAATTTAAAGGTTTTGAACAAATTTAGATTTTGAAATAATGAAAGTATATGACAATGTATATCCGAATCAACCAACCAGATTCCAAGTTTACCCTTAGCAACCAGAAATTTCGGATAAATAAAATGAGACTTCTTTGACAACGATCTTAGCGGATAGACGCGTTTGTAAAACGTCTAACATAATTAAGAATAAACAGTGAAAACACGATACAGACATATTGATACAGATAGAGATCGATAACACGAACTTTTTACACCAAGTGAAGAACACCCATTATATGAAATAGAAGACCCAAGAACCAGGGAGAAGGACTGAAGCGGACGTGGACCCTATCTTCGACCACGAACCATACAAAGAAGAGGATTTGGTGACTTTGACATCTTATTATATTGTGTATATTGTGTATCAACACTCACTTTTGTATACACGACTTTTTAAGTACTAATCAACTAAAACTACAGACACCATATCACACCAACACTAAGAACACTCACTAATAACACGATTTGAGATTGACACCTTTTCAAACACCACAAGAACCTTTGATTTGGATAATAATTATTAAACACCTAAACTGGACATAACCTATCATAACTAGTAATCACTATACGACTGCTTGTGTCCACGTTACACGCTAACATTGTAATATCCTTTAACTGTAAAACTTGTATTTTGATTTATAGAATAATATTTTGTTTAAATGTAATCCCCGAACCATATACGCCCTGAGATACTTTATTTTTAATAGAAACATTAACCAACCATTCTTCTGGTCTGACAAAATACTGAATATTTGCTACTACTACCAACTGGTAAAAAGAAGACGTATAATTTGCACCACAATTGTGAATATCATAATCAAATTTAAGAAACAATTAACCAGTGTTTTTCTGAATAAAGGATTTCTATAAGGATATATGTTTGATGTTATATTTGTGTCGTTATTATTGCTGTTCCATTTAGGAAATAAATTCACAGATTACAGCGGACACCACGACAGTTGGCAACGTTGAGTGACGTCACGGAAACGAGCGGCATAGTGGGAGCGAGCGGCAGATTACAAAACCATTCGCCGTTCAACATAACATATTAATAATTACAAATTGACGACTCCAGTGGGAGTTAGTCGCTACATTATTTATTTGTTACAAATTGACACTTCCAACGGGCGGTGTATGTAAAATAAGTGCACACAACATAACATTTAAGTGGGAAGTAACGATTTAATTTACGCGTTACAAATTGACGAATCCGAAGTGAGGCTTAAAGAGATAAGACTGTAACCCTATCATTAAAAATATTTACGTTACTATATATATATATATATATATATATATATATATATATATATATATATTGCAACAGTACAAATATGTACTAGTACTGTGCATTGGAAAATCTGCATTAATATCACACAAATACATGCGATAATTATTTGTACGTTAATCGTATGATGAAAACAATCCCAGACCTGAATGCTACGCTTATTGTGTGTGTGTATATCACCTGCTCTACAGGCTCAGGACTGTTAACTCACACAGATGTTTTACGTGTGTAACGCATTGGTACTTGTGATGAAAAGTTAAATTAGCTACGTAAGTAGGCCTGTATTAGGCTGTATTCACAACGTTGTTACAAAAATCGGTATTACTGTATTTGATCGACAGATCATTAAAAACCCGATTTCACTAAACTCGCTGTTGGCTTTAATTTAAAATTTCTCCCTTCTGTGAGCCCCTGGGCATCTGCCTTATGCGTGTGTGTGTGTGTGTTTACTGATAGCATATGACAGGCGTAAATGAAATGAAATTTGCATTTTATATGAAAACATTTATTTACAGGAACAAAATTAGCTTTAAAAAAGAAACTTACGACTATTAAACAATTTGGTTTGGGGCAGATTCAGAAGCAATCAGTTTTCCTCTTTTTCATTAAAGAAAAACGTTCGATCAGTTTTCTCTTATCCAGTGATGATGTAACTTCTTGGTTAATTGCAATCATGCCCAAGTCATTTAATCTTTCTTGGCTCATTGAACATCTCAAATAACTTTTCACCCTCTTAAAAACGGAGAAAGATCTTTCTGCTGCCGCAACTGTGACGGGCAAGGTTAAAAATAAAACCAAGGCAGTCAAAACTTCTGGATAACTAGACGTTATTGTGTCAAGCTTTGTGTAAAGAAGATTAACAAGATCATATGCTGAGTTCAACTGTTTAATTTCGGATTGTAAGCCCATTCGAAGTGATACTAGTTCTAAAGGAAGAGTCGAACCAATATCACTTTTGTATTTGGTTTGCAGTCTTTCCACCCTTGAAACAACTTCATCTTCTGACAAAGCAAGTAAAACTTGAGGAAACAAAACTGAAAAATTTTCTGTTAAATTTCGAAAAGACGAAAAACGTTCAGAAATTTGTCCATTTACACTGTCCAAGAGAGGGAAAAAAACATTCAATTTTTGTTCACTGTCACAAAACCTGTAATCCTCTGCTAACTTGTCAAAGTGCCTTTTGATCTTTGGCTGTCTGCTGACTGGAAACATTGCGTCTACATTCCATTTTGCAGCAACCCCTGCAGCTTCTTCTTTCACTTCCAAGTAGCTAGCTCTCAATTTCTTCAACTTACAATCAACGCTTTGGAGAACGGCTGTTGCTCTTTCAAGATCCATCTCAGTTCGTTGAAGGCATTTAGAAGCAACATTTGTGTGTGTGAACACTTTTGACAGAAGAACAGTTAAAAATACAAACTGGTAGCTGTCTAGAAGCTTTGTAAGGCGCTTTGCTTCTGATATCTCTTCCTTCTTTTTGCTCTTTAACGAAATTTCTCTCAGGGCTTTCATAACATCAGGGTACCTCAACTTGATTGCTAAAATTGATTCATGGCGAGATACCCACCTTGTGGGATTACGCTTTTTGAGCGTTACATCAGATTCACCTGTTAAAGATAACAGGACATCCCATCGGTTAATACTCTGACCGAAAAACACATATAAAGACTGCAATATTGCAAAATAGTTGGCTACATCTGTGACGCTTCCAAATGCATCATTGATTACCAAGTTCAGATTATATGCTGAACAATGAACATATACGGCCAGCTCTTCAATATCTTTCAATCTTTTCTGTACCCCGGAATAAGCTCCTTTCATCACCGCAGCTGCGTCGTACTCTTGTCCTCTACACTTTTTCATATCTAAACCCCATCCTTCCAAACTGGTGACAATTTCTGCATAAAGGCCAGCGGCAGTAGGGTCTTTCACATGAAAAAATCCTACGAAAGAATCTTTAATTTTTACTTTTTTCCTTTCAAAAACGCCTTCCCCTTTACTTATTTGATCTACAGCTTGAGATAAATCGACATATCGAACTACAAAACTCATCTGGTCTTTCTTAGACAGATCCTGTGTTGTGTCAATTATTACTGAAAAATGCTGTGCTTTATGTATTTTCTCAATAAGTTCAGTTTTAATTTGAGAAGATACGCAACTTATAATTTGATTTTGTATGTCGTGACTTAAATACTTTGTATGTCCTTTTGGTGTACTTAGCACTTGGGCCATGATAGGATCGTACTTAGCTAATAGCTGCACAGTTGATAAAAAATTCCCATCGTAGTTACCACTGTGTTCTTTAGAGCCTCTAAATGCAAGGGCATTTAGAATAATTAAAATACTTGCACAAAAAATCAGAAGAATATTTCCAAGTCCGTTCGACGAATAAGTGCACTGTGAGAGGTTAGTTCAGGTAATGAGAAATAATGTGACTAAAGGCGCGTTTACACCGACTGTTGTGAACAAATGTTTGCAACTTTTGTGTTTGCAACAAATATTGCAAGCCACAGTACTAGTTTTGTCTTTATTTTTGTTTGCAACATTTACACGCATGAACATATAGGCTAATATATAACCTTCTTTGTCTCACTTTGGTCTTGAATTTTAACAGTGTCACTGAATAATAATAAAGAAAACAAAAATCTCACTGGTTAAGTACACACGGGCGTATGGTCGACACGTGTTACCCCTCGGCCAATATATCACACCAGTTTAAAACGGTCTTTAAAATACGCGTTATCTTTGGCTAGAGGGAAGCATGAATGTCTTTTTACAAGTGCAGGGGGAAACAATAGAGAACAATATGAAATAATCGTAATAATTTTAAAATCGGTATATGTGTGATCACTTATCAAATTAGAAATAACATTAGACATGTCATTAGTACATCAAATTTAGCCTAAACTCTTCAAATTATCTCCCGAAGTGATAATTTAATACTATATAATAACTTCACGCTAGAAATCGGAACAAAAATTAGTTATTTTATAGCTATTACTATACAATAACTAATTTTAACTATAAATAAAAATAAAATAATTAAACTAATTACCTGAAGATGAGTTTGTATCAGTACTTGAAATGGATTCGAGGACTCCCCGATTTATAACTACAAAACTTGTGATTCTTTTATTAGACTTTCCAATTTTTTCATCTTCTAGTCTTCTTTTTTTTCTTTTTGCCGCACCACTTAGTGCTTTCAATTTATGATTGCGATCCATCATTTAGTTGTATAAGAAGTCGCAAGTCGAGTAACACATAAGAAAAATTAATTCAGGATTAGCGTATTAACCGAGTAACACTGTTTTGACTGACTGACAATCAACTGTAACTTTGGAATTGTTTTGGCTTGAGAGTGACGGGGCAGGAGGAGGGGAATTCAAAGAAACTTGACATGCGCACACGTGCAGAGTTAATCATAGTGTTGATATTACGACAGCGCTCTTGTAAAGAAATATAAATTACCATTTCCTAGGAAAACGAAACGGCTTAAGTAGTTGTTACAAATGCGGAAGGAAGTGATGTTTTGTACATCTTAATTATTCTTAAAAAATAAAAATGTTTGCAACGTAATCTACTACCACCTTTTAAACCTTTGTTTGGATTTTTTTCCTTTTGGGCCCCCTTGGGCCGTTCAGAGGTGTGGGCCCCCCCGCACCGCGGGGTCTGCGGGTATACAGATCCGGCCCTGCCTACTAGCCTACAACAGCAGCACCCACTGTGCACCTCATACGGTCGTATTTAATTGACTCAACCTTCCTCAGCCTAACGTTCCTCAAGGAACTGTCCACGGTCCTGTTTTGTACCGACTTACACAAATGACCTACCAATGTATACTGGAGTCACACTGTCCTGGGATTCCGTTATAAACTTCCTGTTCCCTTGGGATCCGAGCGTAACAATGCAATGCCAATCTGACCTTTTCCTTACTGGTTGCACAAGTGGGGCATAGCGTCCGATGCGACTTCCCTTATAGTCCGGTCAAAGTAGTCAAAAAAATAGTAGTAAGTTTACAATAATTCGCATAGAGCTGAAAATTGGTACAGATCTTGGGAACACTATTACAAGTAAAATGTCAAAAATCCCCATCGATCCCACGTCTGCTAAAAAAGTTATTCAAGGTCAAATGTCAAAAATATTGGTTTTTTGCATTTTTCTGGTAAACGGTAAGTTTTATCATAAAAATAGGTCAGACAAAAGTTGTAGATCATGAAATTATCTACAAAAATTGTTCTTATACTTTTTTCCCTAAGAATCACCATTCCTGAGATATCATCATCTGAAACATCGAAAACAATAATATGCACGCTTAACCGCCTAAATACATCATCGGATGTTTAATATAAGTAAAAATATTGGGTTGTGTAACTTATACATACAAATTATACGATTGTGAGAATATACACATAAAAGAAACTCAGTTCCTAACTTCATTTGTCCGTATAACCTTGAGCAACATCTGTATACTACTCTATTGTCCGGGAGGCGACGGTCGTATACCTGCTTTTTTTTCTGGAAGGCATAAACGAAATACTTTTGGTGTTGAACGTTCCTTTGCAGTGAATACACGTGCTTATTTATAATATTTTTTATTACAATTTGTGCCGTTTAATAATTTTTATAAAATGCCGCAATTTTGCTTTATTTGTAGTAAACCTCTGACTGAAAGGACACTGTTATTGTTGATCGTGGAATGAAGACTTTGATTGATTCAAGTGTTGAAAGAAATGATGGGTTCTTTGAATACCTGAAAGACCAGAAATCTGTGACAATTCATGTGCAGTGCCGTAAAATGTACACTCGGAAGAGTACTATTGCTGCAGTTAAAAGACAGCACGAGATGGAGCAAGCCAGTACATCTAAAATTAGTCCACCTCGTACTAGAGCGCGCGTAAGTGAATCCGATTTTTGTTTTAAAAAATATTGCTTATTTTGCGGCGATGAAGCGAATGAAGAGGCTGAAAAGAAGAAAGCGCAGAATGTTCAGCGTAAAATTTATAAAGTTGCTACACTTGCATTTAAAGAATCTATTCTGAAGGTAGCTCGGACTCGTTCTGATGACGTAGCAAAAAATGTTACTGCACGCATTGAGTATGAATATGATTTAGTTGCTGCTGAGGGTAAGTACCATAATAATTGTTATAATTCCTTCTCGAGACCCACCACTGGGGGTAAAATCGGTCGTCCTCAAGATGAATCTACGAATGTTGCGATGGAAGAAATATTTACGTACATTGAAAATAGTGATGATTGTCAGTTTTCATTAGAAGAATTAAAAAATATTTGCAAAAATCCAGCTTTAGATAACAGAACAATTAAGATACGATTGAAGTTGAAGTATGGTAATAAAATTATTATCACTGACAAACCGGGAAGATTAACTTTAATCTGTTTCATTGACAATCATCACGATATTCTTAACCAAGCTTGGTATGAGAAAAAAAGTCAAAATGAAAAAGAAGAACGATTTCGAATCCTGAAAGCTGCGGCAGCAATCATTCGAGAGGACATTCAATCTTCAGTATTTGATAATACCAATTACCCCCCGCCTAGTCGAATGTTTGAAGATATTAACAGCGATATTCCAGAGTCATTAACTTATTTTTTGGAGCAAGTAATTCTTAAAAATAAACGATTTAAATTAGAACATTTAAAATTAGTATTTACAAATATCAGCCACAGTATTATGACTGCTGTTAGGCCTAGGTCTTTCAAATCAAAATTGCAATTGGGTCTCTCAGTTTTTTTTTCATCGACGATTTGGTTCAAAACGTCTTATACAAATCTTTTCGTCTTTTGGTTTGTGCGCATCCTACAGTGATACTGTGATGTAAGAGGCAGCAGCAGTTCTTCACCGTCCACCTCGTATCTTACCACCAGAAACTGGCACATTTATTCAATATGTTGCAGACAATGCTGATATAAATGTAAATATTTTAGACGGTAATAACACGCTTCACATAATGGGTATCATTCAAATTGTTACCCCGAAAAGTTCAGTTATACTAGAAGAGCCTATACCACGAATAAATGCTTCAGCAAAAGATTTCGCGGCAAAAGCTCATGTGCAAATACTAATCTATCAAAATGATGGTGTAGTAGGTTATAGTAAAATAAATGTGCAAAATTTTGCTTATGAAAGTGAAGTACCAGTATCTTTACTCAAAAAAGTCGATGTGATATGGTTCTATGGTAAATGGAAAAATTTATCGTTACCCGGTTGGAATGGTTATATTGAACGTTTAACAAGTAATATTATGAATTTTTCTAAATCCAAAATTTCATTCTTACCATTTATTCATCAACCAGCAAGTAACTACAGTACTATATACACAACTTTACTTTGTGCTTTAGTAAATGCAAAACGTTATGGCCACGAAGTATGCATTATTACTTTTGATCAACCTCTGTATGCAAAAGCTCGAGAAATCGTATCTGCAGCACCTGAAGGATCTGAATTATCGAAGATCATAATAAGACTTGGAGGATTTCATTTACTTATGTCATTTTTTGGATCAATCGGTTATATTATGCAAGGAAGTGGCATACAAGAGGTGCTTTCGTTAATTTATGCACCTAAATCATTAGAAAAAATGCTCAATGGCCATGCTTACGCGAGAGCTGTTAGAGCTCATACATTACTTCAGCTCACTTTAGCAATAATAATATCAAAAGACCTTGTTATTGATGACGAGATGGTTGCAAATCTTAATATTACTATTGAGAATGTAATAAATAACACTATTTCATATAATGACATTGAAAATGGTGATGAAATATCTGAAGAATTACTTTATCAGTTCAATCAAAAACTAAAAGAATATGAAGAACGAGGACCTACAGCAAAACTATGGATACAATATTTTCATATGGTGTCGATTGCAAAGGAGTTTATAAGAGCTGAACGTATGGGAGATTGGCAAGCTCATTTGAACAGCATTAAAGAAATGCTTCCTTATTTCCACGCATCAGGACATTTTCCTTATGCTAAGTCTGCGCACTTATATCTGCAAGATATGCTACAATTAGAGAACTTAATTAATCCTAGTGTTTACCAAAGGTTTATAGAAGGATTTTTCACTGTTAGACGTTCTGATAAACTAAATTGTGGAACTTCACCGGATATGGTGATCGAACAATCAATGATGAAATCAATGAAGACAGATGGAGGTATTTCTCGAGGAAGAAGTACGAAAGAGAGTGTCATAAGTAAATGGGTTTATGGCATGCATGCAATGAATACTGTATGTGAAGGATTGGAAGATCTCGCTGATGTTAGAATGGATACAACAGATCAGCATGTAGATGCGAGTGATTCACGAGTAAAAAAAGATGCTAAAGACATTAAAAAACTTCTTGAGTGGTTTTCATCACATGATCCTTTCCCTGAGGTTAAAGAAATCATATCAATTTCCAGTGGAGTCGTCGGTGATAATAAAATTAACTGTCATAAAGCTCATGAAGTTGGGATTGCTTCTATGTCTAAAATGTCAGGAGAAACATTCAATAATATCAAATTAAAACGCGGTGATAAAGTACTTCCTCTTTTAACTATGAGCAGCACCATAAAAGTTCATGATGAGAAGGTACCTATAGACCCTGTATTATTATTTCAACGTATGAGTATTACTAAGACATTTGAGGACGAAATTGAAAAATTCTTCGAATATGAATTAGCCCCCTACCCATTATCACTCTTCGATGCAATTGGAATGCGTAAAACACAGAAATCAGCTATTTACGATTGCTTTCAATCAGTGAACATTGAAATTGACACCACAAACGCTACTTACATCATCGATGGAGGATATCTATTACACCGCGTTGTGTGGGATCGAGAAGAAACATTCAACGTTATTTTTGATAAATACGTTCAGTATGTACATAGACATTTTGGTCATAGAGTGACTATAGTATTTGATGGTTATACTGATTATAAGAAAAACATTAAAGCTGCAGAACAACGTCATCGAACTACAAAAACATCTTCATCTTCTGATGTCGTTTTTTATCAATTTATGACAGTTTCAACAAACCAACAACAATTCCTTGCAAATACTCATAACAAGTCTCGCTTCATTTTAATGTTATGTGAAAAATTTACAACTGCGAATATTTTAGTGAAACAAGCTGATAATGATGCTGATGTCCTCATAATTGAAACAGCGATAGAACAATCTAATACAGCAAATACAACTATCGTTGTTGGTGAAGATGTTGATTTATTAGTACTACTGACTGCACGAACTCCAATTAATAAGATTATTTACTTTTTGAAACCCGGGAAAGCTCAACAACCAACAGAAATATATTCATCGAAAAGTTTATCTGCTTATCCAAAATGTCAAAATCATATCTTATTTTTACATGCAATAACTGGCTGCAGTGGCGGCACTAACGAAACGGGGGCCCCCCCGCGAAACTAATTAGGGGGCCCTATAAAAATGGTTAAATTTTGTATACATAATAGGGGAAAACACTCAAATGAGTTTCTATTTACGTGTGTTTCACAACAATGGTTTGTGAATACTTTCTCATCTATCACAAAGCGTTTGCAATTTGCAAAGGACGTTTTACACGTGTACAAACTCTTAAAATTCATTGTTGCTAAATAGACAAAGTTCTATACAAACTATAAAAAAAACAAAATAAAAAGAATGATTTATTTTTACGTCAAAGATCTAAACTCAGACTATGAAACAGTAGCGCACACAGAGTGTTAAAAATTTATTATTTAAAAACGAATATCAAAGTAACATTCTAGCTTTTTTCAAACATTTAAATTAGTTTGTAACTGAATTTGTAAAATTCTTGAATATACTCTATACAAGTTCTCCTTAAGTCTAATCCAATTCAATAACACTCGAACTCAAGTAATGTACAATATTTACAGATGAGGATCAACCAAAGTTCACTGTTTTCCTAAGCCTAGTCTTCTTTTTTTAATATAGCTAAGAACTTTTCAACCACTTCGTTGATATTAGTTTTCTGTGTCTCTTCATGCTCAATGCTTAACAGTGCCAAGTCACTCAACCGAGTTTGGGCCATGGTACTTCTTAAGTATGACTTAATTAATTTAAGTTTTGAAAAGCTTCTTTCCGCTGTAGCTGTTGTGACAGGTATGGTAAAATAAAGCTGCAAAGCTGTAGTTAAGTCTGGGAGGCAGCTCATAAGGCAGCTGTTTTCTTCAACCAGTAAATTCATCATTTCTCGAATGCTTTTCTTGTGTACAATTTCTTTGGCCATCAGAGCTTTGAAGGATATTACTTGGTCAGGCAGTGATGTGGAAAGGTCACCAAGGATACACATTTACCAGAGCCTTACTTTTCTCCACTATTGTCTCTTGTGAGAAATTTACTAAATTCTGAGGCGTCAGGAATGAAAACCTATCATCAATGCAACGCAATCCTTCGAATCTCATTTGTAGCTGAGCTATTACAATATCTAGTGTTGCACTGAAAACATTTACTTCAAATGATTTCACTGGGTCGTCAATTCTATGGTCAACTGATAATTCAACAAAGAAGTGTTTTACAACTCGCTTACGCTTATTTTTCATGTTACAAGTTATGTCCCATGACTGGGCCAACTGTTTAGCACCAGCAAGAAAGCCGGCAAAGTCCTTTCTTAAAACTTTTAATTCATCACAAGCGCGGCTTAGAAACTGCCACGCTCTGCCTAGGTCAACAGTTGGCCTCTGTAGTGCTTTTGAAGTTATATTTACATTCTCTAAAATCTTAGTTTCAAGGCAGAGCACAAGAATAAATTCAAAGTTTTCCAGGTGGTTTCTAATTGCTAATGCTTCTTCTGCCTCGGGTTTTTTTGAGCTGTACAGAATAATTTCTGTCAAACAATCACATTTTTGAAATAATTTCTTAAAGCTAACAGACAGTCGTGTCTAGAAGACCACCTTGTTGGACATAGCTTTTTTAAAGTTAGATTTTTGGCAGAGCTGTCTTCTTTAACGGCAATGTTAAGTTCTTGCCATCTATGTAAGCTTTCACTGAAAAACACATAAGTTTTCTGAACTATGTCATAAAATTGTCTTATTTCAGAAATATTTTTGGTACTGAATCATTGATCACCAAGTTCAGGTTATGTGCAGCACAGTGTACGTAATCCGCGTTTGGGACAATATCCATAATTCTTTTCTGTAACCCAGAGTATTTCCCGCTCATTGTTGCTGCACCGTCATAACCTTGACCTCTACACTTACTAATGTCAATTTCATTTGTTTTCAAAAAGTCTAAAATCTTACTTTGAAACCCCTCCACTGTTGGGATCCTTTATTTCTTGAAATCCCAAAAAGGACTCACTAATCACAGTTTTATATTTGCCAGGAGATTCTTCTACTATGTTAATGTATCTGATTACAACACTCATTTGGTCAATCTTAGAAATGTCTTGTGTGCTATCAACAATTATAGAAAAAAAAAGGAGACGAGTGAATCTGTTTTAGTAAGGCAGTCAATACTGATTTTCCTAGCAAGTTAATGATTTCATTTTGAATGTCATGGTGGAGGTATTTTGATCTGGTTTTTTCATTTTCTAAGTGTGCACTAAGGAGAGAATCGTAGCGAGAAACTAAAGATAGCATGTTCAAAAAATTTCCACTTTCAGGATTTATTTCATGTAATGATTCTCTACGGCCATGAAACGGCAATGAACACAGTGCCATGGTTCAAATGACATCCACAATCCGTATGAAAATATCTTTCCATTTTTTCCGCTCATCGGAAATTTAATCAGCTACCGTTTTACTCTTTTTCCAAGTGGCATACGTGAGACAAGATTGTAAATGAGCATTGCTACTTTCATGAACTTTAATTTTTTTACTGAGACCTTTCCAATCTCTAATATCGCCTTCACGCCAGCTTTGGGCATCAGCACTTTGGCTGAAAAGCCAACATGGTAAACAATAGACTCCATCTAGATTATGAGAGTAGCAAAGCCAAAACCTGTGAACAATTTGGCCTGCTGCAGTTTTGAAAGAATAATATGCTGTACGAAAGACCGATTAGAAACGGAATCCTTCGGGAAATGGCCCTTTGGTTGACAAGGTTCACTTAACGTTATTAACTTTTTCACCTCGTCTGTCATTGCAGCTTGATTTTTATAGAATGCAATATCTGTCTCAAAACTTTGGCAGTTTGGATCGGAAGGGCCTGCTAAACTAGTTTTATTTGCATGATTACTTATAACTTCAGTTGGTTCAAACTGATTTTCTGGTCCAGGTATGTCTTCGGACTGGCGAACACATTCAATGCCTAGCAGTTGTTCTTCTTGTTCATGTTGCAGTTGCTTATTTGTTTCCGTAGTTGTATCACTTGTATCCGACGGACTAATGTTTAAATCAGGTTTATTGTCACTGTCACAATCAACTTCAAGTCCGATTTTTGTTTCTTTTTCATTACTTGCACTTGGCCCGGGATTGGGTTGTTCAACTTCACATTTTGATGATTTTTTTAAAAATTGGTAGAGTTTTGAGAGTTTACTTTTAGATTCTTCTCGTTGTTTTTGCAGTTTCATTTTCTTAGCACCACTTAAATATTCACGCTTACTTTCCATTTTATAAACTCTGTCTCTAACACTCTAACTCTACACAAAATACAAAAACTAAAATCAAATGTTAAGTCATTAAACTTAAACGGCACTAAATTATGAAATGAATGCAATCAGTACTATCGCGCAGGAGATGCGACGCACTACTGAGTACTGAACTACTCGTACATTGTGTTGTGTTTGTTTACGTCTCCTCAGTGCCGAGTGACTCATCGCACGGACATACGGGCACCACAAGACTACAAATGGTGGTCTTCGCTTACAAACTACAAACAGTAATGTCATTTCGGAAAACGTAGTTTTTTTGTATGTCTATACACTTAAATAATACGTATATTTCGTATTTTAAATACGAAAATTTGCCGGTAGTCGGATCCCATTAAAACTTTTTTTCCTATTATAGCTCGTTTCATATTTTTTTCTAGGGGCCAGAGGGTTGGGGCCCCCGCAGCGCGGGGTCTGCGGGGGCCTTATCGCCGCCATTGACTGGCTGCGATACTACATCAGCATTTTTCAAAAGGGGTAAAACAACAGTATTTAAATTGTTTGAAAACATGATTTAATTGATTGCGCTAAAGTATTTAAAAAGATTGACTCTTCTCCACAAGACATCATCACAAACGGGATTCGCTTTCTTCTTGCTCTATATGGAGCTCCAAAAAAAATTGATTGTTTAGACAAGTACAGATATTTAAGTTTTGTAAAAAATACACGGAACAATAAAAGAGTACAACTATCTTGTCTTCCTCCAACATCTGCTTCTGCTCATCAACACTTATATTGAGTATACTATCAAGTTCAAGTGTGGCTAGGCAATCAACTGGACCCAGAAGACTGGGGTTGGAAATTAATAGATAATACTTTGGAGCCAATTCAAACTTTACTCCCACCTGCTCTGGAAAGACTTCTTAACACTATTTTTTGCAATTGCAAAAAAGGTTGTAGTGCAAAATGTGGCTGTAAAAAAAAAGTCGGATTATTTTGTTCACCAGTATGTACCAATTGTCAAGGCCAGTCTTGCTCCAATGTTGAATCAAATGCAACAGATGAAGATTTTTATGATATCAATGAGGAGACAACTGATGTATCTTTTTCAGAACAATTTTCAGATATCCAGCAAGAAGAAAGCGAAGAAGACATTACTGTTGAAGTAGCATTTGAAGATTATCAGTCAGACTAACATTTTCCCGAAATCAACAATAATTCGAGCCACTTAAATCATTTCCAATAGTACCATTTTTTAGTTAATAGAATATTTTTTAACAAAACTCATTCACAATAGATCGTGGAGTATGCCTACCGGGGACACCACGTTAAAAAAAATGCGCCAAGTACACTACCTCACAGGTGGTGCGGAAATGTGTGCATATTATGTAGAATTCAACTTTTAGAATCGCGATTTCTCAGGAATGGTGATTCTTAGGAAAAAAAGTATAAGAACAATTTTTGTAGATAATTTCATGATCTACAACTTTTGTCTGACCTATTTTTATGATAAAACTTACTGTTTACCAGAAAAATGCAAAAAACCAATATTTTTTACCTTTGACCTTGAATAATTTTTTAGCAGACGTGGGATCGATGGGGATTTTTGACATTTTATTTGTAATAGTGTTCCCAAGATCTGTACCAACTTTCAGCTCTATGCGAATTATTGTAAGATTGAAATGTCTACTTTGACCGGACTATTAGTGTAAATCTACTTTCGCATGTCAATCCCCATTACTGGAGAGGGGGCCTATCCAGAGGACCGAATTGGTGAAATACCTGAGCGTTCGGTTAGACAGGTGCCTCAACTTCAACAACCACGTTCCAAATACACTAAAAAAGTTCCAGGAGTGCTAAATTTCCTCATGCTTTCGTGGAACACTTGCCTAGTTCTCCGCCACAAGATTATTGTATTTGTTGCTTTTGGGGCAGAAATCAAATATGAGGCGTCCCCTTGATCGTCTCTTCTGTCGGCCACCAACAAGCTTAGGCTGGTAGCATTACAAAACCATACTTTCGGGCAGTGGTGTAAGCCTACCTAGGCCACTGGAGGCCTGGGGCGGACATCTTTCTGAGCCCCTCCCCTTTATATCCAATTTATTTTTAAGTAATACATAGCAAAAACACTTTACTGTTACATATTTATTGTCTAATTACCATACTGATACATTTAGTTAGGAAGCTGTATTGATTGGTTATAAGACGCAGTAGTAGTTTGAAATAAAAATCCACTTTCATATTGTACTCATGGTTTTGTTCACTCACGCAATATGTGATGCATTTTTTTGTGAATTCGTTTGTTCGAGTAACTGGCCCGTTTTCCGCACTTCGAATTATCCACTGTTCAGTAAAAATTGTGGTGAGGTTTTAAATAAATTTTTGGTGTTCTGAAATGTTAAAAATTGTTCATTGGTGTAATCTCTTTTAGCATAGGCCTACATGTTATCGCCGGGTATTCACTCCGCCGCAGAGGCGTAGCTAGGGGGGGGGGCAAGGGGACAGCCGCCCCGGGCAGCATAGCCAGGAGGGCGGCAAAGTGAGCATAGACTTGAAAAAATTGTTTTCAGTTTATAAAACTAAAACTTGTTTCTTTGATATGACTATTCCTTAAGAACTACAGGAATATAAGATTTTCTTAATATAAGATTAATAACTACAAGTTCCAAAAAGTTTATGAAGTCTTTTATTCACGGAAAATCGAACCCTGAGTGTCAAAGTACGTATTACAATTAACAAGGAATCAACTTGCTATCATAAAATGGATGTTATTAGCAATGAGGCTGTTGATAAATATGGTAAAGTTAACGACATGAATACTTCAAACTGTGAAAGTGTCAAAGTACAGTTACAAGATTCAGTTGGTTCTAGTACCATGGATGATGTTGCATCGTGCAGTTTTGAAATTACAGGCGATGAAGGACAGAACATTACTAGCAACAACGTAGACCGTGTTCCCGGTGCTGCTCTACAAGATATGGGAGTTTGGCCAAGCGAGAAATCTCGGTCCTTCTGGATATAGTGGTGAATAGAGGAACATATCAGTTGCAGAAAAAGGACAGCCATTTTCCTGAAGATGAAACTGGACGATTCTTAAACAGGTATTGGTTTGAGAAAACCTTGCAAAATGGCGAAAAGTTAAATCGCACTTGAATGTGTTTTTCTACAACTAAAAAATTTCTATTTTGCTTTTGTTGCACTTTACTTACACAAAAAACTATCAAAGATTTCAATAGTAAAAATGGGTTTTCATCGTGACAAAAGTTAAATCCCCAGATCATGAAAATAGCCCTGCTCATTACTTTGCGTTTGGAAGAAATTGGAACGTTCTTTAAACAAAGGGGGACTTATTGATGATCTACTTCATGAACAAATGAATAAAGCAGTTAAGACATGGAAAGAAATCTTTGAACGGGTCATTGCACAGTAAAACTCTTGCTGAACAAAATCTGGCATTGATAGGACATCGAGAGTCAATTAACGATCCAAATCCTGGAAACTTTCTGGCTTTGTTAAAATACTTGGATACATTTTTAACGTATAAAAATATATTTTTTGTACAACGTGTTAAAATACTTTATTATGCTTTGGATAAATAAAGGATTGACACTTCTGGAGACGCTAACGGACAAATTAAAAGTTTGGATGAATGAGCTGTGTGACAATGTCGTTACTAAGGCAGAGCAGGTATTATTTAAATGAATGGGGTGTCAGTATAACAAAAAGAATAAGAAGGAAGCACGATGCCAGGGAAGTATGCAGACGATTCTGTATTAACCGTTTGGCAAGAAATGCGACGTTCTCTAATAGAAATTGGACAAACTGTCAGTTGAAATTTGAAGCTGTTTCTCTAACATAAAAGAATTAGAAAACGCTTTGGGTTCCTCTGTAAATTTGAGGTGTACGTAAATGTTGGAGATATACATTTTAAGAAACAGCTTTCCCAAATCAATAGTAAGTCCACAGTGCTTGCAAAACTGTACCCACATGACCTAAACAGTGAAGATTCGTTCAATGATTTGAAAGACGTCATACTTTTATTTAAAAAGGAAAAAGTTTTATATATATAGTAACATAATAAGATTATGCCCTAGAATAAATATAAATTAATCATCAAAATTCATTGTGAATTATGCCTAGATGCAATCTTTCTTATAGATAATATGCAGAAAAGTATAAAAACAATTTAACAAATAAAGGAATGAAAATAAGATGTAACTATTTGAAAATAAATAATAATTTCAATGAGTAAAAAGTAATAAAAAAGGAAATATTATGATAAGTACACGCAATGGGAATACCTAATAAAAACCTATTAATTAATTATTTTAATGGCAATGACAAGACTATCAAAGTTTTCAGAATTTTGTGAAGTGAAAGCGCATAGGAAATAGACCTTCTTATAATATAAACAGTGAGTAACACATGTAATTTATATAAAATAACTATGTAACTAACCTAATAAGATTAAGTAATGTGTACAATAAATAAATAATCCATATTGTTAGTAATAATAATTCAGCTTTCAATCTGTTGTAAAGTGAACAACAAATTTACATGCTTGGACAGGTGGGTCATGCCACTCAGCTGTGTCTGTGTGTACACGTGTATCTGATGTGTGTGTGTGTGAGGCCAGTTGATTCCTGTCAAGCATCACCCCTAAATAAATTATATGAATTATTTAAATGGTGATAAGTGTATAATAAATATCACAAAATCAAATACGCCACGGTGTGTATAAAATAAAGACGTACGTGTGTATAAAAAATAGTGCAAAAATAATAAAAAGTGCGAATACAGTGAAAACAGACATAAATAAAACCCATAATAAATAAGATAACGAGAAACGGTTTAAACATAAGTGTACACATAAAAATTACCGACCAAATGAATATCAGGTAATTTGCAAAAAAGGCTTCGCATGTTGCGAAGACAAGTGAAAAAAGTGTATGAATAATCGTGTTTGTATAAGGACGCCACGACAAACCGATTCATGGAGAGAATTGTCGAAACATGAATTTTGCACCCTAGACTATAAATACGCGAGGCACATCAGCCTTGTTCTCTTTCTCGTTCAAGCACAGTGGCATGCTTGACAACATCATCACCTTCAGGACACCACCGTTGCAGCCAGAGACGATTACAGAGGACGGGGGAGCAGCACACTACATGGGATAAATTCCAGATGTAGAGGACGAGTCATCGGATTTCCAAGAGGACCAGGAGGACGAGGAAAGGATCCAGGACTTCACAACTACGCGCGATTCACCAACAAAGGACTCAGGACCAGGAAAGGGTACACTGAGGAACCACTACAATTAAGGTGAAAGAAAGAAAGTCGCTTATCCGACATCCCACCGCAAATCGGCAACAAGAACTGCAAGTTGCGAGCGTGAGCGTAGTCTATTTTTTCTTGCTCCCGACTCTACCACACCTAATTAGTTACCCCGACTGTACAGTCTACACTATGACTCATGTGTCTGTCATTCGCCCCACCCTCACTCACTCACTCACTGTCACAACTCACTACTCAGTGCAGTGCAGTTTATCATTGTATGCGGATCGGTTTATCGTCTGTTACATGCGTATGTGTCTGTGTGTGTTAATTTGACAAACGTTGTTGTGTTGTTTAAAAGTTGAAATTTATGCAAGTATGGCGACGAAAAGAAAGAAAGTTGTTGTATCGATGGAACAAAAACTTGAGCCAATCAAGAGACTGGACAAGGGAGAGACAATGCAGAAGGTAGCTGACGACTTTGGCATTGGACGGGTAACAGTAGGAGACTGGAAAAAAATGAATATAAATAGAAAAATGGTGTTCAAGCACAGTGGCAGCAGTGGCATGCTTGACAACATCATCACCTTCAGGACACCACCGTTGCAGCCAGAGACGATTACAGAGGACGGGGGAGCAGCACACTACATGGGATAAATTCCAGATGTAGAGGACGAGTCATCGGATTTCCAAGAGGACGAGGAAAGGATCCAGGACTTCACAACTACGCGGGATTCACCAACAAAGGACTCAGGACCAGGAAAGGGTACACTGAGGAACCACTACAATTAAGGTGAAAGAAAGAAAGTCGCTTATCCGACGTCCCACCGCAAATCGGCAACAAGAACTGCAAGTTGCGAGCGTGAGCGTAGTCTATTTTTTGTTGCTCCCGACTCTACCACACCTAATTAGTTACCCCGACTGTACAGTCTACACTATGACTCATGTGTCTGTCATTCGCCCCACCCTCACTCACTCACTCACTGTCACAACTCACTACTCAGTGCAGTGCAGTTTATCATTGTATGCGGATCGGTTTATCGTCTGTTACATGCGTATGTGTCTGTGTGTGTTAATTTGACAAACGTTGTTGTGTTGTTTAAAAGTTGAAATTTACGCAAGTATGGCGACGAAAAGAAAGAAAGTTGTTGTATCGATGGAACAAAAACTTGAGCCAATCAAGAGACTGGACAAGGGAGAGACAATGCAGAAGGTAGCTGACGACTTTGGCATTGGACGGGTAACAGTAGGAGACTGGAAAAAAATGAATATAAATAGAAAAATGGTGTGCCTCAAGAGTTACGGAGGGTGCATAAAAGAAAGAAAAACTATGAAAAAATGTGACTGAAAAAGTTAGTGAAGCTTTGTATGTTAGGTTTACACAGTTCAGGGACAAAGGTGTGCCTATTTCAGGGCCAATTTTACAGCAAAAGGCATTGCATTTTCGTAATGAATTCAATGAAGGGGACCCAGATTTCACAGCACGTGTCGGTTAGCTCAACCGATGGAAGAAACGCTACGGTATCCATCAGTTAAGTGTTTGTAGTGAAAAACTATCATCGAATTTTGAAGAAATTGAAGCATTCAAGAAAAGATTTCAGGAATTTATTGAAACTGAAAGCCTAACAGGTGATCAGATATTTAACTGTGATGAGTCAGGCCTTAATTACAAAATGTTACCTAGTCTTGCAGCCAGAACTGAAGCGGCAGCCCCTGGCTACAAGCGTAGTAAGGAAAGGCTGACAATTTTAGCATGCAGCAATGCTACAGCAAACCTCAAAATGGACCTTGCAATGATTGGAAAGTCCAAAAATCCTAGAGCCTTTAAAACAGTTTCAAAAAACGCTCTTCCTGTAAAATACTACAGTCAGAAAACGGCATGGATGAGCAGTGAAATTTTCAAAGACTGGGTTTTTTAAGGAATTCATTCCTTCAACAGAGAAGTTTTTGAAATAAAATAATTTACCCAGAAAAGCAGTTTTGTTGGTAGATAATGCTCCAATGCACCCTGATGCAGAGGAGCTTCAAGATGGTGACATTAAGGCAATGTTTCTACCCCCCAATGTAACCGCCATATGCCAACCTATGGATCAGGGTGTTTTGGAAACGATAAAAAGGAACTATTGCAGGAAGCTACTGTCCACAGTGATAGAAGAAATTGAAGAAGGACAAGACATTATTGAAAAATTGAAACGAATCAATGTAAAGGATGTTGCTTATTGGGTTGCAAGGGCCTGGGCTGACATAAGGGCTCCAAAAATTGCCAAATCATGGAAGAAGCTGCTAGGCGACGATGAAAGTATGGAAACGGAAAGCACAGATGAAACCGAAGAAACCATTCTATCTTTAGTGCAACGTATCCCTGGATGTGAGGATGCATCTTTGCAAGAAATCGAAAGTTGGATGAAGGATGGTGATCAGTATGTAACTGATGGAGAAATTGTCGCTCTTGTCAATTGCGATGACAACAAAATTGAAGATCAAGGTCAAGCACCAACTGTTGAGCCTCTCACAATTTCATATAATGACAGAGTTAAGGCTCTAGAAACTGCAATTAAATACATTGAGCAACAACAAGAAGCTACAGGAATCGACATAATGATGCTGCAAAGATGGTGAGACTTGGCAGCAAAGAAACGGCACTCATCAGGAAAGCAGACTACGATAAAAAATGTCTTTAAATCATCACAGGACTGAACTTTTTAAGTGTATTTAACTTCAGACAATTCTGTAACTGTAAGTTCATTTTTTCAGTTAATTTTTTCTGTTGTTTTGTTGTAAAACATGATTATTAGGTTCGTAATGTGCAAAATTATAACATAGTTTGACGTTTAATAGGCTTTTTCTTAACACCTCCCTATTATCCGACATTTTTGCTTATCCGACGTTCTGCCAGCCCGTTTATGTCGGATAAGCGAGACTCTCCTGTAATCCAATGTATTTATAATTATAAGAGTATTTTATGTTTGTACAGAATATGTGATATTACGTGTATGTAATCAATAAGTATGGGTACTACGATTACCCATACACATGCGATAATAATGAAATTTTAATTAATAAATGTTTTAATTATTTTAAATAAATTACGTTATTATTACGATTACACCCATTGAAAATTTGTAACGTTATAAATATTTGTGCTACTCAACAGGGGGCTCATCAACGATAAATAACGTTATAAAATATTTGTCTCCCAAGAATGTGGGGCTCAACAAATATTAACGTTATAATATATATATATATTTTTTTGGGTTAAAACGTCCTGCAACGTTGTGTCTAATTGCCAATATCTCCTGTCGTTGCAGTTTTCTTTGGTTAGACCTCGTACACTCATTGATCTTCTTACACCTTGTATCCATATTACTTTCGGCCTTCCCCTTTTTCTGTTCTCCCGTGGTATCCATTTCATCACTCTCTTTGGCAACCTCTCCTCCCCTATTCTCTGCACCTGCCCATACCAAATGAATTGTTTTTTCTTGATGTATTCTAAAACGGTTTCTTTTATATTCATTTGTTGCTTTATTGTTTCGTTTCTAACCCGGTCTAATTTTGATGTTCTACACATTCTTCTTAAGGCGTCCATTTCTGTGGCTTCTGTCTTTATTTTCAGATGTTCTTTCATTCTCCATGTCTCAGACCCATATACTAATGTGCTCTTAATCATTGTGGTGTATATTCTCATTTTCTTTTGTTTTCCTATTTCGATGCTCCACAGTATTCCATTTAGAGACTTAATTATTGTTCTTGCTTTGTTTACTCTACACTTTATTTCTGTATCGTCTGTCCCTTCCTTGCTAAAATTTATTCCCAGATATTTGTAATTCTCACATTTTGCTACAATTTCACCGCTTTCCAATACTATGTCGGTCATGTCCTCTCCTATACAAAAATATTTTTTTCCACATTCATCTGTAGTCCCCATTTTCCGTATTCTTCCTTCAGTTTGCGTGACATTTATTCTAAGTCATTTGTGCATATTACTTGATCATCTGCAAACTGAAGTGTATATAGACAAGTGTCATCGTCGATTTGGATGCCCATTCCACTGCATTTCTTTTTCCAGGTTGTTAAAGCTTTGGCGACTTATATTTTAAAAATTGTTGGGGAAATGCAGCATCCTTGTCGCAGACCTTTGTTGACTGTAAAGGGTTCTGATATTTTATTTCCTAATTTCACTGCAGATTTCATGTTATTGTATAAGTTTTGGACAGCCTTTACGAGGGTATGATTGATGTTGGTATTTTGAAGCACTTCCTATAGTTTTGATATTGGTATGTTATCATAAGCTTTTTGTAAGTCTATAAACATTAAGTATATTGGTCTATTTCTTTCTATTTTCTTCTCTATAACTTGTTTTAGTGAAAACACGTCTGTACAAGACCTACCAGCCCTATACCCACTCTGCTCTTCCTCTTCGTAATTTGCATATTCCTGTTCTATCATGTCTCTTATTATTCTTGCATATACCCTGCTTATTGTATTTGTTACCGATATTCCACAATAATTGTTGCATTTTAATTTGCTTCTCTTTTTGTGTATTGATGTAATGTAAGCTGTTTTCCAGTCTTCGGGTACATTTTCACCACTGATGTATTTTGTAAATATATATGACAGAGACATGAAGAGTTTTTCAGTTCCATTTTTTTAGTAGCTCAGCATTGATTCCACCTGGCCCAGGGGATCTTCCATTTTCTAGTTTGATTGTATATTTAACTACTGTTGTATCTATCTGTATTTCTTCTCATTCAATTTGTATTTCTGTTTGTGCTTGCTGACTACATTCAGGTCTTTCAGTCAGTAAGGTTTCATAGTGCTGAACCCATACGTGTGCAGGTATTAGTTGTAGTGGGGTGCTGGTTTTTTCGTTGTTTTTAACCTTGTTAAGGAATTTCCATGTTTCACTACATTTTCATCCTCCAATGTACGCCTCTATTTCTTGACATTTTCTGTCCAATGTTTCTCTTTTTCTTTCTATGATTTTGAGTCTTGTTTCGCTTTTCTTTTCTTTATATTTTTGTGATCTTCTTCATCCTTTGTGTTTAGCCATTTCTTATACAACAGATTTTTTTCATTAACTAGTTTTTCTGTTTGAGAATTCCACCAATATTTGTTTCTTTTCCTAGATTCCTTGAGACCTAGATCTTTTTTTGCAGCTGTTCTTATGCTGTATAGTATAGTGTCATAGACCTCAGCTGATGTTAAATTTTCCGGATTTAAAAGATAATTGTCTAATTTTGTTTGATACAGATATTTAACACTTTGATGTTGTAGACTTTCTAAGTTATATTTTTCATCTGTAATATTTGCATTTTGATGATCTGGGATTGTTTCTGCTGTTTTTTGTCTAACTGGGAAGAATATTTTAGCTCCAAGTAAATAATGATCTGATATGTTGCAGATTCCCCCATGCACTCGTACATCTTCAACCTTTAACAGTGTATGTTGTTTCATTATTGTGTAGTCAATGATTGATTTTAAATTCCTTGTGTGTTGTGTCCATGTATATTTGTGAACATCCTTATGATTAAAATAACCATTGCTAATTTTAAGTTGATATTGGTCACATAAGTCGATGAGCCTTTCTCCATTCTCATTAACTGTTTCTTTTCCGTATGGTCCTACTATATTGTTGTTTCTCATTTTTCCTGTCCAACTATTTAAGTCTCCTAAAATTATTAATTCTCTGTTGTCCCCTACTTTTAATATTTCCTGATTCAGTGTTTTAAAAAAACTGGCTTTTTCACTAACAGTGGCATCATTTGACACACCATAGACTCCAAAACACTCAGTTTATGTTGTAAGATGTTCATATTTACTCTAACGATATTCTCATTTATTGCATCGCAATCTGTTATTTTATTCTTTAGTTCCTTTTTCACTAGTATAGATACACCTCTGCTTGCATGCTGTTCTTTGGGTACGCCACTATGAAGATGAAGGTAGGTGCCAAAAAGGGAAAAAGTTAACGGAGAACAAAAAGACTTTACACCTCAGGGACTGCTACAATACATTTCTTCAATGAGATTAGAAGCCTAAAAAACACTAGCAACGGGTTTAAAAATGTTTCTTTACCAGTGTCTGTCTTCTTGTGAAAGATCGTTAGTAAGCTTAAATTAATTAAATCGTACCATGATCAACAATATCTCAAGAAAGAGTATCAAATCTAGCGATACTTTCAATTGAAAATGACATTGCTTTGTCTTTAGATTATAGTGATTTAATAACTCACTTTAAGCAATTAAGACCAGAAAAGTTACATTTTAAAATGTCTTGTTTTAAATATTTATTAAATATTAAGTGATTATTAATAGAAGACGGAACAATTAACCTGTAATGGTGATTTATTTTATTACTTTTAATGTAATTCTTTGTTTAACTTTGTTGCTTTATGATATTGTTTTGGCAATTGCGCTTTAGACCTACAAGGAATTTGCATGTTTATTAGAACATTTTTACGTTACAAATTTTGTATAGTCTACACTTGTTAATAATAAATGTATACGAACTAAATACCGGTAATATTATATGTATTTTCTTAATTTTAACTTAACAAATATAGTTAAGACGTTTGCTGGATATGCTTTCATACAAAAATCTACATATCTGCATTTATTAAGTACTTTGTTTACTGGATGAGCCTTCATTTTTGCTCTTTTGTCCCCCTTTAATTGTGAAGGTGAGGCGGCCGACGATCTCCTTGGCCCGGGCACCATAAAGCCTAGCTATGCCACTGCTCCGCCATTTACATTTTCGTACCGAGGCATTGGCTTCTTGAGTCGCTGCTGCTGCCGTTGCTGTCCGTGCTGCTTGGGGTTCAACTTGCAACTTCCGACTGCGTGGTGTGGCATTGACACCAGGTACAACTGACGTTTCTTTTCTAATATGAATAAATTTATAATAATAAATTTACCATTATAAGTTTTTTTTAATATCTATAAATACTTTATGAGGTAGATTTCTAAATAATATGAAAAAATCTTTGAAATCGATTGATTAAATCCTGGACCTCTCCTAGTGTTGCGTTTCAGGACGTGACAATAGAACATTTGCAAATAAATTAAAACATCTGGCAAAAACCTTAATTTTCCAAATCTGGAGGCCCCTACTAAGTGAGGCCTGGCGCGGTCTGTCCCCCCCTTTAGTCCACTACTACTCTCGGGGCAACATGTGTCATGTCAGAAATGATTTTTTACATCAGGGCTTCCAATTCCTTACCTGGAGGGTTTTATATCATCCCTGGTAATATTTTTTTTTTTTTTTAGCAAAGTCCAAGGAATTCAACTTCCTGCAACATCCATCAGTTAAACACTACGAACAGCATACCTCCCAGACATGGACTACTCCTCCCACGGACACTACTTGGCAATTTATCATAGGCCATTCTTCACATGAACCCCAAATTTCTTGACCACCGTCTCCCTAATATCCCGTGAGCCATTGCCTGGCAGAAGCCAGACACCAATCTATTGCAGTGGTTTCCTCATGCTGCACACATTTCAGCATCAGTGTCTGCATCAAGATTTAGCACAGACGGAACAGAAACAGCTCAAGCCACCTCGGTTGCACTGTTATCCTAGACACGGAAAAGTGTGAGCTGTGCAAGTGCCTCATTGCGGGAGCCATCCGCCTTGGCGAGGTACCTCACGGTGCCGGCTGATGCCTCATGGGGGCCCTGCCTACTACCAGAAGCAGTACTTACTGTTTATAGCCAGTAATGTTCTAAGACCCTGTCGGTCAATCCTTAAGGAAGTCACGGAACCGTACTTCTGATGTTTGCTTGGCCGGTGCACAAAACATATCTAATGGAACACATCTACTCAAGGAGTTTCGACTATGCTGAACTGTTGTCCAGATAGGAAAGAGCGAGGTGCAGAAGCCTTAGCACGGCAGCCCAACCATCATGACGCACTTAATGCCCACACCAGCAGTGGCTCGACGCTCGTGTGAGTGATTTATTAAGGGAGCAACGGAGCTACACTACAGGCATTGGGCCTGGCCGAAGCAATCAAAATACACAAGCTATATTTGCATGTCCTATCATATAAAGGAGACCCGCATCCTAACACCGTTTTGCTGCACTTCAAGAAAGTGGCATTCATCGAGGTGCGGCCCGGACAATGCAGATTCATCAGAGCACTAAGACAACTTCTGTCGACAACACGAAGACGCAACATTAACGTCACCAAGTAACCTATGCCTACCACGAACAGAAACAATGAATATTTTGATTTATCTACAAAAGTTGAGCCAATTACACATGTTATAATTCACGACTTCCAAAAACAAAACAACACATGTTGTTTTCATATGCTTGGTATATGTGATAAAGTGGTTGGAGTACTCTGGCAAAAAATGAGGCATTTTGCCATATGAATTTCAATAATGGACCTTTTTTTTACAAGAACATTCTATCAACTGAAGAGGTCGCGGTTATCAAAACTTTTGTAAATAATCTTGGAAGCAAGGAAAAAGTGAAGTGGTCTGAGTGAGGATGCAAGGATGAGAATAAAAACATAATTGAACTACTTACTTCTCTGTAACTTATCAGAGTTTCTTTCAGTTTACAACAAATATAATTAATTTCGTCTGCAAGTTATACTTGCTTGTAAGCCATGCATACACAGATCAAAGCTGCATATGAGAGACGACAGAATTCCACAAATAAGTCTGTGTATGAAAATACAGCAATGAAAATCATATTGCATATGTTTCAATGTGATGTGCTCAAAATAAGCAACATCAATGATGATAATAAGGAAACTATGAAATATGTAGAGTTCCATGTGGGACATAAACTTTGTAATTTACGCTCATAAATAAGTTGGTGCAAGTTCAAATATATAGTGAGACACATAAAAATGTGTGTAATTGAGTTATGACAGTCAAGTGCGCATGTGCGTCTAGAGAGTAATCGGGAAAAGCATTATAACACCCTTATTAATTAGGATTTTGAGTTGGACTTGGACAAGAATGTAATTCACAATATAACAATTTGCCGTAATTAGAATGTGTGAATGTATTTTTTTTATAACTCATAAAAATGTATAATCATGTATAGCTCATAATTTTAAAGCCATAAAAAGAACACAAAATTTTAGATTATTTCTCTGCAGGTTCAGAACAATTCTCGACCACAGTTGAAACAGTGTTTCCCGTATTATGGGAAGATTGTCTATACAGGTTTTGAAACATACTTGAGGCGTACACAGACCCATGAAATTTCGAACCCAGCAACAATCTGAAAGCTACCGACTCTACCATGTACACTGTTAAGAACATAACACATGACTGTCAAAAATCAAGTGTAGATCATCACGTCAAGAGACTTCAGCTACAGACATTCATGAGAAGTCCAAATTTTATCATTCTAATTTAAAGCTTAAGAGCTTTTAAAGACTAAAAAATGTATAACAATGAACTATTATTAGACAGTTAAAGTTAATTTCTGTTGCACAACAGACTAATTTGTAGAGTCAACAGTAAGAAGTTTTACATTTTAACCACTGTTAAATTAAATTTAACTTCAACCAATAAACCATAAATTTGTATCAGCAATAACAATTTGTCTATGCTTATACATAGTGTTGCATATACGCCGTTTTGGATTATCTAAAAAAAAATTGTCCTTATTATAAATTTTTAACTTTACATGTTAGTACTCTATATGAAAGTACAACTGTCTAGGACTATTAACTTTATACTAATAATAATGTACAAGTATACCAGGTTTTACCAAATTCTTTTAGATTTAAAATATAAATAGGATGGCCTGGATAATAATTATTACATTGTACTATACTATATTTAATATACGTATATACTGTATCGTACATGCGTGTGCATCACCACCAATTTTGTTCATAATCTGTTCTACCACCACAAGGAAAGCTCTACAAATCAATTCATTGAACAAGTGAAGTGAGTTATCAGTTTTAATTCGACCAACTGGCATTTGTCTATTTGTTTGGGGTATCCTCACAACTTCTGAATGTGTTAACTGATTTTTGTAAGAAAACTTATCTATGCATGTCCCAACTTTATCGCACAGAGCCCTATTGTTTTTAAGATTGATCCCCCAAAAATTAGAAGGCAGGGGACAAAATGTTGAAAAACCCTCAAAAATCCACGTGAAGTATCAAATCAAAGAGAATTTTAACCAGAAAATTTTAACAGGGCTCAAAACGTTACCAAAATTTTGAAAAAAATCGCAAAAATTCATGTGGGATATAAAATCAAGGAGAATTTTAACTAGAATCTGAATATAGTGTTCAAGTTAGGAAATTTAAAAATGTTGGGACACCAGACCCCCAGGAGCATACCAAAATTTTGAAATGTTACAAAATCCAAGCCAGGTATCAAATTACACAGAATTTTAATCAGAATCTGAATAGAGTATCGAGTTTTAGAAATTTCAAAATTTTATCACATCAAGGGCCAAAAGCAATTAACAGTTTTTTTATTGTAAAAATACATGCTCGGTATCAGACTAAGAGAATCTTGACCTAAACCCAAATCTTGTGATTACATTGAAATTGTGTTAACTTTATGGGCAGCAAGCATCAATAATAGAATTTAAAATTTTGAAAAAATTGTAAAATTAAGGAGCACCAAATTATGAGTAAATTATTCAAACTTGGTATATTTAGTAATTTGACAAAATTAATATCTGCTAACACCCCTTCCAAATTTTGCACCACTTTAAAAATTTTGTAAGCTAAGTACATATTGTTATCAGTTACATTAATTTTTCAAAGGTAATAAAGGCCTAAATTATTTGTCATTTAGTTACTATTGTTAGTTAACTAAACAATGCAACCTTTGGGATTTTTTGTGTTTATTGTATAAAAAAAGTAATAACGGTCGTTTTAAGATGGTTACAATGAGAGCGTAGTTTTGATATATTTAATGTTCTACAATAAATATTACAAATAAATTCACATGTTATATATATATATTTGATGTTTCCAAAAACCTTTGTATTTCAAGGCATAAATGACTTACCAGTTAATTTAATTCTAGCCAGCTCAATTATTTTGCTACAAAAAATAGAGTGTTTGGGGTTTTCATGATGTTTCTTTTACCTTTAAGGTACAGTGAAACCTCCATTAACTGTGATTAACCTTGGTAACAACATAATGACTTTGGTCACTTCCTCGTGACGTTTCTCGGCTAATGCTAAAAACTTTAGCATTACAAAGAACTTTCCTCACAGTTTAAAAAATAAAATTTACTAATTTGATTTTATCTAATTATAAATGTATTTTGTTCAATATAGTGAGCAAGTTCTGCAGCTCACACCGCTTAATAATTTTTAAATTTCATATTGTTACTTTGTAAAATAGTTTTACTGTTTTACTATTTTTTTAATTATGTTATTTAATTTTTATTTTTAATGAAATGACCTTGCTTTATTTTAAATGCATATGTTCTACTTTTGCACAGGCATATGCGTGCGCGCACGCAATCATACACACACACCTATATTAGGACACTGAATCCTGTCTTTTCTGCTTGTCTGAACAGGGGCAAAAAATTTTGCTATCTTTTGCACCGTTTATAGAATACTATCCATCTGTCAATCACTGTGCAAAATGCACTTTTAGAAAAAGTTTTCTGTACATATAACTGTGACTTTACTTGTGTGATGACAATATTGACTTCAGGCTATATCAGAGGATGGTCATTATGTTACTGTTGGTCTGTCCTTTTGTGTGGAATGGAAGCATATACTCTCAAGATAACTATAATGAGACGCTTGGAGACGTTACAGAACCTGGAGACTCAGAAGAATGCTATAAATCTCTTGGGTCAACAGGGTCTTCAACTCTGAGGTCCTTTAAAGAGCGGATGCTCAGGGTGAATTGCTAAACACCATTAAAAACAGAAAAATTGCTTTCTTGTCTGGGGTGGGGGATGTTGCCTCCTGCAATTAATCCTAAAAACCAGAATTGAAGGTCGTTGTGATATTGGAAGAAAACAGCGCTCCTGGCTAAGAAATATAAGGTCATCGACTGCTACCCAAAGCATGGAGTTGTTTTCCTTGACAGAAGATAGAGAAGTCACTTCAGGAATATCACCAACATTTGGCAGACCAATAATGACACAAAGATGTGTGTATAACTCACTGCATTAGTTATTAATAATGTACAAAATCCAGTGAAGTCTTATTACTTTACTGACCTTATTCAAAGATGTGTTGTGTAAAGATATAACTTGTGGTTATTATTTTACATTTTGCATATACATTTTGGGATTTATAAATTAATTGTGACAAAATGTTTCTGCAACAAGGACACCAGATTGGTCTCACATTGCAGCACTGTGAATCACTCAGACATACGAACTTAATATAATAACAGAGACTAACCAGGAGAAGAGAAAATCAGATTAGGTAGAAATGTGGCAGTGGGCTCTTTTTAGATCAGCAAATGGAAATATTATATAAATGTGAATGTCATAAATATAATAAAAAACTTCTGTATTTCCAGATATATGCTTATGTAAAATGGAAAGTACAAGTTCTTTGTGAACTGGTTTACAAGGAATTCCACAACTGATGTGCCTACCTAAAGCTTCTATTGTACTTATTAAAAGATGAATTTAAAATAATACACATAGTTTTATAAAACTGTTACATATAATATTTTCCACGTTCACTTGAATTAGCAAGTACACACGACTGTTTAAGAATATAATGCCAACTCGAGGCAGTTTTCCAAGTCACTAAACAGAACTGCAAGTCACATAACAAAATATAAGTAGCTGTACTTAAAAATTATTCATGCATTTCAGTGCATTTGAGGGAACTGTATTTTAACAAATTATAGTAGACTAAACGTTTATTACTAACTGAACAAGATTTGCACATTCCGCACAAACCAGCTTATTAATTGTACTGCCTATCCCTAATCTGTAAACAAGCCTTGCCTATCTCTACTACTCAGGTGTTTTTGAGACCAGAAAAACACAATTCCTGCTTGCCTGCAACACAGCGTTGGAGCTGCAGTATACACAGGTTGTCTTATAGCACATTTTTTTATACGTGCTGCTACTCCCATAAAGAATACTGCTATTTGTTTTTACTATGCTGGAATTTTTTTTTGTAAATCAGCAAAAATCCAAACAACTAGACAAAACTAATCTTACATAAACACTCTCACTTTTTACATAGTTTTTCATTAACTACCTAATTCTTTTTAATTTGGTTGGACAATTCTGTAAAAAGTCAATATTTAATGTTTTCCACCCCCCCCCCCCCCCACACACACACACACACACACATTTCTTTAAAGTAACCATAGCACACAGAGAGATTAACAGCATCAAAATTATTACTTCATGTCAATGTATAGAATTTGGATAATCCAATATGTCCTGTGAGACAGTTTTTATATAATTTAATGCCAAATGTTTAAGAAATAAACTGAAGATCTCACCATGTTATTTGGTTGTGAGAATAAACGGGTCATCTAACCTACAATTTAAACTTGCCACCTAGTGACTTCTACCTGTTCCTTCATTCGAAGGGGGTTCCTTGCCAGTCAGCTTGTGGATGATGTCAAAAGAGTCACTTTCGCAGCAGTCACTTTCTTTGCAGGAAGCTTTACTGTATGAAGAAAGAATTAATAAAGTGATTCCACATTGTGATACATACCTTAATATTGGTAGAAATGCTGTTGAAAAGTAGTTTAAGATATGAAAATTCTTGACACTAATTTGTTAACAAAATATTGTCTTCATTTTTTAATAGTAAACAGTATTTACTTTCTGAACATACCTTGTATTTAGGTTCAAAATTTCGTACACAATGGAAAAGGTTAGAATAGACTAATTTTTTATAATCTGGCATTGAATCTTATACATAAAATAGTATTTGTTACATAATTGGTCAAAAGCAGCATTAAAGATGATTAAATCACACACACACACCAGCATTTTAAAATATCCATAAATACATTTCATGTTGTATTTTTTATATACATAAAAATTTTTAATAAAATAAACTAACACTAAAAAACATGTTCAATGTCATATCGCCCTTCATGTACTGAATACTTTATATGCCTTATACAGCTTGTCTATTGTGTATATTATACTACCTCTGACCAAAATGACTACCCATTGTATATACAAATATAATGATCAAGTAAGATCCCTGGAAAACCAGCAGCATATTTTTATTTAAGCTGTGTGCATAATGTTTCAGCTTTCTTAATAAAGTTATTAAGAGGTGATAAAGAAAATTTTTAAACAGACTTGATAATTGTAGGAGTGTTTAGCAAGCTGAATTCTCATACACATAATGATCATAAATTGTAAAAAAAAAACTAAATGAATACGAATAATCAATACTGCTGCATATTTAATTATAGCTTCCTTGATATCTTGTTCATTTCACAAAGTTTATTTTGAACAATCAACATATTCTTTTTCAATTATGGTTAATCATCAAGTACAACTGATTAGAATAATTTTGTAATCATGACTAGCCTTATTGTTGTGGTGGACTATTCTATATATTTTACAACAGTCATAAAGTGTAAGTAACAAAACAATACTTAAAATGTGATTTCTAACTATAATACCAAAATTAAATTTTGTCAAGTATGCATAATTAAAAATTCTTGTGTATAGTCCTGCCTTTATTTCTTAGACACTTAGCCTTTGGTTTCCTTTATTTTCAGTGTAAAAATAATGTTTCACAGAAGACAGTAAATTACAGTGAATTTTTTTTTAGCTGAAGTAGATGGATTGCAACTAGAATACAGTAAACTTTCCGCAATACGACACTATTGATCACTGTATTTCACAATTATATAATAAATAAAATTACCTTTTACAATTAACATGATATGATATATTACTTTGTATGTACGGTATTATATTATCAATACTCTAAAAACACCAGTACTTTAGAAAAAAGTCTACAATGTGCACAATGTGTTTCAAAAAAATTATTCCCTCACCAAATAGTTAACAGAGTTTAGATGTAAAAGGTTCTATTGTAATATAATAACTGCTTCAGTGGATGGAATTGTGAATCAAAATCATATAACAAACGATCAATATTTTATGAATACTATGCACATCTTCTTAATGAACAGAGAATCTCATGAAGAAATCGAAATAATTTCAGGATATGTTATACTGTTGAAAATACAGGAAAAAAATTATAAACAAATGTTCAGAAACATTCTGTTTTCCAGTTATAGCTAAGTGAAAAAGTTTGCATTTTCTGTGCCAGGAGAAAAATGAGGCAATACTAAAATTCTTTAACTAAAATTGGTATTTTTCTATGTTCTTTAATCTGCACCATTAAAAATATACCAGAACAGCAATTCCCATAATTTTCGATACAACTGTTGCTAAAGCCCAAAAGAAGAGCCAAAAATAATTTTTAAGTTTGGCATAAATTTACTTCATTTTACACTGCTTGTATAAGTTAAGTTATAAATGTACAATGCATAACTTTGTACAAAAATTCTTTGAATATTTAATTCTAACAAAGATTGTTTAAGTAAAGTAGAAGTAGAATTTTTGTTTTAAAACAGAACAAAATGTGATATAAACTTCAGAATCACAAAAAACTATACAAAATAAACAAAAAAGCATATTACACAGTTACAACCAGAGTATGCAAATTGCTCAAAATGTCGTCTGTCACTGTTAACACAATTCCTTGGGTTATAATTGGTCCATATTGTTATTTCTAAAAATTAACATCTCTCTTCTGTTTATATTTTGTTCACATATTAAAGTATACATGTGACCACACAGGTATTATAGTTCTGTGGCATCAGGTCAGGTTTTAGTCTGTTTTACTTTCAATAAAAGCCGAATTTCTTAAATCTTTGTTTTCCATTTTTGTCATTTTTTTTAGAATTTAATGCTCTACTACAATTCTGTTAGAAATTTTAAATAATTTGTGTGCAATTAACAACATGAGCCAAACATAACAATAATAATAGTGTTTTTTGAGTAACCTTTTTGGACTTCATAACAATCATCTTACACACTATTGGAGATATTTTTTATAAACTACTTTCAAAAAATTTCTCCAGATTAAAACTTAAAAATCCACAAAATATGAGTCCCAGGAAATTTTGTATAGCCTTATTTTTGCATTAATGCAGAAATCGGGGAAAAATTTTTAAGTAACCATAATTCAAAAACAAAACATTTCCAGTCCCATGATTATACAGTTTACCTTTATTTTTACCAATAAAAATACTCGATTTATTTCCCATTTTTTGTGAGATATTCACATATAGTCATACAAAACTGATTAACAGTCACACAAAATGTGATTAACATCACAAAAATTCAAATTCACTGTAGAGTTTAATATAACTATGAGGAAAGGAACGACTATTACTACTACTTCAGTTTTGTGTAAAGGAACATTTCTCATATGATCAACTGCAATGGAGCAATGTAATAACAATGTAAAAATATACATAATATTTTTAATATACACAACCATATATTAATATCACAAGCAATCTGCTCTCAACAAAAATAAATATATACGTAAATATACAAATAATATGTAAATACAAAATGCATAGTGTATGTGCTCATAGTGATTGTAACTGAAGCATAACCTCTGGTTTAAGATATGCTTGTTCTGGTAAGTCTGTAACCCAGTTAAACAGTAGAATGGTTGCTGGAACTAAATGCAATTCTAGTAATGTTTTTGGCCCATCATCGTCTGTCATTCGCTGACCTGTAGCTGTTGACAGAACGAACTCTTCATTTGAAACAACATGTTCTTGCACAAATTCGAACACATCACTCAAATGCTCATACACTCCAAATGTCCCCTGTAAAAATGTTAACACTGTAGTCAAAGAATTCATAATTTTTTAATAACTGACAAAACTGTTACATAAAATACAAGCAAACGATGAAAGATATTTCAACTATGTATGGAAAGTTGATATTATACTACACAATATTCACAACAGCAGGATAAAAAAAATACATTTCTTTACAAGTTTCTTACCAGGCCCTTTGAAACATAATGTCATTATATTATAATTGTATTTCCATATATAAAACTTTGTTAATTAACTAGTTTTACAGGTTACAGCACATAGTTTTTCACTTCAACTACTGTTATGAGTGAGAATCTGGGCAGAACCTAAGGGAGAGGTTCACAATCTCAGTCTCTCGCAGGACCTAATACTTCTTGCACCACTGAAAAAAGTCATGTGAGTGCAAGGCTGAAACGTCTGGTTTTCTTTTTATTTTGAATTTGTTTTAGTTTTTATATAGTTTATGTGACAGTGTTGTATCATCAATAACAACTGTAATTTTAATAATGTTGGATCATGGCCTAACTCCCCCCCTCCCCGGATTTGTTTTCCAGTCAATTACTGGACATCAAAGCCTACGTTCTCTTTTATCTGAACTATATGAAAAGCCTTTTAGACCTTAAGTAATTCAAGATCATGAAAATCTGAACATACATGATATATATTGTAACGTATCAAAACCAAGGTCCCCTACGTTACATAAAAATTATAATAAAAAAACACTGGAGTTATTCATTGTAACGAAGGTCAGGTAAGTGTAAACCCTTATTGAGTAAAAATAAATGATATTAAATACAAATACAAGGTAGTAGAGCCAAAATAAATGTATAGAATACAAACTATGAAGTGGTCAGTGAAGGGTCTCAGTGCAAAGAGTGAGTGATAAGTGCAGTTTTAAATAATTGATGTTTAGTTAATTTATACAAATGAACATCTCATCATGGCATTTATGTTGGAGTTTTGTATGTAGGAGGTGTTGAATAACTACATTAAGAGTGTATTAGTTAATTGATGTTTAGTTAATTTATAAAAATGAACATGTCACCATGGAATTTATGTTAAAATTTATATAGAGTAAATATTTTATAACTACATTGAATAGATAATGGTTGTGTTGTTAGATTATAATTGTAAACTTGCCAGGAAGGCAATAATTGGTGATAATATGCTAAAGAGTTTTACTGTAACTATGTTGTGGACAGATGAAGAGTTCTATACTAAAAAAACTATGTAATGATAAATTAAAAACCAGAATGGAGTAAAAGTTGAATTATTGGCCATTGGATTTAAATGACAACATATCATTCAATAAGTCATCATGCTGAATTTAAATCCAATGTCTTCTATGACACAGTAATACGCACACAACAAGAAGAAAACAAACGACTGCCTGTGTAAGTTTTTGATAACAAATCAGTCGACTTTTAACTTTACGACGACGCGCACGTGAGTGAATACACATAGCTATGTGTTTGCGTGAATACGAATGTTGTGCAGTTTTTTTATTTTAAAACTTAACGACGAGTGACTAGTTCATGATTTAATTTTTATAACCTGATGATGGGACTGTGTTCCTGAAACGCGTCGTTACGCAAATAATCAAGTTGCAAGGAAGGAATTAGATAAAGGTAATTACCAATCTATATAATTTATTAAAAATACGCAACTTGGAGACCGAACCAAAAATGGTACTATTAGAGGCACAGGGATGCAGACAAGAGGTCGTTCAAAGAAGAGGACACAGAAGGAACAACAGGCGGGTGACAAGGAGGTTCAACCAGCACCTGAAGTAGAAGTAATAGTCGGCGATCAACCAGAAAATCAACCAGTTGAAGCAAAACAGACGGAGAACGTAGGCATGCAAGAAATGATAAGGCTAATGATGGAGATAAATAAGAAAATAGATGATAGTAACAAGGAATTAAAAGAAGATAACCAGAAAAATATAGGAACGTTAAAGGAAGAATTAAGTAAGAAAATAGAGGATACTAATAAATCCACAAAAGAAGATAACCAAAAGAACATGGAAACACTGAGTAGAACAACAGAAGAGAATAATACCCAGATGAGTAAGAAGATAGAGGAACAAATGACGGAAATACGTAGAGAAATGAAGGATCAAATGGAGGAAAATACAACGAGCATTAAACAACAAATTGCGGAGGTGAATCAGAAATGGGAAGAGACAAATCAAGAAATACAACAAGCCAAGGAAAGACTAGTGAAAACTGAAGAAACCATTGGACAATTCAGAGTAGAAGTAGAGACCAGAATAGACAAAGTAGAAAACGGCAGTCAAGTCAGGGTAATGGCAATACAGCAAGAAACGCAGGAAAAGCTGGATGAGATACAAAGTAGTATGTCCAGCAGAATGACAAAAATAAGTGACGAAGTAGACCAAGTGAAGAATCAGGTAAACGGTAACAAAGAAAAAATAGAAAGTATGCAACACATCCAACTAAACATACAGGAAGAAATGGATAGACTAAATATCAGACCGACATGCAGTACTCACCACACCACACTAGAGAACAGAGACAGCGTGAATTTCAAAGATTACACGAAAACCCCCACTGAATTTCTGGAACGCGTAAACGAAGGATTAAGTCGAATGAAAAGAAACAGATGGAGCATAATTAAGACCTTGTTGGACGACGGTTTCAAAGGGATAACAGACAATTGGTGGTCAGTGGTAAGGAATGAAATTAACACCTATGAAGAATTTAAACGAGCTTTTCGGTCCAAATACTGGTCGGAATCTATACAATATATAGTGAGAGATAATCTCAGTAATGGAAAATACAATCCCAATCTAGGCCAGTCACCAACAGCCTATTTCCTGGGTAAGGTGTGTGTAGCTCGCAAGTTGGAACCACACATTTCAGAAGAATGTCTAGTAAATAAAATGGCCTATCATTTTGATGAAGGGATCATCCAGGCTAGACTTTGCGGTCAGATCAAGACCATAACAGCCATGGAAGCATTGCTGGGGGATTATGAACAACAAGATTATTACAGGAGGTCGAGAAGACAATATGAACGAACGACTTTTAATAGGGAGGAACAAAATCGTGATCAGCATCAAAGGACAAACCATGCCAATAGGAACAACCACAACCAACGTAATAATAATCATAATAGTAATACATATCATAACCGTAACTATCATAAAATAATAATAATAATGACAATTACAACCAAAATGGTAATAATAATAATAGGAAGGGAGAAGGAATTTCGACAACGGTAGAGGATACCAAGATAATGACGAAGAAACCAACCTAGGAATAGGAGTGTAGAAGATAGACATCCAAGAAACCAAAAAGAGACTGTCCAAGGTAACCAACCTCAGGACAGGGTGGAAAACTAGATGCGGCAGTAAGAACAGAGACCGGCCCATCACTGCGAGAATTGAATGGGTGTGCTATTAATGAAACTACCTATATGAAAACTAACTACTTGAAGAACATTCGAGAGGAATTAATGGAAGAAGTGTCATCCTCTACAAATAACAATAACACTCAGATTATATTTATTACTGCTGAGTTGCAAGGGGTAATGACCAGTGGCGAAGCGTCAGGGGAGACAAGGTAGACAGTGTCTCCCCCAAATAAATTATTCAAAAATTAATTAATTTTTATTTATGCATTAAGTTGCATAAATTACTCAGAAAGGTATAAAACTAATGTAAGCAGTTAAATATCATGCGACATGACGCGAGAGTGAGGCATGGAACTTTGCTGTGTGATGCAATTGGATGCGGAGTATCAGGCTAGACGTTACTTGAAATGTCTTTTTAACAGGGCTGGAGGTGAGGAGGGCTTCGGTGGATGGGAACGAGAGCGGACCTGCGCGCGCAGCATAAAATGCATCCTGTACATCACGGCAGAAGACACGTCTCCCCTGCACTAAATAGCCCAGAATTCTCGCCTGGCCGCCTGTGTTTGTTTATTGTGCTTGCGTAGTGAATACCCTATGTTTTTGTTGAGTTTACAAATTATTTTTAATTTTGTATATAGTTGTATAGACTAAGAAGTGTGTAATCATTTACGCACTAATTATTTTTAATAATACATATTTTTAAGTGTCATCATTTAAGTGCTTTAAGCATACTGTTTAATTGGTTTAAAGGAGCAAAATGAATACACTTAATACCAGTTCTACGGCAGAAGTATTTGATATAAACTCTGACAACTTTGATTCATTAGAATTTTTGTTAAAATACAAAATCAGTACGTTATATTTAGAGCAAAAGGTATTGCTAACGACAAAAATATCTCAGGCGTCTTTAGATTTGTCGCAGAAGGATGGAAAAGTTATCAGACAATTTCAGAAACTTTGGTATAGTAAATATACGTGGCTCTCTGGCTGTAAGGGAAACAAAATTCTGCATTGCTATTACTGTTTGATGTTTAATGGAGAGGAACCATGGAGCAAAGTTGAAGAAGGCACTATAAAAAATTTTCAAGTTAAAGCCGCTAAACTTGCTGGTAGCAAAACTCGTATGAAAGATTCTGAGATGTTTCACATGATAGGGTGTAACAAAATTGAAATTCACGATATTAATTGATGACTCGTTGGGCACTTGGTGAAACATATTAATACAAAGGTTTTATAAAATATATAAAAACGCTTGGTAAATTTCACAGATTTCATTTACTCTGACAGCTGTTTCGACCTCTTAAGTCATTGTCAAAGAGATGAATGAAGGCTAAACACAGGATGTAAGGTGGACATCTGGTTAAGACATGTGTTTAAGGGAACATGTGCGAGGGGTGAAGATGTGGAGAGGGGTTGCAGGAGCTAAGAGAAGGTCAAGTGTCTGTAAAAACTAAATATAACCTGAATGTAAAATATAAAATTAACTAAAATAACAGCTTTTAATATAGGGGATACACAGAATTCAGTTTTTTTTTTTTAAACCTTTGAATTGAAATTGTTTGCCCAAAACACCTAGAATTCAAGTAGCACACCTCAATGAAAATGTGGCACGAAATTGAAGGATAGTAAGCCGTTTGGTAGATGTTTGTTGTTTAGAGAGACAAGAATTAGCTTTAAGTAGTCTTAAGGAAAATGAACAATCTCTCAATAAGGGCAATTATTTAGAAACTTTAAATTTACTGGCAACGAAGAGCCTTTCATGAAAGAACATATACAGTGATTCAAAATTGCATGGCAATCTCTTGGAAGCTGATTCTATAACTAAAAATAAGAAAAAATTAGACACGGCGCACAGTGGGGCCAAAAACCTAAAAGCTGGCCAAAAGTCGAAAAATAAAGTTACTATTTAGGTCGTTTGAATTATAAGCAGTGGCGAAGCGTCAGGGGAGACAAGGTATACAATGTCTCCCCAAATAATTTATCCATAAAATAATTAATTTTTATTTATGCATTAAGTTGCATAAGATACTCAGAAAGGTATAAAACTAATGTAATAAGTTAAATAGGCCTATCTTGCGACATGACGCGAGTGTGAGCCATGGAAACTTGCTGTGCGATGCAATTGTACGCGGAGTGTCAGGATAGACGTTACTTGAAATGTCTTTTTAACAAGGCTGGAGGTGAGGTGGGCTTCGGTCGGCGACAACGGGAGAGGACCTGCGCGCGCAGCATAAAAAGCTTCCCGTACATCACGATAGACGACATGTCTCCCCACACTGAATTGTCGCCTGGCCGCCTGTGTTTCATTGTGCTTTCGTAGTAAATACCCTATTTGTTTTTGTTTACAAATTATTTTTAATTTTGTACATAGTTGTATAGACTAAGAAGTGTGTAATCATTTACGCACTAATTATTTAATAATACATATTTTTAAGTGTTGTCATTTAAGTACTTTAAGCATACTGTTTATTGGTTTAAAGGAGCAAAATGAATACAGTTAGTACCAATTCTATGGCAGAAGTATTTTATATCAACTCTGACAACTTTGATTCATTAGAATTTTTGTTAAAATACGAAATCGGTACGTTACATTTAGAGCAAAAGTTACTCCTAACGTCAAAAATAGCTCGAGCGTCTTTAGATCTGTCGCAGAAGGATGGAAAAATTATCAGTAAACTTCAGAAAGTTTGATGTAGTAAATATAGGTAGCTCTCTGGCTGTAAGCGAAACAAAACTCTGCACTGCTATTACTGTTTGATGTTTAATGGAGACGAACCATGGAGCAAAGCTGAAGAAGGCACTTTAAAAAATATTGAAGCTAAAGCCGATAAACATGCTGGTAGCAAAACTCATATGAAAAATTCTGAGACGTTTCACATGCTAGTACATAACAGAATTGAAACCGTTTGTCCGAAACACCTAGAATTCAAGTAGTACAGCACAATGAAAATGTGGCACGAAATCGAAGGATAGTAGGCCGTTTGGTAGATGTTGTTTGTTATTTAGAGGGAGAAGAGTTAGCTTTTAGAAGTCTTAAGGAAAATGAGCAATCTCTCAATAAGGGCAATTATTTAGAAACTTAAAATTTACTGGCAACGGAAGAGTCTTTCATGAAAGAACATACACAGAGTGATTCAAAATTGCACGCCAATCTCTCAGGAGCTGATTCTATAACTAAAAATAAGAAAAAATGAGACATGGTGTATAGATCTCATTTACAAGAAAATATGAAACGTTTGTGTAATGCCTACAGTAATCCGGATTTGTCACCATTGCAAAGTATGAATAAAATTTATGTTTTTCTGGCAATATTTTCTAATTAAGATTCATAAACGACACCAATAACAATACGATATCACGTGTTTTTCAGACAGACACTTACCTATTATCTGCTAGAGGTAGCATTAACTCTATTTACCATAGTTTTACTGGTTTGTTAAGAACGTCAACAATCTTAGTAAGAGGTTGCTTTTGGCTGGAATTTTTATGTCTACCCTGATTATCTTGTCACGCTTCGCCACTAGTAATGACAGAAGTAATGGTTGATACCGGGGTAAATATATCACTAATAAATCAAACAGAGTTTAACAGAATTAAAGATGCATGTAAAGAAAACATACCTGCACTACCAGTTAGTAATATGATAATCATGGGAGCAACAGGTAAAGCAAATAAGTCCATCAAGAAACAGGTACAAATAGAAGTATCTAGTAAAGATAAAATGATTCCAATGGTGATCTTAGTAGCCCAAGGGCTACCATTCAAAGTTATGATTGGGTGTGATACGCTACGGCAGCACTCAGCTGTTATTGATATGGGCAGTGGAAAGGTAACGCTGTACCATGAACAAGGTCAATGGTCGAGTGAGATTGTAGGCCGAAATTGTGCCACTCACGATCGGCAAACGTTCACCTTGAAATATAATTATAGGGAGGATAAGAAGACACTGAACCATGAATCAGACTATCCAAAAGAAGAGATATGGACTCATAAGTTACAGGAAATATATTCGTTTCAAGTTACAAATACAGAGAAGATAAATACAGAACAGAAAGATCAACTGGTAGCAGTATTTAATAAGTACAAAAAAATGTTTTCAAATTTGCCCGGTAAGGCTAAAAACTTTATAAGTGAATTGACTTTCAACCATCCCATAAACTTTAATAAAAAATCATACCCTATTGCACAGTCCTTGAAACCAGCAGTAAGGAAGGCGATACAACGGATGATTAACCAGGATATAATTGAAAGTAGTTCATCACCGTTCACGAGTCCAATTGTCGCAGTGCAGAAAAAAGATGGGGCGGTACGTTTGTGCCTAGACGCACGACAAATCAATAAATATATTATTAACGACAGGACGTCACCGGGTGAGATCGAAGAGATCATGAAGAAATTCAAGGATTGCAAATACATGACCATCTTAGACGCAGTATGTGGATACTGGCAGGTCGAACTGCACCCACGCAGCAGAAAATATGTAGCTTTCATCTTCGAGGGCCGAAATTATCACTTTAAAAGACTCCCATTTGGGCTAGTAAATTCGGTAGCGGTATTTGTAAAGGTGATGGATCAAGTTTTAGGCAGGGAGGTGTTGGAGTTTGCCACGGTATATGTAGATGACTTACTTATAACATCCAAAAATTGGGAAGAACATCGCAAACGGGTAGAAATGGTATTACATAGATTAGCAGAGAATAATATCACACTAAAGTTAGAAAAATCACAACTGCTTACAAATAAATTGAATTTCCTCGGTTTCATACTCGCTGAAACAGGGATAACGTCTCCGGAAAATGTAGAAGCAATCCACAATTTCCCACAATCAAGAAATGTAAGACAGTTACAATCATTCTTGGGGATCTGTAACTACTACCGAAAGTTTCAAATAGATTATTCTAAATTAACATCCCGTTTTAAGCATTTATTATCCTCGAAGTACAAGTGGAAGTGGGGTAAAGAAGATGATCAAACGTTCAAAATAATTAAAGAAAAATTGCTAGAGAAGGTCATGCTTCACCATCCCGACTTCAACCGAAGATTCTTTATTAATTGCGACGCAAGTGACGTGAGTCTAGGAGCGGAACTCAATCAAGAGAGTGATGAGGGAGACCATCTAGTTATCAGTTTTGCCAGTCGTGTGCTTAACCAGAGCGAACATAACTACAACGTCACAGAAAAGGAGCTACGGAGTGTAGTCTTCGCTTGCAATAAATTCCGAACTTATATATTGGGATATCGTATTACAGTGAGGTCTGACCGTAAGTCTATTTCCTTTCTACAAAGATGCAAACTAAGCCATGAAAGGGTGACTCGCTGGATCTTGGCATTACAAGAATACCACGTGGGAATACCAATATCACGTGGGAATACGTACCCGGAAAAAGAACACAGCTGCGGACGCTCTATTGAGAGTGAACTTGGAAAAGGCCACTTTTGAAGTAGATAGAGAAGACATCGGGAAGGTGTACTACACATTAATAAGTAAAAAAGAACTTGCAAATATACTGGGTAGGATCCAGGAAGAACAAGTCACAGACCAAAAATTAGCTCAGATCAGAGAACACATCCTGAATAATGACTTAAAAAAATAACACCATTTTACCAACTACATAAAGAACTAATATTTACTAAGCCCAAGACTAAGAATAATCAATGGAAATTATATATCCCAAAATCATTGGAACAGAGACTAATTGAAAATTATCATCATATGTACAGTCATATGGGACCCGCCAAGGTGGTCAGCGCCTTAGAAGAGCACGTGTTCATAAAAGGTATGAATAAAAGAATTAGGCAAATTGTGAGAAGATGTGTCATTTGTCAAAAAGTTAAAATAAACAACTCCAGGAAAGAAGGAGCGCTAATAACAATCACTTCAAACAGGAAGCTGGAGAAAATATTTCTCGACATCTGCGGGCCATTTCCCCGAAGTGGAGGTAGGCGTCGATATAAGTATATCGTAATAGTGTGGGATCACTTTTCTAAATACACGAAGTTATACCCAATCAGTAAAGCATCAACAAACATCATTATTAAAATAATCAATTAAAAATATGTAATTGATGTTGGAACCCCAGAAACCATCGTCACTGACCATGGAACTCAGTTCAAAGGTAGGAAGTGGAGAGAGGAAATGCTGAATAAAAATATTAAAACTTATAAAACCTCTATCTACCACCCTTCAAGCAATCCTGCCGAGAGAGTACTACGAGAAGTGGGTAGAATCCTCAGGACATACTGCCACGAGAACCATAGACTATGGAGTGAATATGTCCCTAACGCAGAAATGTATTTGAATTTAGCATGCCACGAAACCCTGGGAATCAGTCCGTACCAAATAATGTTCAACAAGCCACCACCCCGACAAATAACTGAAATAATAAATTTTCCAGAAATGCCGAGTAATGGAGTAGATTTAACCTGAGTGTACAACGGGATATTATATAAAATAGAATTAAAGAAGAGAAGACGGGACAAAAGGGGAACACCCAAAATCAAGTTTGAGGTTGGAGAGAAAGTGTTAATCAGAAACAGACAGCAGCCGAGCGGGGCAGAAGGCATAATGAAGAAGTTGCTGCTATTATATCATGGACCGTTCCTAATAAGCAAAAACAATAATGACAACACATATGTCATCATGGACTCAACCACAAAGAGAGTAAAGGGAACATATAACATCTCAGAATTATAAAACTACTAACTAACTACTATAAGGAGAAAGTAAACCAAAGCATGAAGATTGTAAGTTTATTTTACCCAAACTACAGTCACATAAAATAAACTTATTTGGGAGGGGGAGTATATGTAACGTATCAAAACCAAGGTCCCCTACATTACATAAAAATTATAATAAAAAAACACTAGAGTTATTCATTGTAACGAAGGTCAGGTAAGTGTAAACCCTTATTGAGTAAAAATAAATGAGATTAAATAAAAATACAAGGTAGTAGAGCCAAAATAAATGTATAGAAATTCAAACTATGAAGTGGTCAGTGAAGGGGTCAGTGCAAAGAATGAGTGATAAGTGCAGTTTTAAATAACTGATGTTTAGTTAATTTATAAAAATGAACATGTCATCATGGCATTTATGTTGGAGTTTTGTATGTAGGAGGTGTTGAATAACTACATTAAGAGTGTATTAGTTAATTGATGTTTAGTTAATTTATAAAAATGAACATGTCACCATGGAATTTATGTTAAAATTTATATAGAGTAAATATTTTATAACTACATTGAATAGATAATGGTTGTGTTGTTAGATTATAATTGTAAACTTGGCCAGGAAGGCAATAATTGGTGATAATATGCCAAAGGGTTTTACTGTAACTATGTTGTGGACAGATGAGGGGTTCTATACTAAAAAACTATGTAATGATAAATTAAAAACCAGAATGGAGTACAAGTAGAATTATTAGCCCTAAGCCAGTGACAAATTGTACAGGAAGCCATGTCAGAAAAGTTAGGCAACCAACCAATGTAAAGACACTAAATTTTATATAATAAATTGGAGGAAAGTAATAGCAGTTATTAATAGCAGATAAGTGCCATGAATTACAAGAAAAACATAATATATGTAATAGGAGAATAGGTCCCAAAATTAGTATTTAGTAATGAGGAGATAGTACTTGTTAGAATGATAAGATTAAGATGAGAAAGGTGGCAAAATGTATGTAATTTTATAACAAAGAATCTGTGAAAATTCAATATGATATAACGTGACTTTTGTAAAGGAGTATTTTATTAAGTAAGTGCAAGAACATTTTTTAATTATGGCCGGTATTAGATGGCTCAAGGATTACATATATTAACTAATAACAGAACAGAGATTGGTTGTCAAGGACAACATAGAGGCAAGAAAGTTTGTTTATTCCATTGTTAATGGTGAAAGAGAATAGTCCAGCTTTATGAGTAGAGATAAAAAAAGAAAAATATCTAAAAGAACTAATTTTCACGATAATTCAAATAACTACTGATTCAAAATGAAAGTACTAAATTATAAATAAAATGAAGAGGACGAATGACATAAAGAAATTAATGCAATAAATTAAAGTAAAAAGAAAAATTAAAATCGAATGCTAAACCTCACTTTCTTACAACCAAGTGAAAAAAAAATATTGCTACACAAAATCCATGGTAATCCATAACCACGAGAAACTTCAACATTAGTGAAGATTAAGAATTGGAAATTCTACCCCATCCAGGGACAAATACACCAAACATTTATTTTCGGAACTGGAGATTGGCGACAATACGACGCAGACATCTAGAGACTGGTTAAGCGGCCGTCACGGAAATATCGGTATTCTGCCATTATGAGTGAACCTCGTCGTTAGACGGTAAAACCAACTTACGTTTAAGGATATTAGTTAATAAGATTTTATATCTAAATTTGTAATACCTTGTACTTTTACTTGGCATTTTCTGACCTTCCTAGTAGTCACAAGAACCTTTCGAACCCTGAGATTAAGAAAAAATAATAATATAGTACAACAATACAATTACCTATATCGAGCCACACATTGTAAGTGGCAAAATTATACAACAATTTTGTTGTATACAAATTTAATTTGTATAGCCCCACACTTTGTTGCAGCGCCAAAATTATATAACGACACAAATTCCAAATATAATGTATTTGTGTTTGAGGAGCCCCACATACTTTGGGACGCCAAAATTATGCAACTTTACAGATGACCGTTTAAGATACTGTAATTTATGGAGGTTGTATAACTATATCAGGTATAATTATAATAAGAGTATTATATTTATGAGTATTTAAAATTCATATTTATTGTTTACTCAATCTTATAAATAATAAACATCATTAATAATCTTTGGTCACGATATTGCTCATTATTAAATGTTTATCTCTTATACTATGCAGTGTTACACATATTTAAAAAACCTCTTACATCTAGACATGTTAATAATTTGATTTACTAATAAAATATAAAATTAAAATGTAATTTGAATTGAATTCTTTTAATTCAGATCTGACCTCAACTCGCTCAGTCTATACCAATGTTTAAAATTAAATTTAAATTTATATTAATTACTTTTAGACTGGCATTTGTTTTATATTCACATTTAAATTATTCTTTTCTATAATGCAAATATAAATCAATTTAACTATTTACTTTGATAAACAAAATCTACTCTCTCAACTTTAAATCCCTTTTTTTTATTATTTCTTTATATGCGATCGCTCATTCTTACGACTAAACATTTACCGGTATCTACATTTCTAAAATATTATTTCTAATTATAATTTTTTTCTTTGTTTTAATTTATTGTCTTTTGATATAGTCTTTATGAGCACTTTTAAAAATCATTTATAAATGCATTATGCATGTCACCTTGAGTTCTGATGATCTTACGACTTATTGGCGGGGTCCAGCGCTGTCCAGAGTTAGTTTTCCATTCCTCCTGGCCTGGCGTGGTCCTGGATACGTCTAGAGTCCAGCGTTGTTCTCCAGCAGTGTGTGGTCCTGGCTACATCTAGACTCCAGCGTCGTTCTCCAGCAGTGTGTGGTCCGCTTCAGAGAGTTGTTATCTGCTGCAAGGTAGATCTTAAACATCGTCTAACGTCCAGTATTCCTCGTCGCTCTGGTAGCTTCTCTGTAGATACTCTTGGTAGACTTAAACGGTTCCGGGTACTTTACGTTTTCCGGAATATTTTCAAATAATTAACGAACGTTTTATTCTTTCGTTAATGAGACTTGTAATAAAAAATAAAACTGTTCTGCCGACGGACAGCATGTCCGACTGCAACTGTGTCTTGAAATGAAGAGAAGGGTTTTCGGTCGAACCCTCAATTTATACCCTATCGAGATTCCCCGCCAGTTGGCTCCAAAATCGTCCTGTCGGTACCTGCAGATCGCCTGCTAGCCCCCACTCCCGAACCTTTTCATATTTGCAGTTATTAGCAAATAGCAATGTTTTGCACGGAATCGAGATAGCACAAATCATAGCTAATTTGATTAAGCACTCACTGTATTAATTTGAGCGTCTTAGGGTAATTTGCGTATTTTTTGGCACGTTTATTTCGCACTGACTTCGCGTAGTGTGTCCTATTAACGTCATTGTTTCACTGGGGATAACTATAAAATTTACGCACACTTTGGTGCCTTTGGTTTGTTTATACAATAATTAGTTTTCGCACAGTGAATTAAAATAATTATTTTATTAATTACTTGGGGCAGGTAGCTGAGATTCCTGTCTGTACATGCATCACTAACACACACAAGATACACGCATAACGCACATACAATTGAGCAGGTATTCTCTGCTTGTTGGAACAGGTTAATTTCTCCCCTAATCTAACAATGAAATATTTTTACAATCTCAGACCTGTCCATTTACCCTTAACTTATAATAATTCTACAAATTTTATATTTATTCAAATTAATGCCTAATACAGCATATGGCTGTATCGTTGCAATTCACGGCTTATACTCCCCTCTCTTAACGTTGTTGTACTGTCTAGGCCTTAATAGGAACGGTCTAACCACCAAATATACTAAACTAATATTACACGCTACTCGTTCAGGGCTGATTTACTTGTTATAATATATTAGAGATTAACTTCAACAACGCTAGACCCTTACAACATAATAATACATCACCAACCAAATTGTTTTGGAAGAATTAAACTCGTATCTCCGGAAATCTCTCTGAACACCCTTTTCTTAATGACTTTTTATAAATAAACCATATAGACAGTGAAAATACAACACATTCATCTTTTATTTATATAGCAACGTTTTATTTATAACGCTTACAACGTTAGGCTAAATTAAAATATTAATCATTACAGATTGGCACCACAAGGATCAGAAGAGCACATTCGCTATTTAGTTATATTACAAAATATATATATATTGTAACGCAACCAACTATGAGGTATGATAGAGTTATATTATATGCCCCACGTTGTTATGCGCCAATCTTGTAACGTCGCGGTTTTTGTAGAGGTTTTAGCGAAAACTTTGTATGTGGCTTATTGGGTGTTCGTCTTATTTAATTAAGCTCCCAATGTTGTGTACGCCAATCTGTAACGTACTGCCTTGAGATATCAAAGTTTCCGCCTCTCCGCTGTCGCCACTTATGAATTATAATAACTGAAGTTTAAAAATAAAGTGTTTGGTAATGTTACTCAATCAAAAGCCGAAATCGAGAGTGTGTGATTTGGGGTCAAGCAGGGAAGTTGTTCAGCCTTATGAGGAAGAGAGAGTAAGTACCGATTATTTACACTCGGTTTAGACGATTTCTGATCTTTTCAAATTGTTCGCTGTGATTTAAATCAGCTGATTGTGGGACGAGTTTCCACACATAGTTCAACCAGCCTATCCTATGGCGAAATATGACCCAATGTATCAATCTCTTCTATTTTGTGCTGAAATCAATTACAACTACCCACTACAAAAAATATAACACGTTTTTATTATTCAATATCATTTTTCAATAATATTTATTAATTATATTATTGGTTTTTGTTTCCTGCCACCAAAATACAAGTATCACAATTGATCTTTCTTTAAATTAAATATAAGATCGACTTCATCGAGTAAACATGGAATTGTCTAAAGAAAAAAACATATATGGTTTTTGTTTACCAAATTTTATACTATTTTTTTAAAACAGCAATTAATATATAATTCTTAATAATTCCCCAGGGTTAAGGGTAAGTTCTTTTTGTTATGAGATGGTCAGAAATGGATAATTACTAAGCTTTACAAATACTGAAAAATATTAAATAAATTTGTTTATTTTTTCATTCAGTATGTAGTTCCAGAAATTTCCGTAAGAGAGCAGCGTGCGTTTGTTTACTTTAAAACATGTGATTAAATTTGACTAGTTTCGTATTCTATACCAACATTCGGAATGCGTTTTCTTCGTTAACTATTAAACGAAATGTTTATATTACCTCTCTTCGTATGGTTCTTACTGGAATGAAGCTTTTTCTTTGGTGAGGTCCATCTTGAGTTATAATTTCATTACCGCTTGGCTCATATTCTATCGTCAACTTGAACTATGGCGAAACTAGGTCGAATCATCAGAAGGTTTTCTTTCACTGTTTATTAGGGAGTATAACCATTTAATTTTGATAAATAATGTATGATTATATAGTGTTCATGTTGTTTTTTAATTTTGTACTAATTTTCACTTCTCCAAAGTTCCAGAAAGGTTATTTTATTAGAATTGTAGTAGCATCATTTTGTCAACTCTCCAGGTTTTTTCTTAATTTTTTATTATTAACAATACTTGTTATTTTCGTCACTCTTAGTAACCCATAGTATTTTTATTATACAGGCAGTTTGTAATTATTATAAATTTATATTTTATTTACCGAAAAATAATTCTTTTTCATTCCGGTTTCTTTATTAATTTGGTTTACATAATAAGTTTTGTTCATTTTCTTATGACCTTGTATATAAGTATTTGATAATTTTATTATCTTTAAATAAATTTATATATATTATTTATTAGTCTCTCATAGTATTCCTACACTGCACTACTTCCTGTTGCCATTTCCCTCATATAGTATTATTTTAATTTTTTATTATCCTTTGATATTTAAACTTTTTATGTTTTTAAAACGAACCCTGGGTTATCTTATATTATAACACAAATATTTGAAAAAATATAACATTAACTTAGGTATAACAATTGGTTGTCCATACAATATAAATATTACAATAAATAAATAAAATACAGAATCAGTTAGTAGTATTATAGTCTACTCTCATAGTTTTATAATTCCCAAACCTACAGCACAATTCTGTAATAAGTTACCTTCACTTTCATTTTTTACCTCCATGGGTACACTATACCTCACTTTGCACCGTATATCACTCGAATTGTTTATCATGTTTAGTGATATACTTTAATTTAGAGCTAGTTATAGGTTACCCATTTCTGACCTTTATGTTCTTACATGATTTAATTTATTGGGACTGGGTTATGTAACGTTACATAAAGCCCCCCCACTAGAACAAATTTATTTTGGTTTACTCATTTATTAAAAATAAATTGTTGATTATTTCCATTCACCTAATAGTCTTGGTTTTATTCTTCATAATAGTGTCATTTTTCAACTGGTTATACACTGACTGGTAATTCAGACTGGTGGTAATTGCTGTTTTCTTACTCTACTCTCTCTCTCTCTTGGAGACAAATTCATCAATTATTTATTTCTCTGGGTAGTGGTACTTCCACATTTTATTTGATAAGGACTGGTCACACTAATCATATTAAACTTGTTTTAACACTCATTTCTATTTACTTTTATAAATTATCTTTATCAATTAAGCTTCAGTCTGCTATCTTCCTTCTATTTTCTTCATCTATATTTCTGGAATCTAATATCAATCTATACAGCTATTTTATCATTATTATCCCTTAAATATTCAATTTCCCTAACATTTTTCCCTATCTTGTGCGGTGGTATCAGTCGGGTGGCCACTCTGGGTCCATACTCCTCTGTCCATCCTTACACCTTCTGAGACCAGGGGAACATCATCCCTGCTCATAAAAATTATTGCCGGAACATTTCTACGGTCAATACATAAAAATAAAAAAATTATAAGTAGTAGTCAATTAGCGACTAGTACTAAACACTTTTGGGATTCTTCATACTGTAGCTGTTTGCATTTATTTACATATTTCTTCTTCTCCTTGATTCCTTCTTCTTTTCCATTAACTAATAGCATATAACATTATTGATAGGCCTTATGTTAAAATTCTTTTGACTTTACTTCTTGTGACATATTTCTCCGTATCATTTCTTCTTATCTAATCTTCAATTCCGAGAAATTCTAATTTTTGTTGTATTAATTATCATCCTCCTTCAGTTTCATTGGAGTCATTAAATTATTCTATATTCTTCTTATATGAGCACATTACCATCAATTGTTTTTGTTCCTTTAATTTTTCTTCTGTTTGTTACCATTAAAAATATTACTTTTCCTATTATTTCATTTTAAATCAATTCTTTATAACTCTTATTTACTAATCAGTTCTTATTTTTTTGTTAAATCATATGGTTTCAAAATAACTTGAGTAAGATGTCCTTACGTACTTTTAGAATTTTGGGGTTTTAGTCTTTCAATACTTTTTCTCAATATTTCATTTAACATTAGTTTAACCGTTTTCGGTATTATTCACAACATGGATTGATCCACTCTTATATTTTTCCCGTGGATTCTGTTGATTAAACTTGTCAATAAAATTCGCTATTGTATTGCCCCATTGCGGATCACTACCATACATTTCAATATTATCGTATATATATAGCCTCTCATCTTTATTACTGGGACCAGGATTAGACCCTTGATTTTTCCCACGGTCAACTCATTTGTCCCCTTTTCTTTGTTGCTGTTCACCGGGTCTCCTCGAATCCCTCTCATCAGCCATTAGATAATTTACTTGGGCTTGATTAGTTCCCTGATTGTTATTTGGTGGATCTCCCGAGGGTATATCCCTATTTCTATCTCCACTTCTGGACCTCCTATATTCGTCATGATCATTCCATTGTTGTCTGTTGTAGTTGTTTCTCTCATCTGTTCGATCATAATTTTGTCTCTGGTTAAAATACGGACGTTTTCCTTGGTAACTATTACTGTAATAATTGTTATTGGCATGTACACAATTGACTCTAGGTCGATTCTCTCTTGGTGGTTCATTCTTTCGCTCCTCAGTATTCCCTGACCTCCATCTACTTCTCCTATAATAAGATTCCCGTTCATAATTTTCTAGTAGCGTTTCCATGCCTCCAATAGTTTTTACTTGTCCACTTAATCTGGCACTGATGATCTTCTCTTCAAAATGATACGCCATTTTGGTCACTGGACACTCTTCAGGTATCTTAGGGTCTAAATACTTTGCTATACACACCTTCCCCAAAAAGTAAGCAGTAGGTGTTTGTCCCACTGTACGGTCATACCTACCATGACAGATATCGTCCCTAATAATGTTCTGTACTGATTCTGACCAGTACTTAAGTTTGAACCTTGTTTTGAAACCCCCATAATCACACACCTCGTTCCTGATTGCTGTCCACCAATTATCATTGATATTTTTGAAAGATTCATCTAATATACCTTTTATCATATTCCATCGATTCTCCTTTGATCTGTTCAAAATTTCGTCTACTCTCCCTAAAAATTCAAGTGGGTTTCTGCGATAATTCCGAAAGTTTACACTTTCCTTACTATCTTGATAAACATGAGGACTGCTGCATGCAGATCTAGCACTTATTCTATCTACATCACATTGAAAATTGGTTTGTATTTGTTGCACACTATCTAATTTCTCTGCTTGGCTATCACACTGATTTTTTACATTCTCTACTATTTTATGAAACCCTGAAAATTTACAGTTTAGACTGCTTTTGATACTATCTAACTGGTCATTGTTTTCTTGTCGTATGGCCATTACACGAACTTGATTATCTTGTTCATCTTTTTCCATTCGTGCCTCGACTCCACTTTTAATTAGTTCCATCTTCTCTTCAGTTTTATCTAATCTTTGGTTAGTTTCTATTAATTTCTTCTCTGCCTCTTCCTTATATTCTTCTACTCTTTGGCTTAACGTATTACTGACCAATTCAATTTTACCTTCTAGATTTTCTCTTAATTCCTTGTTGAAACTCTCCATTTTACCCTCAAATTGTTTTAAATTTTCTTCGTTTATTTTCTCAATTTGTTTTAAACTGTCCCTCAAGGTTTCATTCTGTTTCCTTGAGTTCTCTTCCTGTTTCTTAAAATTCTCATCTATTTTGTCAAATTTTTCGCTCAAGGTTTCATTTTGTTTCCTTGAGTTCTCATCTATTTTATCAAATTTTTCCTCCTGTCTCCTAAAAATTTCTTTATTTTCCTCATTGGTTTGTCTCAAGTTTTCCTCCTGTTTCTTAAAATTTTCATCTATTTTGTTATTGGTTTGCTTTGAAGTTTCCTCCTGTCTTCTAAATTGTTCAGCCATAAATTTCATCATGTCCTGCCAATTAGGTTCTTCTCTGGCTACCGCTTTGTTTCCGTGTCCAGAACTACTTCGGTTTCGTCTGTATCACCTGTCTGTTGGTCCATTTCACTGTCCGTGACTAATTCTATTTCTTGTTCCTGTCCACCTTCTTCCTTCTCCTTTTCTTCTGCCCTCTTCTTCGATTTGCCTCGGGTATTATGCATTTCTTGTTTTCTCATAACTGCTGACGATAATTAGATTTTTTGGTATATATTTTTATTAAATATCAAAATTCTTTTCTAATTACAGCCCTTTTACGTTGAGCGCCAATCTTGTAACGCAACCAACTATGAGGTATGATAGAGTTATATTATATGCCCCACGTTGTTATGCGCCAATCTTGTAACGTCGCGGTTTTTGTAGAGGTTTTAGCGAAAACTTTGTATGTGGCTTATTGGGTGTTCGTCTTATTTAATTAAGCTCCCAATGTTGTGTACGCCAATCTGTAACGTACTGCCTTGAGATATCAAAGTTTCCGCCTCTCCGCTGTCGCCACTTATGAATTATAATAACTGAAGTTTAAAAATAAAGTGTTTGGTAATGTTACTCAATCAAAAGCCGAAATCGAGAGTGTGTGATTTGGGGTCAAGCAGGGAAGTTGTTCAGCCTTATGAGGAAGAGAGAGTAAGTACCGATTATTTACACTCGGTTTAGACGATTTCTGATCTTTTCAAATTGTTCGCTGTGATTTAAATCAGCTGATTGTGGGACAAGTTTCCACACATAGTTCAACCAGCCTATCCTATGGCGAAATATGACCCAATGCATCAATCTCTTCTATTTTGTGCTGAAATCAATTACAACTACCCACTACAAAAAATATAACACATTTTTATTATTCAATATCATTTTTCAATAATATTTATTAATTATATTATTGGTTTTTGTTTCCTGCCACCAAAATACACGTATCACAATTGATCTTTCTTTAAATTAAATATAAGATCGACTTCATCGAGTAAACATGGAATTGTCTAAAGAAAAAAACATATATGGTTTCTGTTTACCAAATTTTATACTATTTTTTTAAAACATCAATTAATATATAATTCTTAATAATTCCCCAGGGTTAAGGGTAAGTTCTTTTTGTTATGAGATGGTCAGAAATGGATAATTACTAAGCTTTACAAATACTGAAAAATATTAAATAAATTTGTTTATTTTTTCATTCAGTATGTAGTTCCAGAAATTTCCGTAAGAGAGCAGCGTGCGTTTGTTTACTTTAAAACATGTGATTAAATTTGACTAGTTTCGTATTCTATACCAACATTCGGAATGCGTTTTCTTCGTTAACTATTAAACGAAATGTTTATATTACCTCTCTTCGTATGGTTCTTACTGGAATGAAGCTTTTTCTTTGGTGAGGTCCATCTTGAGTTATAATTTCATTACCGCCTGGCTCATATTCTATCGTCAACTTGAACTATGGCGAAACTAGGTCGAATCATCAGAAGGTTTTCTTTCACTGTTTATTAGGGAGTATAACCATTTAATTTTGATAAATAATGTATGATTATATAGTGTTCATGTTGTTTTTTAATTTTGTACTAATTTTCACTTCTCCAAAGTTCCAGAAAGGTTATTTTATTAGAATTGTAGTAGCATCATTTTGTCAACTCTCCAGGTTTTTTCTTAATTTTTTATTATTAACAATACTTGTTATTTTCGTCACTCTTAGTAACCCATAGTATTTTTATTATACAGGCAGTTTGTAATTATTATAAATTTATATTTTATTTACCGAAAAATAATTCTTTTCCATTCCGGTTTCTTTATTAATTTGGTTTACATAATAAGTTTTGTTCATTTTCTTATGACCTTGTATATAAGTATTTGATAATTTTATTATCTTTAAATAAATTTATATATATTATTTATTAGTCTCTCATAGTATTCCTACACTGCACTACTTCCTGTTGCCATTTCCCTCATATAGTATTATTTTAATTTTTTATTATCCTTTGATATTTAAACTTTTTATGTTTTTAAAACGAACCCTGGGTTATCTTATATTATAACACAAATATTTGAAAAAATATAACATTAACTTAGGTATAACAATTGGTTGTCCATACAATATAAATATTACAATAAATAAATAAAATACAGAATCAGTTAGTAGTATTATAGTCTACTCTCATAGTTTTATAATTCCCAAACCTACAGCACAATTCTGTAATAAGTTACCTTCACTTTCATTTTTTACCTCCATGGGTACACTATAACTCACTTTGCACCGTATATCACTCGAATTGTTTATCATGTTTAGTGATATACTTTAATTTAGAGCTAGTTATAGGTTACCCATTTCTGACCTTTATGTTCTTACATGATTTAATTTATTGGGACCGGGTTATGTAACGTTACAATATATATATATATATATTATATTTAATATTTATAAAGAAATTACCTCAAGATATTTTTTCCCTTATTAGGAACATGTTTCGAGAACCATTGTGTTCTCATTCTCATCCTAAATATATTATATACATCAAGAAACGGACTGTAGCAAAAAGTGTTTGAAAATATATATATGAATATGACTATAAAATATAAATGTTTTAACTACTGTTTATGGAATTGTATTTTTGTTGGCCAACACGTCATGGGACTGTGTTCCAAATCTGTCAGACGTGGAGATGAAGAAACAAGCTGTAATGTCACACAGCAGCTGTGTCAGCGTAAATAAAAAACTTTTTACCTTATGAAACAAATGAAACTGTGGCTGTGTAATGACTGGATTAAAAATTGAGAGGAAAAAGTATACTGGCTCAGTCACAAACCAATGAGATAATCCTCGTTACGTTACTGGACTGTTGCAAAAGTACGATATAATAAGAATGTACATGAGACTATACAAGTTGTGACTTCTCACACTTATTTAAATAAATATAAATGTATTTGTCATATGAAATATCTAGTAACTTATATTCGGGTTTGTTTACATTAATCGAATGAAGCACGTGTACATCATAATTATGGTACTTACCATAGTTTGGGATTCTGTTTACTTCGATCTTGATATTTCTATAATTACCTAAGGTCCAAGGATTCACCTCAGCGAGATTGCTGACAGAGATGGTCATGGAAATGAGAATACGTTTAATTGCAGCAACTATCATCAATCGTAATTTATTCAGGAATTTCTTAAATCGTGTACACAGTATAACAACTTAACATAGCGGCCATTACTTATTTCAGCCCTTTACTATCACCACTCCTTTATGTTTAATTAAACGCTAATTCAGACAATTCGGTTTACTGGTTATGCCTTAGTTTCATGATCATTTGATTCTTTATTATATTTAATTCGTTAACGCAAACCAACCCCCATTTATAAGTCGACATCTAACGTTTACACCTCTCTCACTCTCTCACATCCATACAGACATTCTGAATTTACTTTTGAATGTGTACACATTATAATTGCATTTTCTAATTACACGAGCTCTTTAAATAAAATTTTGGGTTAGTCACTTCCCTTGTAAGTAGACTGGACGTTCTGGTAGAGGTGCCCATGTTGATTCCAAACGGCGTGGTTACATCTTCCTGACTGCACTGAGTTTACATTTAATTTTGAAAATATTACTTTATACTGGCCAAACTTTGAATGTAACTAACACTGTTTTACTTTTGATTACATTGTTAATACTTTGCAACACTTAAACCTGACTATTTCAAGCCAGCACTATTGTTAGCGTGTTGTCGCCATGATGAACTTCTGCAGACTGGGACGAAAATTATGCAAATTTTACGTATGTGTGTGTGAGTAAAACGTCATCGTTCTTTGTCTCTCGTTATATAATCGCCTTGTTAGTTACGTATTCTAATCACGTCATTGTTGTTTTAATGACGTTTGGCGTTGTTGGCCAATGAAACGGGAGCATGTAGCGCCGTTATTGGTGGCTGTAACCATTATAAGTCTTTTTATCTGCACGTACACTGCTGTCCTTGAAATTATTTTGTTGTCTTGGAACTGCGTCGTTGTAGGCAAAAACCAAGGGAAATTGTATTACCCATATAAATGACTTTAAAAACATCGAAATAAAATTGTTTACTACCTTGCATACCATACTTTTTATATCAGACTTTTTTGTACTGTCACAAAACCCCCTCAATGAAAGGTTTTGTGTCGAGACACAAAAACTTTCATTGACTCATTCACACCTCTCTAAAAGGATCAGCTCAGATATGGAGCCACAACCCCCTGTAGTGTTATTAAAAAATAAAAACAAATTCAATCACTTACCCTTGGTCCAATGATGAGGTTCGCACCTTCTGACCTTACTGGACTTCTCCTGAGAGATCCCTACACCATAAGGCCATGAGGCACTTTACGCTCCTGTTCTGACTCACCGGCCAGCTCAGGACCGCGGTCACCACACCATAAAACTCTGAAACAATCAATACAAAATTTTAAAATCGTGGCCTTCTCTATATCCATATCCACAACTGATATGTTTCCTCTTAGTATGTTGGTTTGCGTTTTGGGGCATTGGTTTGCTTAATTCTACAAATTTCAAACAATGTATATCAAGAATTAAGACAGAAAATTCCTGCTCTTTTAACAATCCGGTATCTAGTACACATCTCTGACTTCTGTCAATTATATTCACTCTCTTTATCACATGAAAACAATTGCTCTTAACCTAAACAAAATGTACTTTACTGCTTTCGCAACAACCATTAACCCTACTATTTTACTTCATATAATCTTACAATATCTATATCATGGCAAACAATTTTAAAGCTTTATAATTTCTTTACGACCTTTTCTTATGTTTAACTTTCTTTATAACAGAATCATTTCTAGAGAATGGACAAACTTTACAAAATTTTAATATTATAATCGTTACTATCCTGGTAGTAACCTCCTATCCACACACACTATCATCAACATAAGAAAACACAATAAAACATTGTACATCATAAGCATTAAACACTAACATTGAACAATTCACATTACTTAATTCATATTTACATAACTGGTAGCAGAACTTTATCAACTTTCGATTAACTTTTATCATTTAACATTCATTTAGATTCTATACACAAAATTTTCAAATTTATCATTACCTTTCAGTTACAATTACCTTCCTACTATGAATTTTCCTTTTCTAACCTTTTTATCCTCAACTAGTTTGGGTGACTCTCTATTATTCATTTTTTCTGTATCTTATTTTGGCATTTGTCAACCTAACCTTACTACCCCTTTTTCTCTACTAACAACCGCTTCTAACCATTAATACATTATGACACCAATATCTCTATAATAACCCCCTTCACAAATCCCATTTAAAACCTCTGGCACCGCTCATTTTTGTACTAGTATGTGTGTATTCCCTCTAACCAACTCATTCCCTTATCGGTTCCTGACCCTTTCAGATAACCCTTTCCGGCGCTAAACGGTCCCTTCCTGTCTCAACATCTCTCGTTGGACTCCTACACCAATACCCTTATTACAAAATATCCCCACCAACAACAAATATAATTACCACTCACATCACTCAACTCTACATATAATTACTAACCACTGTGTCCCTAAAATATCTAACACCTCTTTATATTTTATCAGCATCTCAACACCTTATTTTTCCTAACTCCCAATAACTCTATTTTATCCTTACTACCCAAACTCTTTACAACATTTCAACTTAATACACCATTACAAAATTCATCACTTACCTACTAACAACAATACCTCTCAATACCCAAATCTATTACCTGCTTAATCATTTACTAACCCTTTAGAATCTAAATCTCATAATATCATTTAAACTTTCTTCAGTTATTTAAAATCGTACAATACATGCTTACATAAAAAAAATACATAAAGTACACAACAGCAAAAATACACAAATACATAGACATCAATATACAATTCACATAATCATGAAATCATTTACCATAATCAGTCCTAATCAGTCCATTTTTAAAAACACTGTCCACACAATTAAATGTTCATAACACAATAGAAGGTCTACCCTCCATCGTTAAACAATAGTCTTATCTTTGGTCTGTACAATTTATTTTTTATTAAATACATTATATTAACATCATTAATATAATACACATTTAAATTCTTATATTTTATAAAACTGTCATCATTGATAGGGTTATTACCTATCAATTCATCATATAACCTGTCACGATTGGTTATTGTCCTGTCACCTCCAGTATAATCAGTCACCACTAGGTACGTTATAAAGTCATTATTTCCGTTATCATCTTCTCCTACTGCTATATCAGCTTCATTACAAGGTAAGTTCTTATTTTTATTATACACCATCTCTATTCCTAACTTTTCCATAAATTCTTCATAAGTTCTACTCATCTTAAAAATCTCTATTTCTCTCTTTCTCTCACAATATCTCACTTTCAAAACATCTCTCTTTTTTAAAATATCTCTCATAATAACTCTCCCAATAACACTTCTCTCTCTCAATATATCTCTCTTTATCACACCAAGCTACACTCTCAATACTCACACAATTATTTTCTAACACCATATTTTTACTTTTCTTTTATAAAATTGCTAAACTGCTATAATTGTTTTTATTATTTAGACAAAGCTTTTCGTCATTACTGACATCTTCAGGTCTTAAACAACCTGGTCGTTGTTTAAGACCTGAAGATGTCAGTAATGACGAAAAGCTTTGTCTAAATAATAAAAACAATTATAGCAGTTTAGCAATTTTATAAAAGAAAAGTAAGGATGGCTGCTAATTTAAACAATACGAAGAACACCATATTTTTAATTCTATTATCATAATTCTCACTACTACTTACCTTGTCTTTATTTTCATTCAATTTATTTGATTCTCTACTATTCTCTACCCCCATTTTACTCTCGTAGTTTTCATCTACTTTATTCTTTTGTCTACTTGTTTCACAATTGGTTCTACTTTCTATTTGCTCACTAATTGTGGTTAAACATTTGTTTTCTAATTGTTCATACTGAGTTTCTATTTGGTTTCGTACTTTGCTAATTACTGTTTCGTTATTTGTACTGATTCTACCATTTAAATTATTTATTTTATCATCATATTTCTCGCTAATTATTTCTACCACTTGTTCTGGCATATTGGTGCAACGTACATCTATTTCAGTTATTCGACTATCAAAATAAATATTTTGCTTTTTTATTTCGTTTTTATTTCATAAAATTTTATATTAAAATTATTCTGAATTCCTCTAATTTCGCTTTTTTGTTCACTAAACAGCATTTGCATCATCTTCATAATTTCGTTATTCTCAACCCTGTTATTTGGAACTGGTGTTGAGTGCACAATTCCTTCACTCATAACTACTGACTCTGTCATACTTATTTGACTGTTATTCGTACTATCAGTTATGCTTAATAAAGAACTATTTTCTTTATTCTCTGCCATTATAAAAAATTGTTAATGGTTTGTCGCTTTATATTATCGTTACCACCTAACCTACAACCGTATTCTCATTTTCAATGTCCACTCTGCCACAATTCAGGCTTATTATATAAAATATATTTATATATTTTATATAGTCCCAGTTCGGGCCCATTTGTGACTTCTCACACTTATTTAAATAAATATAAATGTATTTGTCATATGAAATATCTAGTAACTTATATTCGGGTTTGTTTACATTAATCGAATGAAGCACGTGTGTCACGTACATCATAATTATGGTACTTACCATAGTTTGGGATTCTGTTTACTTCGATCTTGATATTTCTATAATTACCTAAGGTCCAAGGATTCACCTCAGCGAGATTGCTGACAGAGATGGTCATGGAAATGAGAATACGTTTAATTGCAGCAACTATCATCAATCGTAATTTATTCAGGAATTTCTTAAATCGTGTACACAGTATAACAACTTAACATAGCGGCCATTACTTATTTCAGCCCTTTACTATCACCACTCCTTTATGTTTAATTAAACGCTAATTCAGACAATTCGGTTTACTGGTTATGCCTTAGTTTCATGATCATTTGATTCTTTATTATATTTAATTCGTTAACGCAAACCAACCCCCATTTATAAGTCGACATCTAACGTTTACACCTCTCTCACTCTCTCACATCCATACAGACATTCTGAATTTACTTTTGAATGTGTACACATTATAATTGCATTTTCTAATTACACGAGCTCTTTAAATAAAATTTTGGGTTAGTCACTTCCCTTGTAAGTAGACTGGACGTTCTGGTAGAGGTGCCCATGTTGATTCCAAACGGTGTGGTTACATCTTCCTGACTGCACTGAGTTTACATTTAATTTTGAAAATATTACTTTATACTGGCCAAACTTTGAATGTAACTAACACTGTTTTACTTTTGATTACATTGTTAATACTTTGCAACACTTAAACCTGACTATTTCAAGCCAGCACTATTGTTAGTGTGTTGTCGCCATGATGAACTTCTGCAGACTGGGACGAAAATTATGCAAATTTTACGTATGTGTGTGTGAGTAAAACGTCATCGTTCTTTGTCTCTCGTTATATAATCGCCTTGTTAGTTACGTATTCTAATCACGTCATTGTTGTTTTAATGACGTTTGGCGTTGTTGGCCAATGAAACGGGAGCATGTAGCGCCGTTATTGGTGGCTGTAACCATTATAAGTCTTTTTATCTGCACGTACACTGCTGTCCTTGAAATTATTTTGTTGTCTTGGAACTGCGTCGTTGTAGGCAAAAACCAAGGGAAATTGTATTACGCATATAAATGACTTTAAAAACATCGAAATACAATAGTTTACTACCTTGCATACCATACTTTTTATATCAGACTTTTTTGTACTGTCACAAAGTTACTATCTGCAAAAATGTTTAACCCTGAAAACAATTTTTAAAAAATCAAAGGTTGTCTACTGAATGTGACGATTAAAAAAAAAAATGAAAATTTACAGAAATTATTAGCACGGAACAATACTTCACAGTTTGAACTCTACAGGCTGCCTGCGACATGAAAGAAAGTCTTCATAAAAGTTAAAATCAGTGTCAACTGTTTTTGACCAGAAGCAAAAAATTAATAACTGTTTATATGTACGAGACTGAATCCAATCCTCCCCCATAATAATCAAACTAACAAGATGAAGTAAAAGAAACTTAAAAAAAGTGAAGAAGGACTTTCCAGGCATCTTTATCATGCAATCGACATACTCCTACACATCATTTATTACTGATAGCTAAATGCACTTAGAGCAGAGATGTGTTCACAGTGACAAACATGTGGGGGGACTGAGACCAATGTTGCTGCCAGCCATCTGATCTGGCAGTAGAAAGCTCCAAGAATGAGTCACATGTATTTATGTAAGCGTAACATGTAAATATTTTGTATGAAGGGGTTTTTAAAAATATAAAAGTCAATGTTTGTTTACTATATAAGTCCGAATTTATGCATGACAAACTTATGTAATTTGGGAACTGTGAATGTACACAGATCTACTCAGCCTTTCTGTCTTTAGCAGAGAATCTGGCTTCCATTAACACTTTCTACAACAGCATTTTTTCATGTCATTTCCTGGTGAACCACCATTTTTAGTGTTATTTCAAAAAATTGTGGCAAATTTATCTTTTAACCAAATAATACTTACATTACATCATTTTTAAGCTCCTTTTATGCAGATTTGACATATAGTCTTAGTATTTTGATCACATATATAAGCTGTAACAAATTAGTCTTAAACATACTCTTCCAATACAAAAAAATAATTTAATCTTCATTATTTAAATTTCGGCAATTGGATTTACACTTTAATACCTAATTTAATTAGTCTCTATCAAGAAACATAGAAAAACAGTCAAATTCTGAATAATATTCGTCAATTGAATTATATCAGATTCTCGTTCAAACATGCAACCGCTGACACTGTACACTGATTACTTCATTCACTTGTAGGAGACATCTACAGGTAAAATATCAAACTAAATTATAACAGCACGCTATATAACTAATGAATTAGCCTCACACTACAGTCTTCAATCGGACAGCATACAGATAAATGCGTTTAAACACACGAAAACCAAGTGCCTGTATGGCATATGGGCATGGAGTGGAAAGTGTTAATAGTTTTTTAGTTACTTCTACTGATGTATGATCTTTACAATCAGATGATATCTTTTTTAAGGAATAATTTACATTATCGACAAGAAAATTATTGGATATCAATGAAATTATCAAACAAATGTTCATTTTATGCTCTGTTAATCAACACAAGTCACTGCTTTCTTTACATGTTTGTAATAATACAATTTTTCAAAATACAACATTCTCATGATCAACGCTATGTTGTACACAAGGATTACAATTTTTACAAACCAAAGACTTACAATTTTTATCCCTTACAAACACTTAACATATTTCTGTTATCAGTTTAAAATTGTTGTTCTAATATTAGTAACAAGAAATTAGTTTTCAATGTTTTAAAAGGTAATATTATAGGCTGTAACTTTATTTTTTTATTGTTATAAAGAATAAAATAAAATGAGAATACAAACCTGCAGAAGAATACCATCTGGAAATCGAATTCTAATGAGAGCAAATCGGTATTTCCGCATTTCTCTTTGTTCTTCTTTTTCTCGCATTGTTTTTGTCCTCAAAACCATGGTGTTTTCTATTCTTTCAGATCTATAAGACAGAGTACTCTTTTTTATGTATAAGACACCTTTAATTTTAAAAGATTCAAATGATTAATATGTAAAAATAAATAACTTTAGTATCCAGAGTACAAACTGAAATTAGAAGCTTGAACTCTAACTTAGCTACTTATTATCCATTATCTATACACGATGTTAAAAAAAAAATGTATAAATGGTTTGAATAATTCCACATACTATATTTAATAACATAAAGTTTTATAATCCTGGTTCAATAAGACAAACGTACAATTTTTTGACATATATCACAGGTGTTTGAACTGATAAGCATTCTGCTCCTGGGTTTGGAGACAACACAAACAGAACTTAACAAATATCATCAATTTTTCTTATGGAATTTTGATGCATATCTTACATTTTAAAGAGAACGTTTTATTTATTGTTGCAGGTTTGCTCTATAAACATTAATTCTAATAAGTTCCCATGAAAGTATGTATACATTTTTTATGACATCCAGAATTCTGAAGTATTTATTAATACTCGTTTTTAACAGAAGATGATCATTTCTAAGGGCTCTTTTTTTTAGCTACATGACTAGCATGTTCACAATTTATTCTTGTTTTCAACAAGTGATGTTTCATAAAGCCCAGTCCAAACACAATGGCTTGCTTGACAATTTGAGATGGTGTAAGGAAAAGTCATATAGTAAGAAGCGTGAGGACCATGCCACTGAAGTTTTTGAAACTGAACTCAGCTGGAGGCATGAACTGGGGAGCATCATTCTGCAAGAACTGTACAAGTTAACGACTGTTTTCATTTACAATACTGTTTCTGACCTTCAACAATTTTCATGTCAATTTTTAACAGAATTTATAGATTTGAATGAAACTTTCTTTCTTTGTACAAATTAAAAACAAAATTTGTATAGTAACAATGATAAAAAAAAACCTGTGACACACTAATAGAAAAATTTAAAGGAATAGATAATATGATGATCTGGAAATAACACAAAAATACTTTGCAAATCAGACAACATCAAGTTTGTGGACAATCCAATTCTTTTCAATTGACACTGTTGAAGTTTGTTCACTCCATCACCTCTTCCTAGTTATGGTCAAAATTCAAATCCAATTCTTAATATTCAAAGGTTCCCATTACTTTATTTTAGTTAATACATTAAAAATTTTAACAGCAGAATATATTTCACTGATATTATTTGTTCAGTAGTGTTAACTATTTTTATCAGATATTTATTTGAAAATAAATTATTTGTAAACTGAAATGTTATATAAAAACCAGACCTACTAAAAAAGATATTATGTTATTGACAATTACACAGTGGCAGCTTGTCAGGTGAAACACTGCTTCACCTAAAATAACAGTCGAAAATCAAAGAAGTAGTGCCACATGCAGTTTTTGTTCATTACATAGTGCATTGTTTTAATATAGTGCTACAACAAAGTTGTAACAGCATTTCACAGTGTTGAGTATTTTTTTCAACTGTTAGTGGTTTACCCTCTTTTTTTCCATAGTTCTGCTAAGAGAACTTGCACAGTCAATACACTCATTGAAAGACAGATACCAACTTCCATTATTACGTGATGGACATTTAATTCTAAAATTTTGAGTACTATTATATCAAACAGGATTCATTAAAAGAAGTATTCACTACAACTGTGAATTATTCAAATTATGATCAAGCATCAATTAGGCACACTGGTGGCATTTTAAATAAATTAAATGATTTTGAATTTATGCTTCTGGTTCCAGTTTTTAGTGATATTTTTGGAGCCACAGATATTCTCTTTGATGTGCTATAAAAGAAGTCATTTGACATTAATGTCTGTATCTCGCAAATTATAAACTAATAAATACCAAAAGAACTAAGGATACGTTTCTAAAAATTTTCGATTTAGCTGCTTCAAAAATAACAGTGTCAAATGAATACCATGAGTGGCAGAAAAGAGTTTTTTACTCACACGAGATCTAGTTTTTTACAAATATGAGGTGTGATAATAAAACTAGACTTTTTAAAAATATAATTATTTATTTATTCTTCATAATTGATATTGTCCCCTTGAAAGTTATCATCAATGCACTTATTTCAGTGTTCTTTCCAACCCATAAAACATTTGTGAAATTCTCATTTTGGTACAGGCTTCAGTTCACTCAGCGATCTTGCCTTTATCTCCTCTATGATTGCAAAACGCCATTTCATTGTGCCCTTTATTTTTGAGAACAAAAATGTCACATGCGGTCATATCTGGTGAACAGGGTGGCTGCACAATTACAGCAGTTCTACTTTGATGATGCCAAAAACATGCAAATTAGTAGTGAAATGTGAGCCAGTGTGTTATGGTGCAAAATCCAAGAATCATTGCCAACAGTTCTGGTCATTTTTTTCAAACTGCCTTAAGTAACCAATGTAGGACTTCAAAATAATACTACTTATTAACAGAATGGCCCAACAGTAAGAATTCATAGTAGATTATGCCACTGTAATAAAGGAATACAGTATGACAGCTTGCGTACTCAAATCTCACTTGCCATGTTTCTTTGTCTTGGCTCTTCAGGAAGCTTCCATTAGGACAGCTGAGCCATTTTTTAAATGTCATAGCTGTAAACACACGTTTTGTCACCTCTTATGACACGTTTGAATAAATCTGGATTGTTGGTGACTTCTGCCAACAATTTTCTCAGCAATGTTTTTGCGATACCGTGTTTGCTGAAAATTTAACACTTTTGGAACACATTTGGCTCCACATCATTTCATGCCCAAAACTTGCTTCACATGACTTTACAATATACCGTAAGTTTCTCTTACATTGATTCAGTGTTTGATCACAATAAACTTAACTTTTTCCACGTTTTCATCAGTGGTTGATGTGGTAGGATGCCCCAATTCTCTTGTCATCTTCAATGTCTTCTCGGCCTTTTTGGAAACATCTGTACCACTCATAAACTTTTGGTTTAGACATAGCATTCTTGGCAAAAGCCTTTTCCAACATTTGCACTACAACACTCCCCTTGATATTTCTAGAACAGAATTTAATGCAAATGCTTTGTGCCATCATTTCAAGAATATAAAATCACTGAGTGTGCTACAATGTGTTCATTTGTTAAGAGAAACTAAGTGTCTACTATTCCTAAGAATATAATGTTCGTCACAGAGAGTGGTACCATGAGAAAAAAATATTGTAAATTGAGAACGTGTACTATGCAAAATTCAAAAATTCTTGTCATTTTTTTAATCACACCTCGTATTAAATTTTGTATTAGAAAATCTTAGATATCCTTTCACTACAAATAACCACACATTTTCAAGATATGGAAAAGCTTTAGTTTGTTACATTAATGGATAATTCGAAGTTTGTAGCATTTTCTGAAAAATCTGACACATGCATTAAGTAACTTAAAGGTGTGCTGCCCTTAAGGTGTGACAAGCAGTTCAGACGAATGGAGCCAAAAAATGTTATGGAATATTTAACTGACAAAAGGAACACCTTTAAGGAAGTTTATAAACTGTTTTGTTTAATAATAATATTCCATCCACTAATGTTTCAGTAGAACGAAGTTTTTCTTGTTTCATAGGAACAAAAACATACCTGCTCAATACACTGACAGGGGACAGACTTACTAACTTATCAAAAATTTCTATTGAAAAGGAACTAATAAACAAATTAATTAATGTAGAGACATTTTATGATGGCATCATTGACAAGTTCACAAAATTTGAAAGAGAGGAGACGTGACCTTCTGTTCAAGAAATAAAAGGCAGCTTTTAAGTACTTACTACTTTTAACTACTGCTTTATTAGTAAATATTTTAACATACTTTTACGTTGTCTTCATATATTATTAATTACTCCAAAACAGGGAGAAAGATTTTCATATAATTCTTTTTTTTTTGAGGGGGGTGTTAAGGGACCTGTCATCAATTTTCTTCACCAATCCTTGAAAACACGAACCACCACTACAATTACTTAAGATTTTTCTGCCAAGTATGTTAAGTTATTAGTTTACTTCACTGTAAAAAAAAAAACAAGCTACTAGTATAACCTACTTGCAGCAGAAATTTCATGTAATTAAGAATAATATTATATTATTACTGCAAGAGACTAGAAAACTTGAATGTTACTTTAAAGAAGTATGAATAATAATGCTTTGTGTATGTTAGGATGAAAAATGTAGTAATGTATAGTCATCGGTATATACTCATATCATAATATGATTGTATATATAACACGACTAACTACCTCACAATCACCTCATTTAAAATGGGTCATAACAGTCATAATCAATGACTTTGTGCATACAACGTGTATTTAATGAATCACGAGTACAGTGAACAAACCCATCTTTAACAGTTTCTCAATTTAAAAAAAGGGCATGCAACTTAAATTGTCTCAAGCACTGTAGGAACATACAAATTTTGTGAGTATACTTGCTTAGAACGTCAAAACCGTTAAAACATAATTACTGTAATTTATCTACATTTAAATACAATATTGTTGTTTTAATATTGTTAAATTGTAATCATGAGCTCCTTGAAGTTATAATAATTTTTTTAAATAACTGTCTTCTCATGTAACAGCATTTCCTCCAAAAATAAGACCCCCCTTTTTTGCTATATTTGTCCTTAAAAATTTTGAAGTCTTATACTAAAGTCAGGTCTTAGAATCAATATATAGACAGAAAATAAAATGAAAACATGGAGTATAACTGAGTAGTAGTTACCTGTACTTAAAAATATTACAAACTTAAGAACATTCCAACATACAGGCCAATAATATAACATTAAAATTGTATATAAATCACACATGTAAGGTATATAAAATTTTAATCTTTTTAAAAATTCATTCTAAAACAGAGGGTCTTACAACTGAGACTTCTCATTTTCAATTAAATACTGTGCTTAACACTCTAATTATGAAGTAACTGTTGTTTAATAATACATAAATTGCTCCTCAAACTCTTTTGTATAACCAAATGTGTCCGTTATCTGTCAAATATCAATATTGTTTGCATTTCTGTAATGGATAATTTTCTACCACTGATCAATTTCTCTCATCTACAGTTACAATAGCTTCACCAATTCTGACACTAACTCTTCTCAGTCACACAAAAAATTAAATAAGTAAACTAATACAGACTTTCTAAAAACTTTGGTAGACATGCAATTATACATATTTTCACTTACTTCAGTTGCTGTTCTCTCTTTATCTCCTCTGGTGTCATTGAGAAAAATGCTGGAGGTAATTCTGATCTCTTTGCAGCCTGAGAAGGCATTAAAACTTGCATATTTCTGTCTAGCTCTAATCCTATGGGTTCTGCTGTTTTCAGAGCATCAATAAATACCTTGAATAACATTCACACAGATTTCTCATAGCGTGTATCAATTAATTACACATTACAATTAACACAAATACATTTGTACGAATATAAATATAAAAATTATTAGACTGTGTGAAATAATTATTCTTAAAAACTTAATTAATCAGACTTTCAATATGATGGGAAAATATTGAATTTTCTAAAGATCAGACTGTATTCAGTGTATACCAAGCTGACAGATGTTAGATAAAATCCCAAAGAGATTTGTTAGTACAACCTTTGTACTTGCAAAATTATAATAAATATAAGATCAACAATCCATGTAATGTCAGAATTAATATATGGCACTACCAATCTGCATTCACTAATAAGCATACCAGATATGTTCCGGGATTAACCAAATAGCTGACCACAAGAGATATAATAAAGAAATAATAAAGTAGTTACTCTAGACTTTAGTGTAATTTACAATATTTAGATTTCGTGTAATTAAAAAAATTTAGACAATATTTGTTCCATTATGGAAAAAAAATGTTAACCAGTTTTTTACACTGACATGACAAATAGCATATCATATTATACAAATAGCATAACAAATACCAATCCATGTAGTAAATTTACACCTTTTAAAATAAAATATTAGTCTTATGTTAAAAAGCAATTTTTTATGACAGAACTTACACTTAAAGCTTCAAGATCTTCTAAAGCTTCAACACTGAACACAAGAAATTCTTGTTCTCCATCCTGGAAGGGTAGTATTTGTTGCCTAAAACCAGCAGCTTCTAGGAATTCAAGTGCTCCATCCATACCAACAACCTTTTCTTGAAATACTCGGTTTGACATACGAATACGATGATATTTTTCTTCATCAGGATGCAAAATAATGTTTTCCAAATACTTGCATAATGTTTCAATACATGCCTGAATCTGTTCGCGATCATAAAAACAGACATTAGAACATATAACACACTCATGCACGTGCACGGACATGCATTCAAATTAAATTTTACACAAAAATTTTGTGAGGTTTGGTGACTGGTGACACACAATCTTAAAATGTTTGTGTTGACATTTAAACAAAATTTACTGTCACCATTAAGCCATGTATAAAGGAATACAAAAAAATAATACATATATAACGTCTACAGAATCTACACTATAATTTATATAGTGTTACTGCCTGTATACAGATCCTGATGTTAACAATAAATTTTGTCAAAATGTTGACACTAATGTTTTAACAACTGTGTCTAGCTAACAACTTATAGTGAGAGGCAACTTATGGGCATCTGTATATAAAAAAGAATTTTCAAAGCTCTCATGACTTAAGACAAGTAATAATCTTATGAAACAATGCAATTAAAATAGCAAATAAATTACTGCACTTTGTAAGACTTATTGTAAATAAAATAAAAGTTTGTGAGAACTAGTCTTATATACAGTAAAATTGAAAGTTAAGGGCATATGCGCAGAAACCAATTTATAGATGGACGAGTCCACTTTGAAACTGTGAATGGCAGGAGGGTAACGGAGAATCAGCTGGTGTGCAAGTGAAGGTGTTGCCAACTTGTGTGTGATGTTTTAGTTACCAGTACATTGTTAGTTACTGTTTTACACGCTATCTCAGACTTGCATTTGTTATTATTATCTCAATTTATTATTAACTGTATCGTTGTTTTACAGTCACTCATTTTTATTAGTTACTTAATTTTTTAGTTAATTTTTATTGGTAGCTTTTTCTGTAATTATGTAATATTGTAATTGGGGCGAAGCGAAGCGAAGCCCCTCTATCCGCCACTTTGCACTTTTTTTTGACACATACTCCTCCGAAATTACTCATCCAATCTCCACCAAACTTTACATGTACATTCCGTACATATTCAGGGGTGCATATTTTCATTTTTGTGAAGATTGGTCGATTCTAAGTTAAATAATCATTTAATTTCGCTAAATTAAAACCCTTTAAAACGATAGTGTATTAAGACCGAAACTACTTATCCAATCTCCACAAACGTTATATGTACATTCTGTACATATTCCGGGGTACACATTTTAATTTTTGGAAACATTGATCAAGCCAAAGTTAAATAATAATCGTTTAATTCCGCTAAATTAAAACCGTTTGAAACTTACATCAACGGCGCCGAATCGGTCCGACGGTGAACGAGTGTACCCGAATGCAGTCACGTGATTACACATTGACACGTGGTGTATCGACGAGTGTACCCTAACGCAGTCACATGATTACACATTGAGACGTGGTGTATCGACTGCAACAATGCTGTAATTATTTCTTTGAGTGTGTTTTGCTTTTCGCTTTTGTGTAACCCAGAATGTGTTAAAATAATTAATCATGCCTAAAAGACGCCGAGGTGGAAGTATTCATAGTCGTCAGACTTATTGTCAACAACAATATAGTGGTTCACGAAATCAAAACAGTCATGTGTTGTCTAATATTGATCAGGTTAGTGCAGATAACTCTCAGTTTCGCAATCTACAAATTCAGTTTGAACAAGAGTTACAGAATTTAAATTGTTTTGAATGTAACAACTGTGGTAGGACTGTAATTCAAAGTAAAAATTTTGATGCGTGTAAACAATGTAAAAAACATCCTCATAAATTTACGGCAGTAAATAAGATGGATCCAAGAATAGTACCGATTGAACTTCAAGGACTTACTTACGTTGAGCAGTTACTTATAGCTAAAGTGCAACCAGTAATACGTGTATACAGGATCAAATCACGTGGTTTGCCCGGTCAGTTTGCGTATAAAGGAAATATAATCAATGTTGGACAGAATATTAATGAAATAATTCGTTGTTTACCTCGAATACCATCAACATTGAGTACAATCGTTGTGAGGCGAGAGGGTTTGAATGAACATCGTGATTTCCATGTTAGGCGAAATAAAATAATTACTGCTCTAACTTTTTTGAAAACCAACAATCCTTACTATGCAGATATATCAATTGACGTCAATCGTATTTCTCAGCTTCCCATAGAGGGTAGTATTTTAGATCAAATACCAATGGTAGAAATACCAGAGTTGGATGATAACTCAAAGGAAAGTAATGATGTTTATGAAAGTGTCATACCCAATGATATTATAATATTAAATTACAAGAAGTTGACCGCACCCGATCTGATGTAAATAATGTCATACCTTGGCCAAAAGGTACTAACATTATCAACGAATTTACATGTGAAGGATATATAACTATGGCTTTTCCAGCATTATTTCCTTATGGTTCTGCGGAATTGAATGATAATACTCGTCCTAATAACATGAAAATAACACCATTAGAATATTTCCAATTTTTAATGGAATACAAAGATCGCCGTTTTGCTCAAGATCCATGGTTCCGATTTTTTGCACTAAATACTGTTCAACGACACGATGCAATCAAACGAGGAGGAATATTTGCTAATGTGATGCAATGTCACACAATCCAAAAATAGTAAAAGGTTTATATAATTGGTGCTCTAAAATACGAGGTTCTAATTCTTATTGGTTCCAAAGGAGAGGTGAATTAGAGTCGATGATAAGCCAGCTCGATATACTACCGACAGCTTTCTTAACATTGAGTGCTGCTGACCTTTGGTGGCCTGACTTAGCACGTCTTCTAGGCTGTAATTTCGAAGAAGAGGAATTACTGAATGAATCTCAAATTGTACAACAACGACAAAAACTCATAAATGAAAATCCATTAATTGTTGAAAATTACTTCACATTTCGAGCTGTTACTTTCATTGAAAAAGTGGTATGCAAACGATACAAAGTTCTCGATTATTGGTTTCGGTTCAAATTTCAGCATCGTGGTTCATGCCATTTACACGGTCTTATTTGGATATCTGGTGCTCCGGATCCTAGAACTTGTGATGCTGCTTCTCAGCAACAGTTGCTTAAAGCAACAACGTACTACGATAAGTTAGTAAGCTCGTTCAACCCATTGCCATGTAACGGGCCTATTTCGGGGTAATAAGGAAATTTGTATATTTTTTTTATAAAAACAAATAACATTTTTCGATGATAGGGACAAAATTTATAAACAAAGGTAAATTCAGTGGTAGAAGAGATAGCGACGGTGGCAGCACTGATGTTGGCATGATACGTGACTGTTATTCAGTAATGTTTTATAAAACGAGTTTTTATGAACTTAACAACCGACGGAACTGTGCCAAGGTCAGACAATGACACACAAAAACTGTCAACAAATTATGTAACGAATCGTCAGGCGAACGTTACGTCAGCGCCTGGCATAACAAGGAATGTGGGTGGAGTGTGCCACTAGCTTTGTCACACTCACAGCAAACAAAGCAGTCGGCAAATAACAGCTCAACACACCGGACGCAATCAGTCTGTGCGCCCGCCGGCTCGGCGTAGTTTTCGTCGCGCCCGCACATAAATAAAAATGTGAATTTTTATATTTTATAATCTAAAACAGTGTTTTATAAGCAAGGTAAATACAGTGACAAATTTAAACGAAATAACAGTTTGGCTATAAAGTAAAAGGTGAACACAAGGAGACGGTAAGGTAGTGCGCGTCCACGATGAAACATTTCATGAGGGTATCTTCAAACATGATAAAAGGGAGGTAACTTAAACTAAAGTCAATAAAATCTTCAATTTTAACATAAAAATGAGCTACAAGGGGAATAAATTATGTACTGGGTGAGCGTGTGTGAGTGTATGGGCGAGTGGAAATTACGTAATTCAACAGCACTGGTTAGCGTTAAGAAAAATTTAGAATAATGTTTTTCTTTTAAAGTCTGTTTTCATCGAGTTTTAATGTATTTTTCAATTTTGGTAACTTCATAAAGAAGGGAAAATTTTAAATAAATTAGTGTTCACAGCTTAGATGTATAGAAGAGGGAGAGAAAATATTGTTCGTAATAATTACCAACTAAGTCAATTTGATGGCTTTAGTTGACTATGCAGATTTGAAATAAGGTGTTCAATAAAACAAACTTACTTAAAAATAAGTAGATTTGAAGCACTTATTTAAATAACCCATGCTGTTCTCCTGTTCGCTTATAAGAACCCGGGTGTGTAACAAGTTTTATATGTATAGTTGGCAATAACAAGATGGCGCCTGACAAAGTTAGACAGTAAAAAGTAAATATAAAATCAATCATGTTTAGTTATTTTATTAATATCAATAAATTAAAAGGTATCAATGGCGCCCGAACAGGGACAATTTTATATAAAGAAATTTATACAAAATATAGGCCTACTGGAAGAGCAGAATGGTTGTTTGAAATGGGAAATAAAATTTTTGTGTGTACGTAAAATAGACGTAGATAGGGGTTAGGTTATGATGGTGTGGAGTATGGGTAAATAGAATATCTTTTTGATAATAAATATATGTTATATATATAGTAACATTTTGAAAAGATATATAGGTAAAAGTTTTCTTTTATTTTCAAAATGGCAGATAATAACGAGGTTGCAGTTGAAATGAGCGAGTCGGCTAGTGTGGAAGAACCAGGGGTTCATTCAACCCCAGTAAATCGATCAAAAGAATTCAGCCTAACTGAATCAGCTATAGACGACTCGAGTAATATATCGACTCCAATCTCAACAAAATGTAACCAAGTAGAAAATGATATGATGAGGGTTATATTAAATCAGTTAGAGAAAATGAACAGTAATTTTAACAATAAATTTGAGGTACAGAATAATAATTTCAATGATAAATTTGACGAGTTGAAAAATGAGATTCAAGAATTAAATAAATGCTTAGAAAGTACTAATGAAACAATAAGAACCAGTGTAAATAAATTAAAACAGAGTGTGGAGAGAATGGAAGTAGTTGTGATGAATCCAGAGAAAAATAAAACAAATGAAAATTGTAATGACAAGTGTGAAAATATGATATTGGATAGAGAATTAATAAATAATAATAATGTAATTGAAAATGTCATATCAGAGAGTACTGATGAGTTTGGGGAGTGTGATTATGAGATGTTAAGGTGTGTTGATGAAGTAGAAAGAGAGTGGAAAAATAATATAGTAGTTGAATGTGGGCAGAGGGTAAATTTTCCCATTAATTTTTCTGAACCAGAGTGTTCACAAATGTTGTTTTTTATGAAGGGCAAGATACCCGTATTAGTAGATGAATTAAAGTGTATATTGATGTTGTATAATGTTGTACCCTCTGTCTGTAATTGTGAGAGTGTGATGTGGTGTTATGAAGAGAGAGATTTGTGTATTGAGAGAGAGATAGAATTGTATAAGTTAAAAAGAAATTATGATGAATTGAGAGAAAGGTTAGGAGGGGTGAAGATAAACAATATAAAATACTTACCTGTCGAAAGAGAGATAGAGAATTATTTTGATAATATTTTTATAAATAATAATGACTTACCTGACATGATAGTAGAGGAATATAAAAGTGATGAAACAAATTACCTGACATTGACCAATAATACTGATGGAGACTGGACAATAATAACTGATGTTGACAAGGTTTATGAAACCTTAATATGGAATAACCCTATAAATTATAATGGTGTAATGAATGGAATAAAGTTAAGGGATTATTATGATAATAATAATAATAAATTGTATGTGGATAACAATGATGCATGTTACAAATATATTAGATATCTATACGATGATGGAGGCTGAACTAAAAAATCAGTGACATTGTTAAATATTGTAATTTTTTGGTAACGACCTTGCAGACTGGGACATATGAAGTGTGAAACAATTGAACAGTTATCGACGAATAATTTGTAAATATAATGTAGTGAATTCATTTGTGTGTATTATGAAATGTTAGGTAAGTAGTGTGTATATGTATTAGAAAATGTTGTGATAATAATAATAATATTATTAATGTTTTGCAATCTAAATGAATACTAAAAATAATTATGACGACCATAATTAATGGTTTGTAAATTTTGATAATCATTGGAATATGTTGTGTTTTAATAATCAATTGAAGTAAATAATTTGAGATGTTTTAAAAATATTGTGATTGACTTAAAAGGTTATATAATTAAATTTTCTGATGTATTTAAATTCTTTTATGAGATTTTAATTTAATAACAATTAATGAATAAATAAATGTTAAATGGTTTATTTTGTGGAATAGCGTAATGGTTAAAAATATAGATTAATAATAAATTTGAAAATTTTGAGGAACCTAATTACAGCAAAGGAAAAATGATGAAATGATGATATATAAAAGAGTTAATGAAAATTCTTAAACAAGAATGTTTATAAGTTTTTCTATAAATTAGTTAAAAGAGAATTGTTTGTTTAATGTATGCTAATAATCAAGGTTAATGTCTATTTGTTTATTATGTTATGTAATGTATTATACAAGATGTGTGTGTGTGGCAGGACGGTTATCCAGGGGGATAACGTATTAGAAATTTGTTGTATTTTAATAATGATGATTCACTACTCAATAATTTTGTTTTGATTTGAAAAATAGATGCACGATATACTTCCTATATTGTTTTTATTATGTCTTATTGTGTTAATTGCATTTAGTATGTTAGGAATAAGGATTATAAAAATATAATAAATAATATGTTTTCAATGTGTTTATAGATTTTAAAATAAAATGAAATAAAGTTATGATAGGTAAAATTTTAAATGGGTTGCAAAAGATAGAAGTGGGTGATAGTAATTGTTTGAGTAAAACGTTTGAGTCAGTCCAAGATGAATATTTGTGGGACATATAGATCTGTCCAAATTGAAGTTAAAGAAATAGTAGAGATGAAAATAATGTAATGTTGTTTTGAGTTAATGTATGTTATAGAATTTTGAGAAGTATAAAGGTTGACACAGTAGTTATGGAGAATTTATGTAGAGTTTTGAGCGATATATTGTTGTTTATTTTGATGTTGTTATTGTGTTGTAGTTGTAGTGAGGTAATGAGATTGAGATTTTGGGGATGGCGATTTTGTAGTAGGGGGTAGTGTAATGTGGGAGTCCGCAACATGATGATGAGTTGGGACAGGATTTGGTATAGATTTAGTGGGAAGGGGTTGCCTTAGGTAGAATCCAGGAACCAGAGAACGGGAATTGAGCTTTGGGGGGGGGAACACGTATCCTAAATACAAAGGGTTAGAGAGTATTTTTTTTATATATAGAGAGAAGGTGGCGAATGGAGTTAAAGTAGTAAGTAGTTAGAGGTAGAGAAAGGTTAGTAGATTTTTTGGTAGAATGGGGTGTCATACTAGTTAAAGATTTTGTAAGGGAGCGTTAGAGTAATTGAAGGGGTAAGATTATGTGTAAATGCCAAGTTGATAAAGTGAATTATAATGAATAACGGAGAATCACCCAAATTAATGAAAGGGAATAATAAATGAAAGTTTATGTAAAACGAAGGTAGAAAAAAAAAAAAATTTGTTGAAAGAGAATTAATAAAAGTAAAGTGAGTTTAAAAGATAATTTTATGATTTTATATGCAAATTCAATGATGTAAAGTGTGTAAATTTTAAATATAAATTGTTTATTTTAAGATGATAATAACAGTGTGAATTATTAATGTACTATGTTTTCTTATGTTATATTGTGTTTGTTAGTATTTAAGAGAAGTTTATGAAGTTAAATATTTTAAATGCATTTTAAATTGGGGATGAGAGAAATGTGATATGGTAATGGGAAATGTTTATGAGTCAATCGTCTGTTTATTTAAATTCTGATGGGAATCAGGGCAGTAATTTGAATTTTGGGATAAAAGTTAAAAGTAGATAGAATGGGATTATGGGATTTTAAAGTGGGTATTCTGTTACTGTTAGGTATTTTGATATATGTTCGAAATAAGTAAAACGAAACCAGTGCTTCTTAGCGCAAACCAGCACCGCTAGGGGGAAACAGATCAGTTGGGGATATGGTGTTGTATAAGGCCACTATTTGATATTTGATTTGTTGTTTCAGTGTTTGGTGATGCTGTGGCGGCGGACCTGAGCTGGCCAGCGCATCAGAGCAGGGGCGTTAAGTATCTGTCTGACTCTACGGTGTTGGGATCTCGAGAGAGAAGTCCAGTATTGTCATTCAGGTGCGGTCACAGTCACCAGACCAAGGGTGAGTTGATTATGTTTTTTGTAAACCGTAAAGGGGGTTGTGGCGACATATCCTGGCTGATCCCTTTAGCAAGTATGAATGTGTCAATGAGATTTTTTATGCTTCGGCATAAAATATCTCATTGAGGGGGTATTGTAACGGGCCTATTTCGGGGTAATAAGGAAATTTGTATATTTTTTTATAAAAACAAATAACATTTTTTGATGATAGGGACAAAATTTATAAACAAAGGTAAATTCAGTGGTAGAAGAGATAGCGACGGTGGCAGCACTGATGTTGGCATGATACGTGACTGTTATTCAGTAATGTTTTATAAAACGAGTTTTTATGAACTTAACAACCGACGGAACTGTGCCAAGGTCAGACAATGACACACAAAAACTGTCAACAAATTATGTAACGAATCGTCAGGCGAACGTTACGTCAGCGCCTGGCATAACAAGGAATGTGGGTGGAGTGTGCCACTAGCTTTGTCACACTCACAGCAAACAAAGCAGTCGGCAAATAACAGCTCAACACACCGGACGCAATCAGTCTGTGCGCCCGCCGGCTCGGCGTAGTTTTCGTCGCGCCCGCACATAAATAAAAATGTGAATTTTTATATTTTATAATCTAAAACAGTGTTTTATAAGCAAGGTAAATACAGTGACAAATTTAAACGAAATAACAGTTTGGCTATAAAGTAAAAGGTGAACACAAGGAGACGGTAAGGTAGTGCGCGTCCACGATGAAACATTTCATGAGGGTATCTTCAAACATGATAAAAGGGAGGTAACTTAAACTAAAGTCAATAAAATCTTCAATTTTAACATAAAAATGAGCTACAAGGGGAATAAATTATGTACTGGGTGAGCGTGTGTGAGTGTATGGGCGAGTGGAAATTACATAATTCAACAGCACTGGTTAGCGTTAAGAAAAATTTAGAATAATGTTTTTCTTTTAAAGTCTGTTTTCATCGAGTTTTAATGTATTTTTCAATTTTGGTAACTTCATAAAGAAGGGAAAATTTTAAATAAATTAGTGTTCACAGCTTAGATGTATAGAAGAGGGAGAGAAAATATTGTTCGTAATAATTACCAACTAAGTCAATTTGATGGCTTTAGTTGACTATGCAGATTTGAAATAAGGTGTTCAATAAAACAAACTTACTTAAAAATAAGTAGATTTGAAGCACTTATTTAAATAACCCATGCTGTTCTCCTGTTCACTTATAAGAACCCAGGTGTGTAACAAGTTTTATATGTATAGTTGGCAATAACAAGATGGCGCCTGACAAAGTTAGACAGTAAAAAGTAAATATAAAATCAATCATGTTTAGTTATTTTATTAATATCAATAAATTAAAAAGTATCAGCCATCCATTCCACCAGCAACAATACATCCTTCACGTATTAGATCAAGTGATGTTGTAATTGACGATGACCGATCTATTTCTGAATTATTGAATCGATTCCAACGACATACACGGTGCTCAAAAGGTTACTGTCTGAAACCGAATGGTCGCGAATTTATCTGTCGCTTTATATTCCCTAAAGCAATTCAAGAAGTATCGACTTTACTGAAAGATAGTAAAGGAAATTGGGTGTACACTCCTGTGAGAAATGACGAGAAACTCAATCTATTCAACTCTTTTATTGCTCAAATATGGAGAGCTAATACCGTTTTCCAGATTATTACATCATTATATGCTGTAATTGAATACATATCGAAGTACGCCTCAAAATCAGAACCTACTTCTAAAAATTTGTTAGAAATGTTTGAAGAAATCGTTAAATCGCGAAATTCTGATGATGTCGGGCTCGCCAGGCGTACACCAGTTTAATGATGAAAATAATTGGCGAAAGAGACATTGGAGCTTGTGAAACCTGTCATATACTTATGAGTATTCCATTATTCCATTGCACGAGGAGCTTTCAGACACTTGTGATTAAACTTGAAAATTATGTTGCTATTCCGGAAACTGAAGATGATGGTACTGCCTTATCATTTCTTGAATTCTACAATCAGAGACCACTAAATATGGAAGATATGACTTTGTTAGAATTTGCTAAAAGATATTCTAAAGGAAGTAGAAATAGACTGGTTATTTGCAGAAAACATAAAATAGTACAAGTCTATCCTAAGGTTGATAAAAACTTGAATCAATCAAGCTTCGAATTATTTTGTAAACAACAGCTAATGTTACACAAACCCTGGCGTTGTGAACAAAATTTGAAAAATAAGGATGAAACCCGGAAAAGTGCATATCAATGAAGTAACATTGTGGAACCTCAGCAGATTAATATGTCTTTACAGCCAGTGGAAGACGAAGATGAATTTGAAAATAATGATAATAAAATTATATTTAATGAGATGCCTAATGACCTACCAGCCTATGTTACTCTTGGTAATCGTGACATCGATATACTTCATTACTGGAACGAAGCTTATCATAGTTATCCAGATATAAAAGATAACACTGATTTCATTGAGAAAAGTAGAGAAACTACTGTAAATCAATGACAATTCTTTGAACCTTTGAATATCAACTTCAATGAACAACAAAATGCCATTTTGTCTTTTTTGGATCAACAGCTAATGGATTACAATAATTGTTTACATAAGCGTGCAATAGTCCAAGGTAAGGCTGGAACAGGAAAGAGTTGTATCATCAATGAGATGGTTCATCGAATAAACTCTCATTTCCAATGCAATGCTGTGCCGTACTTTGTTCGGCCCGAGAAAGGCGGTTGCCGAGACGGGTGATGTTCTTTTGAAACGGGCGGGTTCTTGACGTCACGCAGTGCCACTGCATCGCGTTGCCGCTGCGTATGTAGACGGTTTGTTGTGTAGCGACGATATTCAGGCTGCAGGCCCAGCTGTGATCTGCGTGTGCCTGCATTTGCCAAAACTTTCGTGGTTAGACATTACTTACAAATCGTTCTCATTTCTGTTTGAACCCTCAGCTAGGTAGCCTGCTCTCGACTGATGGCACTCATCTGTTCAGACTCCGTTGCTCTTCTCTATGAGAGGCTAAATTAAAGTTCTGCTCCAGGTATATATTATTTAACGTGCTTCTAAAATATTTTAACCCCAAAATATTTTTTTTTTGTGAGTGTTTCAGCTTTAATGGTAAACGATAACTTGTGTGTGCATGTGTGTTAGTCTTCAATTCGGGCATTAAATTAAATTAGAGATTAACGCAGTATGGAAGTGAATGTAGCGGGTTAAATTGATTACAGTAATGCAAAATGATAATAGATATCTTACACTCAGCTGTTTTTTTTTGTGTCGTTAATAATTATAGTATACATAGAGGAATCATGTCCTGAATGAAATACTTAAACAAAATTAGTTGTTAAATGAAATAAGGCACAGCTGGTGGTCCGATCGAGGTTAATACGAATAAGTGGTGATGTGTTTATAGTTGCTGCTGAAGCATTAGTGTGTGTTCGAAATTTAATAATGATGGCATGTGTGTGCGAGCTGTGGTGAGATCATGTTCCTTATGACACCCTATACAACTCATTGCCTGTCACAGGTGCTCGAACAAGGGCAAGATGGGTGTCGGGTGTAGACGTTCAGCTGTCTACCCTTCTGGCAGAGATTACACTTAAGCCATGACATGCCGTCAGTCGGGACTCACGCACACAGACACACTCGTGGAGGTACTCTGCCCCAGGACTTATTGGTGCTACCAAGACTCTACAGGTTAACCAGGGTTCTTAAGTACACCGGACGATCCAGGTGGGACCATTCTCTTTATTTTATACTCTCTCAACTACCACTACACTGTGAATCCACAGAAGCTCCCAGAAGCAGACTCATGAGGCCGCGTTTAATTTGCTAAAGTTCTGCAAAAACTCTCATGTTAAGTTCTGTGCCTACATGTGTGGACCTTATATAATTAAGTCTTATGCAACCTATTATATCTTCTTATACTATGTAAGAAAATTGCACACACACACACACAGGTATCCGCAGGCTCTGCTCTAAGTTTTACTTTTTTTAATGAGTTAAATCTATTTGAGAGTTAGTTATTTTCTGCTAGTTCATGTCATACGGTCATGGCAGAATTCCGGACTAAAGGGGGCTGTCTAATTTCTTTACGTGTTTAAACTATTTTCATGATTATATACGCGGAATTGCTTCATAATTATTGATGTGGTAGTTGATTAATATTTTTGAGTCTCTGGTTCTGTTGGGGGGGGGGGGCATTTCCATTTCCCGTGTTATTTATATTTGCATATTACTGGTGATTAACTGAGAATTACTAAGTTCGCCTTGTTACATATATATGTATATTTATTTGTTCTTTATTGCAAAGGGTTATTGTGAGAGGTTCAGTACAGAAATGGTGGATGTGTGTTATATATGTTATGTATGTGTTTGTGTGTAATTTTCACTTTTGGAGGGGAATGTGTCAGAAATTATGATATCAAAAAAAATGTGCTTACAAAATTACTCAAAAGGCTAGCCTCTTTAATTTCACTTTATATAGCACTCAAAGATTAATAAATTTCAATTTTACTTGTGAACAAAATTATTGCAAGAATTAACTTGGACATAGCGTGGCAGGGTCTATACAATTTATATTTAAGCTCAAATTCACTCACAATCTTATGCTGTGAAGAATACTGACATATATATATATATATATATATTATAACATTGCCAAACCCTGATCACATTTGATATAAATAAGTATGTAAAAAATGCCAAGAAACAATATATTTTGATAGATAAATGATAACGAGAATGAAAGTAGTAAATATAATCAATAGTGAAGGAGGAAGAATACAACCAAAGGTGGTTACAAAACAAGAAAATACGAACTAGACTGACAGACAACTGACATTGACCCAACCCCAGAGATTGGCCAGATATTAACCAAAGTAAAGCGAGACAAGAAGACAGTGAAGAAAAAAGAAAAAAAAAAATTACATGGCCATAACAATTAACTCACAAGATTGTTTTAAAAGAGCATAATTTTTTATTATTGTTAATAATTTATGTTTAAATTTTTATTAGTGGTAACTTGTAAATGACAGTATCTCAGCAATTGTTATACATAAAAAAACCATGTGTAGATATGATTGTATGTACATCCTTATCTATAGGTGATGTGTCAGCTGTTATGTTTAAAATTACACTCATACAGACAGGGAATAGAAATGTGTGCGTGGTTCAATCAGAGAACAAATTGTATATCCTACTATATACTTTGGAACTTTTACTAAGATTATTTCAGCAGTATGTATATTATTTCAGCATTATGTGTTTGAAAGTATAAGGTTTTGGAGAGTTTATTTATTCGCTAATATTATTGCTGTTACTACAGATGTAGTATGTTTCAATTAAAACAATATATTTTAACATTATTAAATTGTTGTTATTATTACTAATTATGACATTTCAGACCAATTTTTATCACTTTAATGACAATATATACAAAGTTATGTTTTATTTGAAAGATGTATTTACAATACCATGTTGTTTGCATATTATAAAATGATATGTGACAGTCTGAAGTTAACAAAAGAGACATGAACTCATTAGATACAAAAACTTTGTAATAATAGTGAGATCGTGAGAAATATAAGGGTAATTAGAGATAGGTAGGGAGTGACAAAGATGAACAGTGAAGTGATAAGTGTAATAAAATAAACAGCATATAATCTTAAGAAAAAAGAGTTAAACAAGTGTGACAAACCCAAAATAAAAGCACATGTTAAATGAGCAATTAAGTTAAGTATATTAGACTGAAAGACACAGAATAATTGTGAATGTAAAAAAAAAGAAAAATATTATCTCAGTATAAAAATCACCAGGGTGATTACTGTTATAAAAGAGATGGTGTAGATATAACACTCACCAAATTTGTTCATTTGTTAATTTAAAGAAAGAAGTTATTGGCTTAATGTTTAAGGCAATAAATACCAGAAGAAATAGTTTTACAGTAATATGTTAGTACGTTTTAAGTAAGTAAGGAATTTATAAAGAAAATAATAGCAATACCTTTATAAGAAATAATAGGCAAAATATATTAATTATGTGTAACGAAAGGGAACATGGCAGAATTATATTAAAACTTAGAAATAAGTAAATTATGTATTAACATAGTATTATCAATTTTGGACTAAAACATTAATACATGATTTAGACCAATCTTGTAAGATATCAAACTAATCTTTGAAAGAAAATAGGAACATCTATGTAAAGATTACAACCATTGAAATTATCCCCAAGTAAATATAACCATTATAAAATATTTATTCAAATTAAACAAAAAATTCAAAGTTTGATAACAATGTGTTTATTTTGAGATCGACCAGGTAGAATAATTACGTTACCATGGAAACTGTGGAGTAACAAGCAAAAAATACCGTTAGATTTTTTTACTGAATGTATGACGCTTTAATGGTATAGACGCTAATTTTCGAGTGACCAAAATTGTCAATTAAAACATAGAAAATATCAAAAGAAGTTATTACTAAGTGTATACCAAGACATAAGACAAAGACTGGAACCATATTATTGAAGTTGAGGCCAAATTAACGAAAAAAGAAAATAAATTACTACCAATTAAACTGGAAAAGATGCCTGATGCCCTGAACCCAGCAAATTAAAGAAGATTATAGTATAACCCATGAATAACAGATCGTATGAATTCGCCATAACTACGGAAGTGATAAGTACCTCTTAAATTACCCAAAATATATAAATAAACTCACGTTAATTATCTCACTAAAGGTCGAAATCTCACTGAACTGAAATTAATTACTTTCAAAGATTAACAAGAATACTAAGTCACTGACAATTTATAAACTAACCAATATAAACTGTTGTTAATGATCCATAACTTGTAAACACTTTTACTACACTGCGCTAAACAAATTATACCTACACAATATGTTAGTTAAGTTTACTTGATGTAAGGGTGTGTATTTTTATTGTGTTAAACATTTGTAATCCTTTGAACGTAACCTCAAGAACCTATGACAAACCAACATTAATAACTTGTATACAATTTTCAACAGACGCCATCATTAAACGTCTGGTTATCAATTCAAATATCGATTGTCAAACCCTGTAATTGTCTCATATAAACAACCGGAGCATTTGTATTAGAATAATTTGTATTAAATGAATAACAATCACTAATAAAAAATGTGTAAGTATTGAGTGTAACCACGGTGTTATAATTTCATTAGGAGGTGCACAATATTTTATGTACATTTTAGCAGATGACTAACGATTTACACAGCCCACGCGTCGAACTGCTGTGCGCTACAGTGGGCCTAGCTGGCGGAAATATTTGAATTATTCAAACCGCCTGAGCTGCGCTGGTCATACGCCTTTGAATTTTATTTTAATTGTTTTAAGAAAACAATTTGGCGCCACCGGGAATTTCATACCCCTAATGAACATCAGGTAAGAACATCAAGACCTGGTTATTCGTACGTTTGCAACGAACGAAATCTACAGAAGTTGCACGCCTTTGAACTACGGATCGAGAAGACACGTACACCCATTACACACAAATTGTACATTATCCACATTTTACAGAGTAAAACGGTAGCCGTACACACGACGAAAAGATACAAAGTGGCGCGCCAACTAGTGGAGCTAGAATAATAAAGAAATTATACAATTAAACTCTATAAATTCTAGCGGCGATTACGAAAGGTTACAATATGCACACCAGAGGATTGTCGAAAAAGTTGGCAAAGGAGAAGGAGATGGAAGGAAACAGAGGGGAAGAAGAGGAAGGAACACCGATTGAAGAAGTGGAGACAATAATAACCACAACAGAACCAAGCCAAGACGAAGAAATGGAATTACAGGCAGGCGACAAGGGAGAATTTAGAGGAGACCCGAACATACTGAAATTAATGGAAATGATGAACAATAATTTGAAGGAGATGAACAATAAATTCGACGGCATGAAGAAAGAAACCAGTGACAATTTGAAACAGATCAATGAAAAAATAGTAAGTACTAAGGAAGAATTGAGGAAAACAGTCAACCAAAATAATGAAACACTACAACAACGATTGCTGGAGGAAATTCAGCAAAGAAACGAAGAATTAAAGGAAGAATTGAAGGAACAGCTGAAGAAGGACCACGAGAAAAATAAAGAAGAAATGAAGCTGCAGATAGCACACCAATTAATGGAGTACCGAGAAGAAGCAAAACAGCAGGTTACGGAAATCAATGACAAATTAGAGGAAACGTTGGAGAAGCTAGAGAAGACCAACGAAAATGTTTCTGGAGTCCGCAAGGAGGTACTCGATAAAATGAACCGTCTCGAAGGAGAAAATAAGAGAAGAATTGAGGAAGGTCATGAAGAAACAGTCAGAAGATGTACCCAGATAGACCAGGACATACACCAAGTCCGGGAAGAAAACCAGAAAGAGGTAGCAGCTGTACGAACAGACTTGGGAGAACGAATGGAAGGAGTTTACAGTAACTTAAATAAAGTAGATAGCAAAGTAGACAAAAACCAACAGAGGATTGACGAAATGCGCAGAATAGAAGAGTCATTACGGGAAGAAGTGGATGCCTGGCGTGACCGACCATGTAATAATAATCATGTCATGAACACAGACAACAGAGATGCTATTAATTTCCGTAATTATAAAAGAAACCCTATTGAATTCTTGAAGAGGGTAGAAGAGTTAATCATCAAGAATCGAGAGACTCGATGGACTACAATAAGAGGGATGTTGGACGAAATGTTCAAGGAGACATACGACAACTGGTGGACTGCCACTCGACCAGATATCCAAAACCTTCAAGACTTTAAGACTCAGTTCAAGGCTAAATACTGGTCTGAATCAACTCAGAATATGGTCCGCAATAACCTGAGCAATGGAAGGTATGAAAACCAGAAGGGACAATCCCTTACCTCCTACTTCTTGGGAAAAATCTGCATGGCCAGGAATTTGGAGCCACGTATACCTGAAGAGTGTCTGGTAATACAGTTATCTTACCACTACGACGACGCCATCCAAAAGGCACGGATGTACAGCCAGGTAAAGACCATCCAAGATATGGCTAGCTTACTAGAAAGCCATGAACATGAGTGGCAGTACAGGAAAAATAGAGGGTACAGTTTCAGAAATAATAGAACCAATGAGGGACAATTGTCACAGAATCAACAGGGAGATAATAAGCCACCGGTAAATAACCCTAACAATTACCAAGGGAACACACGGGGCAATAACGTGCCCAGAAATTTTAACAGAAGTGGAAACCATAATAATAACAACTTCAGGAACAACCACAGGGGTAATTTCCCGTCAAATGGTTACAACAACAATTATCGCCCTGGAAACAACAGTAATCAGAACAATAATCCAGGATACCGGCCACAGGTAAATTACATAAGGGGGCAAAGACAAAGGAGCCCAAGAAGAAACTATCCCTCAACTAACTATCGGCGAACGTACTATAACCAGGTACCCGATACGAGAAGTCACCCATTTGAAGAAGATCACAGGCACAGCGTGGATGAACGGAATAATCAACAGGAGCCGAACGCTAACCAACCATCAAACACTACTGATGTTGGGGGCAATGAGGTCAACCCTCATTTAAACGCTTAAGGCCAGTGAAAACTGCGGACAGCCCATCACTGGACCAATCTCTGGGTGAATATAAGACAACACATGACAAGAAGATCACAATAATATGTACTAATTATTTGAAAAATATAAGGGACGATTTGATCGAAGAAAATGATAACATGATGCCCATTAGAAACAATGAAATAGTGTATGTGAGTGCCCAAATAAATGGAATTCTATCAACCATAATGATCGATACAGGGTCTAATGTTTCCCTGATCGACCAAATAGAATTAAATAGACTACAGCAGGGAAGTAGTGTACCCATATCAACCCTGCCCATAAACAATATAACTATCATTGGTGCTACCGGCCGACAAAACAAAACCGTCCGGAAACAAGTATCCTTGGAACTTAATAGCAAAGGTATAATAGTAACTATGCCATTTCTTGTTGCCAGCGGCCTACCTTTCTCATTACTTGTTGGGTGTGATGTACTCAGACAACACTCTGCCATAATTAACCTGCGGCAGGGAGAAGTATCACTAACCACAGAACAAGGAATATGGTCAGCCGATCTAGTGAATGGTGGCAACTTACCATTGATAACAAACCACCATAACATGATCCAAAACAATTATTGCAAACAATCACCCGAAAGAATATTGACAGATTGGAAGGATGAAGAATTATGGTCAAGCAAGCTGGATGAGATCAGAAACTTCCAACGAGAAGAACAAGATCCACAGATTAATGTGCAACAGTCAGAGGAACTTATAAGTATATACAACAGATATAAACACATTTTTTCTGACGCTCCAGGCAAAGTAAAGAATTATCAATGCCGAATACGATTTAAAGAACCCGTTGACTTCAAGAAAAAATCTTACCCCATTGCTTACTCACAAAGAAATGCAGTGAGGGCAGAAATCAATCAAATGATGGAAGACGATATCATTGAATTAAGTCAATCACCGAATACAAGTCCAATAGTGGCGATACCAAAAAAGGACGGAAAGGTGAGAATCTGCCTCGACGCCAGAGAAATTAATAAAATGATAGTGAACGATAGAACATCACCGGGTGAAATAGAAGAAATCCTTAAGAAGTTCCACGGTATAAAATACATTAGCTCTTGGGACACGGTATGTGGCTACTGGCAGGTGGAGCTACATCCGAACAGTAGACAATACTTAGCATTCCTGTTCGATGGGAGGAACTATCAGTTCAAAAGACTGCCATTTGGACTGATAAATTCGGTCGCAGTATTTGTTAAATGTATGGACCAAATACTGGGACAAGATGTACTGAATTTTACCACCGTGTACGTGGATGATCTGTTAATAACATCATCAAATTGGCAAGAGCACTGTGCCAGAGTGGAAACCGTACTAAAAAGATTATCAGATAATCACGTAACCCTTAAGCTGGACAAGTCAAAGTTTATAGCCCGAAAAATACAATTTCTAGGATTCAATCTAGCAGAGGAAGGCATATCTCCTTCGTCAGAAAAAGTTGAGGCGATACAACGATTCCCCACGCCAAAAAACAAAAAACAACTTCAATCCTTCCTGGGAATATGCAACTATTACCGTAAATTTCAAGATAATTATTCCAAACTAACAGCAAAATTCAAAAAACAATTATCAGTCAAGGACAAGTGGACTTGGGGGTCCGAACAAGATGAAGTATTTAACCAAATAAAAGAAAAGTTCTTGAACACCGTGATCTTACATCATCCAGACTTCAAAAAGCCATTCTTCATGAACTGTGATGCGAGTGATGTCAGTGTAGGTGCGGTATTATACCAAGAAGATGAGAAGGGACAGCATATGGTTATTAGTTTTGCAAGCAGAATTTTAAATGGATGCGAACGAAATTATCACGTCACGGAGAAAGAACTACTTAGTGTCGTGTTCGCCTGCAACAAATTTAGGACTTATATTCTGGGATACGATATAACAGTGAGAAGTGACCATAGATCCATATCATTCCTTAAGCAGTGTAAACTCAGCCACGGAAGATTAACTCGATGGATATTGTTGCTACAGGAATATCACATAAACTGGGAGTACATCCCAGGGAAGCAAAACGTAGCTGCGGACATCTTATCCCGCATAAACGTCCAGCAACAAACTTTCGAGGGGGAGAAAGAACAATTAGTTAAGGTGTATAACATTATTAAAAACAGAGTAGATCTAGAAAAAATAACCCAAGAAATAAGAAGATGTCAAACTGTGGATCCAAAAATAATGAGTATCCGGGAGAGAATGTTAAAAGATGAAGAAACCATTCTACAATATTATAAAATACATGACAACTTGCTATTTATTAAAAACAATCCTGCAATCGGAGAATGGAAACTTGTAATACCATCTACAGTGGAGGAACAATTGATACTAGACTACCACATTAGATACGGCCATATGGGGGCTGTAAAAGTGATAAAAGCTTTACAGGAACAAGTTTACATTAAAAATATTTATCGAAAAGTGAACAAAATCATTCAAAAATGTGATATTTGCCAAAAGGTAAAATGCAATAATTCAAAAAAGGAAGGGATGATGATACCTATCACATCAAGTCAGAAATTAGAAAGGGTATTCCTTGATATATGTGGTCCGTTTCCTATCAGTGGAGGAAGACACAGATACAAATTTATAATCATTATGTTTGACCACTTCACCAAATACACAAAGTTGTACTCCATTAACCGTGCAACAACAAAGAAAATAATTGAGATTATCTTAACCAAGTTTATACCAGACGTGGGAAAACCGACGGCCGTTATAACAGATCATGGAACCCAATTTAAGGGAAATCTCTGGAAAAATAAGCTCTGTGAACATAATATTAAAACTTACAAAACATCCGTTTATCACCCAAGCAGCAACCCAGCTGAAAGGGTACTCAGAGAAGTGGGTCGTATACTGAGAACCTACTGCCACGATAAACAAAGAGAATGGCACAATTATGTGAAATCCACTGAAGAATTTATAAACTTAGCTTACCACGACTTTACGGAAGCTACCCCATACACAATGATGTTTGAGCGGCCACCGCCGATCATATAACTGATATGATCCAATTCCCCACCAACACCGAATATCAATTCGAGAAAAAAAGATTCTATAACAGAATAGCCGAAAAGGTAGAGCAACAAAAGAATAAATACGCTAAGAACCAGAAAAAGACTATTAAGTACGAGGTAGGAGAAAGGGTACTGTTAAAAAACAGAGAATTACCCAGCTCCATAGAAGGCATCACTAGAAAGTTACTATTATTATACGTGGGACCATACACTATAACAAAAGACAAGGGCAATAACACTTACGAGATCACTCACCCCGTCACCAAGAAAATAAAGGGGGTATACAATCAAGCCTCAATTAAGAAATATTATGACAATCAACAATAACTGTAAAAAAACAATTTAAAACAAAAAACCAAAAAAAATACTTTAAATAAAGAAAAAAAAATAACGTGACAAACAAACAAGTCTGCAATGTCATAAAGAAAAGATCTCTAAAGAATGTCAAAATTCCAAAACATTCGTAAGTACAGCTTACACTAAGCATTAGAGAAACCATTATGATGAATAAAAAATTGTAAAAAATCAAAAAAGATATGTAAGAAAAGCTTACCCAAATATCTCAATAATATTTTAGAACAAGTAAAAATGGAGAGATAAAAGTCACAAGGCATTCAGATAAAGTAAGAGCAACCAACTTACTACAATATTTAAATAAAAATTAACAATAGAGGAGTGTAGTTACAAAACATTCCTACAAAATAAGGTTAAATTACCATAATATTTAGCCAAAAAATGAGGCATAAAAAGCATAACATATTGTAAAGGAATAAGCTACAAAAAATTCCTAACTAGTAAGAAGCCATAACTTACTATGATATTTAAAAATTATGGAAAAAAAAAAATATATATATCAATCAAAATGATCAACTTCCACAACTATTTAGAAAGAGGGGAAGTAAAATTACCCAAACCAATGATCACAAACCAATATAAATGAAATCAACATTCTAAGAGTCATAATGTGAGATGAGATGAAACAAAGAGTAATTAAAAATGAATAAAAATGTGAATTGTATCAATAAAAAACAATGTATCAAATAGTATCTATAAAGAAAGATGAAACAATATATGATTCGAACTGAGCAATAATGAAGTATAAAAGTAAAAGATTCCCAACAAATATTATGATTAGGATTATTATTATTATTATTTTGAGTCACGAGTTGACTATATTTAAGAATTATTAATTGAGATTGTCTGTTGAATGAACCAGCAATCATTTTACTGAGCAGGGATGATGTTCCCCTGATATCAGTATAAGAGTAGTTTTGATGAAAAATAAGATTTATAGGGAATAAGTTATAATAAAAAATTCAATAAGCCAGTTCGCAATATGAGAAAATAATGAAGAAAAGACTAAGAAGAATGGAAATAAAAGATACCGAATTAATTATAAAAAATGAATGAGAAGCAGGAGAATTTGAAAAAAAAAAAAAAATTGATACGATACAATTGATAATTTCATCAAACTTAAATTCACGTTTTATAAAATGATCAATTTTGGTGGAAGGGCATTATATAACATTGCCAAACCCTGATCACATTTGATATAAATAAGTATGTAAAAAATGCCAAGAAACAATATATTTTGATAGATAAATGATAACGAGAATGAAAGTAGTAAATATAATCAATAGTGAAGGAGGAAGAATACAACCAAAGGTGGTTACAAAACAAGAAAATACGAACTAGACTGACAGACAACTGACATTGACCCAACCCCAGAGATTGGCCAGATATTAACCAAAGTAAAGCGAGACAAGAAGACAGTGAAGAAAAAAGAAAAAAAAAATTACATGGCCATAACAATTAACTCACAAGATTGTTTTAAAAGAGCATAATTTTTTATTATTGTTAATAATTTATGTTTAAATTTTTATTAGTGGTAACTTGTAAATGACAGTATCTCAGCAATTGTTATACATAAAAAAACCATGTGTAGATATGATTGTATGTACATCCTTATCTATAGGTGATGTGTCAGCTGTTATGTTTAAAATTACACTCATACAGACAGGGAATAGAAATGTGTGCGTGGTTCAATCAGAGAACAAATTGTATATCCTACTATATACTTTGGAACTTTTACTAAGATTATTTCAGCAGTATGTATATTATTTCAGCATTATGTGTTTGAAAGTATAAGGTTTTGGAGAGTTTATTTATTCGCTAATATTATTGCTGTTACTACAGATGTAGTATGTTTCAATTAACACAATATATTTTAACATTATTAAATTGTTGTTATTATTACTAATTATGACATTTCAGACCAATTTTTATCACTTTAATGACAATATATACAAAGTTATGTTTTATTTGAAAGATGTATTTACAATACCATGTTGTTTGCATATTATAAAATGATATGTGACAGTCTGAAGTTAACAAAAGAGACATGAACTCATTAGATACAAAAACTTTGTAATAATAGTGAGATCGTGAGAAATATAAGGGTAATTAGAGATAGGTAGGGAGTGACAAAGATGAACAGTGAAGTGATAAGTGTAATAAAATAAACAGCATATAATCTTAAGAAAAAAGAGTTAAACAAGTGTGACAAACCCAAAATATAAGCACATGTTAAATGAGCAATTAAGTTAAGTATATTAGACTGAAAGACACAGAATAATTGTGAATGTAAAAAAAAAGAAAAATATTATCTCAGTATAAAAATCACCAGGGTGATTACTGTTATAAAAGAGATGGTGTAGATATAACACTCACCAAATTTGTTCATTTGTTAATTTAAAGAAAGAAGTTATTGGCTTAATGTTTAAGGCAATAAATACCAGAAGAAATAGTTTTACAGTAATATGTTAGTACGTTTTAAGTAAGTAAGGAATTTATAAAGAAAATAATAGCAATACCTTTATAAGAAATAATAGGCAAAATATACTAAAACTTAGAAATAAGTAAATTATGTATTAACATAGTATTATCAATTTTGGACTAAAACATTAATACATGATTTAGACCAATCTTGTAAGATATCAAACTAATCTTTGAAAGAAAATAGGAACATCTATGTAAAGATTACAACCATTGAAATTATCCCCAAGTAAATATAACCATTATAAAATATTTATTCAAATTAAACAAAAAATTCAAAGTTTGATAACAATGTGTTTATTTTGAGATCGACCAGGTAGAATAATTACGTTACCATGGAAACTGTGGAGTAACAAGCAAAAAATACCGTTAGATTTTTTTACTGAATGTATGACGCTTTAATGGTATAGACGCTAATTTTCGAGTGACCAAAATTGTCAATTAAAACATAGAAAATATCAAAAGAAGTTATTACTAAGTGTATACCAAGACATAAGACAAAGACTGGAACCATATTATTGAAGTTGAGGCCAAATTAACGAAAAAAGAAAATAAATTACTACCAATTAAACTGGAAAAGATGCCTGATGTCCTGAACCCAGCAAATTAAAGAAGATTATAGTATAACCCATGAATAACAGATCGTATGAATTCGCCATAACTACGGAAGTGATAAGTACCTCTTAAATTACCCAAAATATATAAATAAACTCACGTTAATTATCTCACTAAAGGTCGAAATCTCACTGAACTGAAATTAATTACTTTCAAAGATTAACAAGAATACTAAGTCACTGACAATTTATAAACTAACCAATATAAACTGTTGTTAATGATCCATAACTTGTAAACACTTTTACTACACTGCGCTAAACAAATTATACCTACACAATATGTTAGTTAAGTTTACTTGATGTAAGGGTGTGTATTTTTATTGTGTTAAACATTTGTAATCCTTTGAACGTAACCTCAAGAACCTATGACAAACCAACATTAATAACTTGTATACAATTTTCAACAGACGCCATCATTAAACGTCTGGTTATCAATTCAAATATCGATTGTCAAACCCTGTAATTGTCTCATATAAACAACCGGAGCATTTGTATTAGAATAATTTGTATTAAATGAATAACAATCACTAATAAAAAATGTGTAAGTATTGAGTGTAACCACGGTGTTATAATTTCATTAGGAGGTGCACAATATTTTATGTACATTTTAGCAGATGACTAACGATTTACACAACCCACGCGTCGAACTGCTGTGCGCTACAGTGGGCCTAGCTGGCGGAAATATTTGAATTATTCAAACCGCCTGAGCTGCGCTGGTCATACGCCTTTGAATTTTATTTTAATTGTTTTAAGAAAACAATTTGGCGCCACCGGGAATTTCATACCCCTAATGAACATCAGGTAAGAACATCAAGACCTGGTTATTCGTACGTTTGCAACGAACGAAATCTACAGAAGTTGCACGCATTTGAACTACGGATCAAGAAGACACGTACACCCATTACACACAAATTGTACATTATCCACATTTTACAGAGTAAAACGGTAGCCGTACACACGACGAAAAGATACAATATATATATATATATATATATATATTCATGTAGTTCAATTTTACTCATGGTTTTACTCATTGTTGGGTTTACACCTTGTAATATCATGTAAATGCTTGCATGCTCAATAAAGTTCACGCTTGTTTGTTAACAGAGTTTTTCATTTGCAAGTCCTGTCATTCACCTGGGGGCATGTCTGTAATTGTAGCTTGGGCCTGTGCACACTTTATGCTTCCTCTAGGTTCACCACCTAGTTCTAAATATTATGTCTCTCCCCTTACAAAAAAAAAAAAATTAATAAAAATAAAATAAAAAAAATTTACAAAAAAACTTATAAAAATAAAGGGGGGTTTCAATGCTACTCTTTTGATGGCTCCAACAGGTGTTGCAGCAAATAATATTAACGGACAGACCCTCCATTCAGCTCTTAGAATACATCCTTCGAGAAACGCTCTACCACAATTTAAACAGTGATGCTAAAATTTCTTTTGAAGATGAATTCAAAGACATTAAATTTGTTATTATAGATGAAGCCACCAGTATGCTTGGGTTGAACTTATTTTTCCAAGTTGATCAAAGACTCAGAGACGCTAAACCACAATTAGCCAACCTGCCATTCGGAGGTCTTTGCATTTATTTAGTGGGCGATTGGTCACAACTTCCTCCAGTATGTGATTATAGCCTTTACACTATTGGAAAAAATGCTAAAACTATTCAGTCAAGTTTATTATATTTACAGTTCAAAAAGGTATTTTTTTTTTAAACACAAATAATGAGAAAAATGGGAGATGAACAACGATCTTTCCGAGAAACTCTTAATAGGATTTCGAATGGAAGTATTACTGAGCTTGATCATCAACTGTTATCTTCTCAGTTTTTTGTCAATAATATTAGGGATAAGTCTTTTGAAAATGCAGTGTGCATAATGGCAAAAAATACTGATATTGATAAATTTAATTATGAAAAGTTACAAAAAAATAAACAACCGATCGCCTTGATTAAAGCTATACATAACTGCTCAGAAGCCCTTGCTGCATCTTCTGATGAAGCTCAAGGATTGTCTGCTGAATTATGTCTATGTAAAGGAGCCAGAATTATTTTAAGATGAAATCTTTGGGTGGCCAAGGGTCTCGCGAATGGATCAGTTGGCAAAATTACTGATATAATTTATGATCATTCTATTGAATACGAGGCTTATAGTGAACGTATGCCATTATGCATTCTCGTTCAATTTGAAAAATATACTGGTCTGACTATTTATAGAAGCTCAGTCCCTATTGTGGCTATTACGTCTTCGTTTAAACGGCATGGAATCAGTTGTACACGTAAGCAGTTTCCTGTTATGCTTGGATACGCGATCAGTATTCACAGATCTCAAGGAATAACTCTGGATAAAGCAATAGTCGACATTGGTGATAACGAGTAAGTTGGTCTAACTTATGTCGCATTATCGAGAGTAAAAACTTTGAGTGGATTGCTGTTGAAACCATCATTTAACTTCGATCGTTTGAAAAAAATTGACAGTAGTCATTCGATGAATGCACGTCGAAATGAATTACAGAGACTGTGGAATATATGTAATACAAAATAGATGCTACTTATAAAAAATATATGTCATCTTAACAAGATGCTACTTCCATTTACTGCATATTGTTATTATTATATTAAATATATTATTATTGTATATTATATTCAAAAGTTATTGTTATTATTGTATACTATGTTCAAATGTCTTACTTTTAATTTGTTACATGCTATATGTAAATACTTTGTTATAAAATATAGTGGATAACTGATCATTTGCATCAATTTGTATTCTTATTATTGAACACATTTCCCAAATATTTTTTTAAGATATGAAAACATTCATTTCTATATTTAATGGAAAATTTCACATTTGTCTAGAACTTCGCCCCTTTTTGTCCGCGCTCGGGGACACCTAGTTATTTGTGTTATCACCCAGTAACGAGATTGTTAAAATGTATACTTCTCTTTCAACTAGTTAAGGGGTGAAAGTGTACAGGTCGCAAATTCCATTGTGATAAGAATGGTCAGGAAGGCTGCAGTTTTTTATGTTTCAGCAGTACACAATGGCAGAACCAAACAACACTCAGATATGTTTATAAAACATTCTGATATATAACAGCAACAAATAGGAGTCACACACACAGATAGATTCGTGGTGACACATTTACAAACAAACCTTAACAGTCGCGAGTTTTTTGTTACTATTAGAAATAAGATTCATAGGTTGGCTGCACTATCGCTGATAACAACAATTCTCTTATCACATCTCACAGCAATTCCCTCCACATCGCCTTTCCCCTCGGACTGTAAGCGTTTCGCGCATTTCCATGCCCTTAACTTTCAATTTTGCTATACTTATATCCAATATAAAAAAGTACATATTCATAAAAGAAACATGGAAAAAATAATTTTTAAAACAAATTAAGTAGATAAATGAAGCTAAGCTATACATTGTATTATATATCTAAAAATTGTTATGAATGTGTTGCAAGTTCTGAAGTGACAAAAGGGATTAAAGGAGAATCATATTTGCAAAACTACTGTACATTTGCAGACACAGTGACTAATACTGACAGTTTTGAATTTTTATATGTCTGAAGATTGCTTGATTTTCTAAGGAAACCTGGAGCTAAAACTACAAAATAATATCATATTTATAATGGCAAAGTAGCTTGAACACTAGAGTAGAAAGAATGGGGTTTTTGGTACAAAAAATGGGCCAATCTTTAGTAAAAAATATGACATACATACAAAAGAAATTGTTTACTTGAAATGACTTGCTCAAGGAACTCTCAGACTAATTCCAGAATACCATATAAGAAGTTTTTAGTTTGAATAAACAAGAAAATTCAATTGTTGTACATACGTGGTATGTATGTATAGCTGTATGTTCCATGATTAATTCTTATAGGATTTCACCACTGCCTACAAATCAGGACATTTACAACTTTTTTTAATATACAGATGGCCATACATATAACAGAAAATGTGAATTAATACATGATGAAATGTGATGTTTCATAAATAACTACAAATAATTTTAAAAACACTTGTATCAAAGTTTTAAAAAAAGTTTATTGTCAACATCAGGATCTGTATAGAAGTAATTAATGCATCTACACATATAACGAAGTATTTTTTCCTGTAAAATACTGCTATCCATACTCTATTGGTTTTCAAGACATCTTTCCCCATTTCAGTTTCAGCAGATGGTGCTATGCTTCCACTATACACTATTCACCACTATAGCATATTCTAACTCAAGAACTTGGTGTGAAAAAGCCTTGTGCAAGATGGGTGCCACATTTGGAGTTGATGCATTTTTTGGGTGTCCACTGCAGATATCTCCTCTAATCCTCACACAACTCAAGTGCCCCATTGTTTTAAAGACACAGCATCTCTTTAACACATTTACTGTTTTGTTGTGAATTTTCAATGGCACCAGACCTTTTTTAAGAAAGAGTCGCTTTCCTTAGAGAAGCAATAAACATTTATTTTGATAACTTGGAGGATGACGTTTATACAAAATATAAAATTAAAGGAGTGAGGAGTTTTTAATGTAGAAGAAAGTGGATTAACCGCAGTCCAGAAGCCTCCAAAACAGCTAGGTCCTAAAGAACTAAACAATTTGGGCGATGTCTTTTGTGAAAGAGGTAAAAATGTGATTTTAATATGTATGTTTAGTGCTTCAGGAATGTATGTCGCTTGATTGTTCGTTTTCCTTAGAAAATAATTAGTCACCTTAAGCAAAAACAGATCTTTGGTTTAGTGTATAGATGTTCTCACAATGGCTGGAGCAATAAGGACATTTTCTTTGACTGGTTAGAACATTTCAAATGTTTTGTAAGGCCTTCAAAAGATAATCCCGTTTTAATCATCTTAGATGATCTCTATCAAACCATATCTCTCTCTCTCTGGATTTCCAATTTTTGCAAGGAAAATGGAACAGTAATGTTAACAATTCCACACACACACACACACACACACACACACACACACACACACACACACGCGCGCGCGCGCGCGCGCGCGCTTTCAAACATTAGACCTAACATTCTTCGGTCCCCTCAAAAATTCCTTAAATAGATTTATATACTAAATCACGAGAAAATGTTAAAGTCACTCCCTACGAACTGGCTGAATTATTCAACAGGGCTTACATGAAATTAGCCACAACGGAGAAAGCTGAATCCGGATTTAGAGGAGCAAGTGTCTTTCTATCAAACCGTGACAATTTTTTTGTTAAGGTAATGGAAAGTGATGAAACTGCTGACTAGATGACGATGAAGATGAAAACAAGCCTGCTCAAACCTACACACTACACTGCAAGTATGTTAAACATGCCACCAACTTCCAAATCTAGTGATGGGTCAGGGCAAGTTACTATACAGGAAATATCACCGATTCCTAGCCATTCACATTCAAGCCAGGGACCTATTCAAAAATCAAAATGGCAATCTCAGCAGTCTAGTGTTAACAGCAAGGCCACATAAAAAATTATTGGAAACAAAGACGAAAAACATAAGGTAAAAGAATAGAACATAGAAACTAAGACTAATAAAAGTAGAAAAATATCAACACATACAGAAAAGGAGCATAAAATTTACAAAAGAAAAATTGATTTTAGTTCTTCTCAGTCTGAGAATGACTGGCATGGCCTTTGTGATAACGCTGAACTAGACGACATAGGTAGTGAGTTAAACAAAGATCTGTGTATAGTATGTGGTGAATTCGCCAAAAATAAGTGAGGAATTGTACCGGTGTGTGTTTTGTGCCTTTTGGTGTCATTCCAAATGCAGTGGATGGGACAGAACTAAAAACTACACCTGTGACATATAACTAAAGAAGCATTAATTGGTCTAGAAATACCTAAGAGACTGATTATTCAATACGCTTAATGTTTTGAGTTTTATTTTGTCTCAGTTTTATGAAGAAATGTTTACTGTTATCTTTTATTTTTATCACACCTAATTTATGTTATATTTTCACTCTCTATTATTATATAACCTATATTGATTATGTTTTGTTTCATACAAATAGTATTCAATAAATGTGTTACGCATTACAGTTTGTTTGTCAGCAAATCCTTTAGAAATTTCCTTGTGCCAAATTACCCCACTAACTGTGTCCTTTTACCCACCATGCTGAGTAAAACGACGCATTATAAGACTATTATTATTATTATTATTATTAGTGTTGTCTTGAATTACGTAAGTACATAGCCATGGTTTTAACTATGTTATAACAAACACATACATCTAATAACACATAAAAACTGGAGTGTCTACGTATTACAGAATACTGTATACGTTATAATGAAAATGCCTAAAATCTACCAAATTCCCCCAGGAGTTTTGTGTTTCCACCAAATTCTTTGTGTTTTAATAAATCAGAAAATTTTCTATAAAAGCTGAATTATCAATATACGGAAACAGACTAGCCAGTCTTCAAACCATTACAATTCAATCAACTTTTATTGTGCAGAGGTGGGTAAAAAAACACATAAAAAGTTTAATTAGTCTCTTCCTACTAGTTTTAACTCTACAAGTTACAAAAATATGTGAAGTATTTTAACTTTTATACAAAATATAACATTTTAAAAAGCAATAACTTACTGATTTCGACATATTGACATACAAAATTGGAGTACTTGCATACTGACATTAAAAAAAACTAAAGGTTACTCCATAAGATAGAAAAACAATTTGTAACTTTTTTTACGCTTAAGTGTTATTTTTGCTTAAATTTTCAAAACAAAAAATTTAAATATAAATTTGTGAAAAACAAAACTTCAAGTAAATAATCTTGCTTCACCTAATTAAAAAAAAAACCTAATTCATAATCAAAACACTATAACATAATCAATTCTACTAATAGCTCTTTGAAAGAAACAAAAGCAAGCAATTTACTAAACTGTAAAAAGACTTACTAGTAGTTTTTCACTACGATTTGTATTTTTAAAGTTTCTTAATGTTACAAAATATAAAATGTTATATCAAATTTTAAATGTAGGGTGAAAAAATGTCTAATCTTAAAACACTACAAGATGCTCAACTTTTGTTAAAATAAGATTTAAGAATTTAAATTAAGAAATAAGAAATTGAATAAGAATCAAAGTAAACATAAATTTATAAAATATTTGAAGAAATTTTATTGGTGCTTTTCAATTCGTTTGTACTAAATGTGCTTTTCACCCCTTAAACACGTTGTTATCCTCGACCCATTAGCAGACCTACTGGATTCTTCATATACAAATGTAATGGAGCTTTACACCAATACTGACTTAATCATTTATTTTTTTACATCACAAAATTTTGGCCTATTTTTCCTCTAAAGTATTATCTTATCTCAAGTAATTGAAAAAAAAGAAAAAAAACAGGAATTATTTAAACGGACATAATTTCTACTTCCCTATAAACCAATTTTAAAGCTACCATAATGTTATTTCTATTAAGATATTAAATATTATTACTTTAAAAAGCTGTAAACATTATTGATTTAACTGAAGTATTCAGATTTTGTAAAATGTGTATATGTAGCAAGTAGTTTTTCCATTCATTATAGTGAATATGCTCACGATCTCTCTCCTTCTTTCTCCCCCCCCCACGTGCACGCATGCACGCTCACACACACACACACACACACACACACACACACACACACACACACACAGCTTGTTTCTACAGTGTATGATCTATAATGACCTATTTCTAGCAACTCTTTACTTATTACCTAGAATAACTATAGTCACCTTTTCTTTGTTTTTGTTGCAAGAATGTATAATAAGGCAAGCTGTGAGACCTTTTTCTTCCCCTAACTGTTCATACAAAAATTCTTTTATTTTAACTTTCCACTCTTCTTTTGTCAGGATATCAGGACCTAAATAAGAGTAAAAATGTTGGATTATAAAACATGAAATGTAAATTTTGTAAATGAAGTCTCTAATTTTACTTATAACCCAACACTAAATTTCAATTATTATAAAAACTGTGTTTACTTCCTAAACAGAATATAAGTATTGCGACAGTACGATCATATGCTGTACTGTGCGTTTAATAGATAAAATAAATATTTAAATTAAATTTATAAATATTTAATAAATAAGCAGGTATGAGATTGAAAGCTGGGTTTATGTTAAAAATACGGAATGTAGACAGACAGGAACTGACCTGAACACTCACACAACTGTCGCTGAGTGTGTACAGTGGTAAGTGATGTGTGTGAGTGAGGCCAGCTCGAGCATGAAAGTTTGCAATCTCACCCTGAATAATTGTCAAATTGCAGTTTTTATTTAATTATAAGAAAACCATAGATGGTAGGAAAAATTCAAAGACTCCAAAATGTGTATAAAATTAATACGCATGTGTAGTGAGAAAAAGGCGTGAAAATGACGCGCAGTGTGAATTCAGTGCAATTTTAAGTGCGTAGTAATTACACGGATTATTCTATTATGATGGTAATTACATTGGACATGTGTAATTAAATCATCCATCGTTAGAGCACCCTGTAGTTAACATTACACTTTGCCATTGGCAGAAATGTGCGAAAATATGAAATTGGATGAGAGTGGGAGAACTGACGCCACCGAGCAATTTCAAACTGGCAGAATTCTGTCCCAACAGGTGCTGTACGATGCTCGATTATAAATAGGGCACGAGAGAAGCCAGCCCTTCTTCTCAATCAGTCTTAAGTCGTGACGGGACGCTCTGTCCGTTGGCGACGCGAGTTTCTAATTTTTTTTTTGTTAATCGAACAGTAGATGCGGACGGATGCTATGTTCGTCATAAGTGCAAAACAGTAACTCTTAATCTGTTACCGAATACGAATGTACATTAGGTCCATCAGTCAAGACAAGCTACTATGTTACATCATGCAGAGGAACACTATGCTGAACAATAGAGGCGTCTGCTAGAACGACAGCAGCTGGTGCAGAGCAACCTCTCACACTATCCTACATCAACCAGATGGGACCATGATAGATGAGTAACTGGAGGACGACGAGTGGAACCTGGAGACGTGCAGGGAACTCTGATCAGAAGAGGACACACAGATCAACAAAGGACATGAGTATGAGCTACAAAATCGAGGTGACAGATATAAATATTTATAAATTTTAAATGAGAGACTAAAGACATTTAAAAGACATTTTGAAATTTAAACATGAATAAGATTTTATGTAAAATGTAGATAAAGAGGTTCAGAGAATGTGATTTAAATTTATTAAAATATTTTCTTTGATGTTTAGTCAATTTCAATTTTATTTTAAAGTTTGTAAAGCAATCAATGATTACTAAGTATGCAATACATAAATTAACGTAGTTGAAAAAAAAAATGTAACTGCAGTAAAGCACACTGTCAGACTGAGCAGTAGAGTTTTAATATTGACAAATAAGTATTTAGAATATAACTTTGAAACTCGTTACAATTAAATTAATGACTACTCTTATTACCATTACACCCAAACTCCATTAATTGGTACACTTTACCAGTAATGTTATATAAATATTGGCACTCCACAAATTAAATTACATTTAAATTTGTAAATTGTAGTGTTATAAATATTGGCGCTCCAAAAGCGTGGGGCTCCTCAAACACAAATAAATTTGCAACCTGTGTGTTGTTGTAGTATATTTTCCATCTTAAGACATGCAGCAGATATATAAAAAATTTTCAGGAATTCAGATACGCAGTAATAAACAGTACTACTACAAATATAATAGTCAGTATAAGAAAAATCACTAGTCTGTAACTAGTAAACATAATATACAGATACTAATTCAGGTTGGCCACTAAACCAAGGCCAGAAAATTCATGCATAATTCCAGGTTTTCCAGGACATTTTCAAAAATATTCCAGGTTACTGATTACACACTCGACGTAAATCAAATAATGACACAAAACGTTAAAAAAAAATTAACACCATATTCATATTTACGATATCTCTTGCTCTTTCACTTACTCTTAACTCTAAATAATCAGCACATACAGGTTATCAAATTAAATATTTATGCTATTAATACAGGTTAAAAAATTACTCCACACAAAAGAACTGTCACTCTACAAAGTATACCGAGCATCACTTGGACTATGTATGCATGCTGTAACGTCGCAGAACGTTCCATAAAGGAAATTATTTGCATAGCAATTTATCATAAGAGGAAAATGAGGTGAACAGTATCGAACCCAAGTAGTCCTAAAAATTTTGTAATATTGTCTAATAATTAATACCATTAACATGAAAATACGACCAGACTATGACTAAGACTCAAACCCCATATATATTATTCAAGTGAAGAACAGTGTAAAACCAATAAGAAAGACAAATAATATCAGAAACAACCAAAATAAGGTCATTAATTATTAAGTTTTGTAACTCTGAATAGGGTATAAAAAACTATTTATTGTGAATTAATGGACATGATCCATTATTATATTATGTAATGTAAATAAAATAAATGTATTAAATGATTTAAATACATTATTAGAAAGGATCTAAGTTAAAATAAAAAAATATATATAAATGTTATGACAAAAAATATATGTTTAAGAGCTGAGTCTAATTACTCAGATTTTGTGAGAAAATTAATTATTATCAAATTGAGATAAAAACTATATGTAATTGTCAAGTAGACAAAGATGAACAATTTATCTTAAATAAAGAAAGCTGTAAAGTGAATAAAAATCAGTTAAAATAGCCAAAAACAGTAGTAACTGAAAACATGTAGTAGACCTATAATATTGTAATATTTATGAATTTAATGTTGACAAAATGCAACCAAATTGCATTATAAAGTTGAAATACAACATAATGTGACTATACTAATATATTTGACTAACTTAAACACTTGAATAGTCGAGTTAGGAAACTATTTACCTATACCATATCTGGCTGAAGCCAAGGACCCATCACAAAAAAAAACAGTCATTTTGACTTAATGATTGCAAAATGTTAGCAAAAATAAAAGAAAAGGGTACAATCCTTTAGTGTACTATGAAAACAAACATACTCAGTTGAAAATAAGCTCAATTATTAAAGAATTTGACTTATGAGAGTGAAATTTGTCACACCAAGAAAAGAATCACTTAGGCAAACCAATATGATGCTAAGTAGGCTTACAATAAAAATAATATGTATCAGGATAAACCAGGTATCACAAAAGATAGACAATATAATAAACTCTCAGTGTATACTCGAAAAATCCCATATATAATAAGGAAAAAAGACTAATTATTGTATTTTAACAGAGACAACAACTTAGGCCATAGGCATGAACCATGTAAAACTGAACTTATTTATATATTATATGTGTTAAACTTTATTTATTTTGTTATAGAAAGATGATAATATTGTGTATTAATGTTGTAGAAGAAACCAAACAACTTCACAACAATTTTTTAGTTAAAAAATTGAATTTTTATGGAAACATTCCAAGGTAAGAGTTGTATGTTGTGTTATTTTATTATAGTTAATTTATACAAAAACCAATCTTACTTAGTATCATTAGATTCAGTTGAAAGCAGAGAATTCAAATATAGTAAGGGCATGCAGATTGTAAGTAGTTATGTAAAATTGTTCGACAAATACCAGAATAATTTTTGTAATATCCTTAGTGTGAAGAATCAGAAATTTTTGTTCTAAAGCTTCTACGGAAGTCAAATTTGTTCCATGAGGTTTCATTTTGTTATTCTCGAACGTTCTAGAAGGAATTTTTACACAAATACACCGGAAGTTCATGTCGAAAAGCTAAAACAATGAGCCTTACAGAGTATAAAAGGAAGACCAAATTCGACCGAAAAACACTTCATGCTTTGAATCCAGAAGAGACTACAATGCTAATAATTTATGCCTGATTAGTTAAGTACATAAATTATTATGCCTATTATTGATAGTGAATTTTCTCGTTATTACAATAATTTAATAGCACAATTCTTCTCGTGCCACGCGTTGGGCTGCCATATACAGTGTTAATATTAATCTGTATGCAAATTTATTTGCATATATTAATTAATTATCTTTGTTCTACAAGAATTGGTTTTGCACTGCCCCACGTTGGGCGCCATATACAGTGTTAATATTAATCTGTATGCAAATTTATTTGCATATATTAATTAATCATCTTTGTTCTACAAGAATTGGTTTTGCACTGCCCCTCGTTGGGTAGCCATATACAATGCTAATATTTATGCGAATTATTTGCATAAATTGATTAATTATTAATTATAAATTTATTGATCTGTAATTATGAAATTGTTGCCGGTACGAACTTTGTCGTACTTACATGTATCTAACTCTGAGCTTGGGTTAGCATATACGATGTAATTAATGTCATGTGTTGATCTCCCATATGTAATGTTAACAAATTCATTTCTTTAAATAACGAATAATTGTATGAATTGAGTTAGAGTTATTTATTTATTCACACTCCAACTTGCTACATATGAATTTACTTTTGACTTTAACTGTCTTCGAAACTTCTATTTTGTGCACCTTTCTGATTAGTTGAATTGATAATCGTTACCTTGAATTATTAATATAGATACTGTTTAATGAAAGGTTAAGTTGTGAGTCAGGTTTGTTACATAAATCAATAGAATACTAACGAATCCATTCTAACTTATATTTATTAAATCATATTCATTCTTCTTCATGTCAGAACATCAATTTAAGAGCACTTACAATTCTTCAACAAAACAATAAAATTCTATTCCACATTTAACAACTCAATGAACAAATTTAAACAATTAGGTGAGCGATCAAATATTGACGCTTATTCGTCTGCAATGACGTTACTAACTAAAATGTGGTGTGCTCATAATTCGTATTTAGTATTTACGTTAAAACACATTGAACATTTATATGCATGAAATAATCATAATTAATAATACACATATCAATCATATACATAGATAAAATCCTGCTCCTGCAACAAACACATCAAAATACATACATAGTACAAAATATATTAACAAGAAGACATGTATAATATTCTAGAACATAATATTCCCTACTTATGGATTCGTATCTATCTGACTCATATTTATATAACTTTCTCAGGTGGTTTTGGTTCTAAGTGTCAGGTCAGTGGTGTTTGATAAATTACTAATTATAAGAAGAGATTAGTTTTGTACTTTACTCGTTCTGCCGTGCTGGTTCCCTGCATTGATTAGTGAAGTTAATCCATAGGGCACTTGATCGTAAACACTCCCGCACCCCGCGATAGTCACTTCGAGCTTTGAGTTTAATATAATACAAGTAGTAGCATTGTACTCGTAATCGATCGGTTAAGTTCTACGCGCGCATGTGTCTATTTCGCGGTACACAGTTCGCTACCGTATGCTTCTAATAACTGTCTATGCCGCACGACAACTCTTTTCGGCGCCTAGGTCGTTTTCGAGTCCATTAGGCACTTTTCACAATTCTATTTATTTGAGTGAATTACTAAACATTGTAGTATCACTACTTTTTCTGTAATTGTTCAAGAATATCGCTTCACAATGTCCATGTCGTTATGACGCTGAATTACATAGAAATTATATAATTGTTACTCGCGTTTCTTCACGAAAACTACTGTTCCGTTTACGCTCTGAGTTTTATTCGCGCACTTCCATTTATTCGTAATAATGTCTTATCGTCTCCACCGAAATGCATTTTAACTTACGCACTGCTTTAAGTTCTTATAACTGAATCATTATAAAATGAAATACAAGTTCAATAGACTGTTCGAGACTCTGAGTAAACCGAGTTAAGAATTATAATACAATTTGTAATAAACTGAGATAAAATTTGTAGTAAACTGAGGTTAAAAATTGAATGAACTGGGCTCGCGTCTCCCCGTGTAAATGGTTTTTATTTCTTCTGTTGTTCCCACTCTTGGGACTCTGATGAACACTCAAACTTCCCACCAATTCATCTTTGATAGGTTCATTCCATGGACCTCCTTGTGTCCCTTCGTCTCCAGTCTGTATTTCCAACGAATTCTCCACCCAGTGCCGTTTGGAGAGGGACGTTCATACACGAGATTCGCTCTCTGGTCTCAAGCTTATCTCTGAACCATCCCCTATGGAAGTTCCCTCCGGAATTCTCGTTCCTCATTGGCTGGTTGGCTTTTTCGACTTGAATTTGACATAGTCCACGTGGACTAGATGAGTCGCTGTCTTACGTACGTTGTTCCGTTCCTGGAATCAGTGTTAAGGCTCTGTTTCAAAATCACATCTGCTACTTCTGGTGTAGCGTGTCGAATTCTCTTATTGTTGGTACGCTGACGATTTCCTCCGTCGACTTGCGGGTGGCATAACATCTGTGCTCTCCCTTAGCGTCACTTAGTCGCCTGTCCTATTGTCCTTGCATAAACCATTGTCTTTGAGAAGTCGCACACATGGTTTTGAACAATACTCTCGCCGTTGGTTCTGTGTTTTTCTCGCTACTGGACAGATGTAACGGTAGCCTCCTTTTGTCCTAATTGTGGAGTCGGGCATTCCCACGCATGGTCCAGCTGGCTGCAACATGTGCCGTACAGCTCATTGTTCGAGAATAGTTTTTACGACGTCTTAATGGAAAGGAAAGGTTTGTTCCCTTTCGCCGCCCACCCTCGAACAACGCTAACAAGTGTCACTTTTAACGGGCTCTAATTGCTGGCGTACTTCCCTCGCAACAACCCAAAAAATAAAAAAAAAATATATGAAATATTAATTATATCACAGTGTCCCCAAATATGATTCGTCGTGCAGATTAATCGGAACGACTAATTCATATTTCGCCCTTACTCGCGTACGATCACTACGTACATTGGCCATCTCCCATTGGAACGAGTATAGCTGACCTATATCTTCCTCTCGACTGACCTACTGTTGTTTAGAACCGTTTTTCTCTCCCTTTTTTTTCCATTCACCTGAGTGTTTAATTTATTGTTCACCAAATATAAATACGAATCCATTTACAACCTATACGCTCTAGTGCGTTCCTAGATCTGTCTATACACATACATTACATAAACAAATGGTAATTATTTTGTTTACAAGCTATCTTTTTACTTACGTATACAATAGAAACTATATAAATACTAGCAGTAATTTATTGCTTATGGATACTTCAAACAATTTTATTATTACCTTCAAAATTAATTTGCGATTAAAAACATTCTTTTTCAAGACATCATATACTTACTTACAAACATTCATCGTACTTCCTACCCTCTGGTACTTTGAATCTACATTTCTGTTAAACACACGTATAATTATTTACAAGAAAATAAATCGAATTTGTATAATTCTACAGGTCAAATAAACATATTTTTTATCCCTTCTTTCTATGCTTCTAATACAATCTTAAGTTCAATAATTAATTCTAATAACTTATTACAATATTTAAATCTGTTATGCAACTCAGCTGCTTATATCTGTCCTTCAATAAACAAATTTTAATAGTATAACAAGTACGTCTGTTAATTAATTTACAATCTATACAATATATAAAATCTGACATTTTAAATTTATTACAAGTTTAAGGTTTCGTCTAGACAATTCTGAATGAATTAACTAGTAGATTGCATTCGCGCCTACTACCGTTATTCTTTATCATCTAGATCGGTCTTTTCTCCTCCTATTCTGATGCTTAGCTCATTTCTCTTTCTGCAGTCTATTAGTGAAGTACGTATAGTCCGACTATAACACTGTCTCGCATGGAGAGTGTCCTTACTAACTACAACTCTACCTGTTGTCGTCAGCCTCGCCAGCTGGGCTTACGTCACTTCACACCTCCCTCTCTGTTTATTTACTACTTCGCCTTTCAACAAACACTTTTGCCTCGCACGCATGCTGATGCCGTGTTCCGCCACAGTTACTCTCCCCTTACATAATATGGTTTCAATAGTCTTACATTGAATTTGCCGCGTATTTTAGTTTCGTCGCAATTATCTACTAATATATATGTAGATTCGCCTACAATATCTTTAATCTTAAAAGGTCCTGTGTATAACTCACAAAATTTTTCGATTCTTCTCTGCATCGCATCAGATTGGTAATGTGTCCGCACTAACACCAAGTCTCCTACCTGAAATCTCGTCATTTTGTTCGCTTCATTCACGCGTTTTGCGTGTCGCTCTCTTTTCCGTTTAATCCTAACGAATATCTGGTGGTTATCCACTGTCTCTTCTTTCGTATCGTAGCCTTCCTTTATGAATTTCTCCCATACACGACTCGGCTTTTTTCCGTGATGTGCTTCATACGGTGCAACTTCTATTGTTTCATGGTAGACCTCATTTATGCAACATTCTATGGTATTTATGAATTTTGACCATTTTGTGTGCTGGTCCCCTACAAATATCCTAAATAGGTTACCCAGTTGCCTATTTATGTGTTCGGCAAGGTTTGTTTGCAGGTTTCTTATCGCCGTGTATTTAGGTATAATTCCAAGTTCCTCTAGTCCTTTAACCCATTGTTTGGACGTAAACTGCGTACCGTTATCAGTGAGTATTGCTTTCGGTCTTCCACACTCATTTACATACTGCCGGAGTCTACGAAGCGTAGCTACTGTTGTGGCTCTTCTAAGTGTGTATAATTTTACATACTTGGTAAAGTTATCTATAATGACAAGGATATACTTTACTCCTGCTGCTGCTGTTGGAAGCGGTCCATAAAAATCGCCACTAATCAATTCACCTTTACTCATCGGTATAATTGGCTTCGTGCCACCAAATAAGTTACGATTGTTTGAATCCTTACATTTTTGGCACTTATCGCACGTCCTTACGTATGCCTGTACGCGCTTCGACATTCGGTCGAAAGTGAAATGTTCCTGCAGTAACTTTATACATTTCTTACTGCCAACATGACCGTACATTGTGTGTATTTCTTCGATGAGTCTCCCCGTAACGATTTCCAGTACGTAGACTTTCCATCGACCCTTACTTTTCCTATATAACTTATCATTACTACACTTATAAAATTTACATAATTCATTCTTATCATCCGTCGTCAAATCCTTCATTATTTGCTGTAGCTTCTTATCTTCTAACTGGTACGTCGCGAAGTTCTTTAACATCACGTTCATTTCTTTACTCATTTTAATTATTGTATGGTTCATTTGATACTCATAACTGTCATCGACTGGATCTTCCTTCGTCATATCCTCTGGGTAACGACTCAAGATGTCGGCCACAATATTCTCCTTTCCCTTACAATGAATGATATCAAAGTTATACTCTTGAATACTCAGTATCCAACGTGTGATCCTCGAGTTGTTTAGGTGACACTTACTCATGAAGATCAACGCCTTGTTATCTGTTATTATGGTCAATGGTTGTCCTAAAACGTAAATTCGGAATTTTTCCAGACATCGAACTATGCTTAGAAGCTCCTTTTCCGTCGTAAAGTAGTTTAGTTCTGCACCTTTGAACGTTTTGCTAGTATACGCTACCACGCAGATGTTTTTATCGTCGTCCAACTGGTATAATTGTCCTCCGTATGCGAAATTACTCGCATCACATTGTAAGAAGTACCTCTTATTTACCTGCGGAAAACTTAAGATAACAGTATTGATAAACAAGTCCTTGACCTGTTGGAAACACTGGTCAAGATCGGGCGTCCAATTAAATTTCTGACCCTTTTTAAGTAGCTTAATAAAGGTTGTGTGACTTCTGCATATTTGCTTGTAAATTTGTTGTAAAAATTTGTAAGTCCCAGGAATCCCTTTAACTGCTTTTGATTCTTCGGGGTCGGGAACTTCCTTATTGCCGCTACTTTCTCTTCGGATGCTCGTATACCATTTGTAGTAAGCTGATACCCAAGGTATGCGATCTCCTTGCGAAAAAATTGTGATTTTTCCAAATTTATTATTAGGTTGGCTGCCAACAAATTTTTAAGTAATGCTTCAATATTCTCCAAATGTGTGCTTACGTTAGACGAATAACAAAGACAATCGTCGACGTAGATGATTGTATTCTCTTTCACCTCCTCGGATAATGCCATATCTAAAACTCTCGTCAGGGCTGCGGAACTGGTACTAAGTCCAAATGGAGTTACGGTATATCTGTAACACTTTCCTTCGTACAGAAATGCGGTGTAATCTCGGCATTGTTGTTTCAACGGAACCTGCCAAAAACTACTCGTTAAATCTATTGTTGATAAGTATTTCATGTTACTGCATCTCGCCAGGATTTCTTGAATCGGAGTCGGTCCTTCGTAGTCTGGAACAGTGACACTATTTATCCTCCTTGCATCTAAACACAAACGTACATTCCCATCTATCTTTATTACGGTGACCATTTGGTTGACGTATGGACTACTGCACCTTTCAATCACGCCATATCTTAGCATCTTGCTGATTTCGGCGTCCACCTTTTCCTTATACGCTATTGGGATTGGCCACCCGCGTTGGAAATATGGTGTTTTATCCGTCACTCGAAACTCATGTTCGTAGCAATCCATCCGTCCTGGACATTCCCGGAATACATTGATACTTTACTAAAATCCTTCTTAGTTCCTCCCTCGTCGTTTCGTCTTCACATGTCACACTGTCGACCTTCTCATCAATCCTCCCTCGATTCCGTCCCAGTCCTCTTCTAACAGTTCCATATGTATGATTGGTATCCGCAGTTCCTGTTCACCAGTCCTCCTTTCGAATTCGATGGTTCCCTTCTTCATATCGATTACGCATCCCTCTTCTTTTAAAAAGCTGATTCCTAATATGCAGTCCCTAATTAAATTTGGTATTACTAGGAAAACACAATCTAACCTAACATCATCAATATAAATCTCACACATAATTTGTTTTCTAATTAATTTAGACCTTCCACCGACGGCACTTACAATTAACGTGTTGTTCATGCGGAGTTCTTCGTATGGACGCAGGCATTGTTTATTTCTGTTAAACCATTCTTCTGATACTCCGTTAATGGCAGAACCCGTATCAATCAAGGCTAAAACTGTAACATCACCATTAAATTTTACCTCAATCTCTGGACATTTTGAGATTCGCTTTTCCAGTTGCGTTTGTTCATCTAGGACTAACTCATGTCGTAAATCAGGTAACAAAATATCAGTCTCGTACTGTTGTGGTGTATGTCGACGAACGGCTATCTTTCCATGTGACCCACTTAATTTTTTTTTTCTACTGTTCCACTAACCTTAGCGGTAGACGTTGAGGCTCCATTGTTTACAAATTCAATGGTATTTATTGCCGGCTTGTTACTGAAATGTTGGGGTTGTCGGTAGCTCCCTCCTTCCCCCTTTCTATGTTGCCAGTGTGAAGGTTTTGGCTCCGTAATTACCTTGTTTACGGCGTTATTCTGTTGACCATGAGGCACCCCTCTTGTGTCCCGGTCGTTCAACTTGTCTGTCTGACGCACAAACCGATCATCTCTACTGTTTCTTTGCCGGATCATGGCATATTCAGAAATCAATGATTCAAGATTCTGGATCGTCCTGACGTCCCTAGTGACGCTCGCTATCTCTAGTTCTCGTCCATAATATCGCGTTATCTTCCTAATCAGTTGATAATCCGTGAGCGGCGGTGTAAGCTGACGGCTTTCCAGAAGTTGTTGTTCCATGTATTGGACAGCGCTCATACTCCCACGCCAGTCGAAACGACCATACTCCAGCTTGTTCCGGACATCATCCTGCTTCTCCGGGCCCCAATACTTCTGCGTAAAGATCTCTTTAAATTCATCGAAGTCCTTGATCTGGTCACGTACCACATGCCACCATATAGCTGCATCGGCCTCGAGATGTTTCCCAATCCACTTCACGTTATCCGCCGGGTAGTACATCAGCTGGTGCTCGGATAATTCTTTTAGGAACTCTATAGGAAAACGGTCTGTTCCGTTGTATTTGAGTTCGGAGTTATTATTTCCATTCGCTCTCGTGGCTGGTCCTATCTCAGTTTCCGCTATCCGTCGCTGTAGTCTTTCTTGTCCACTTTTAATATGATTGATGTGACTTCTTAACTCTTCAATTATCACATCCTTCTCCTTCTCTGTTGTTGTGGTCTTCTGTTCCACCGTGCATTGACGGTCGTCCACTTCAACGATCTTCTGCTTTAATACACTGACGGCTTCTCCCTGCTCTTGTTGTTGTTGTATTATATTGTTCTGTACTTCTCTTCTCCATTCCTCGTTTCTATTGTTCGTCTCTTGGATTTGGTGATCTAATTTTTGGTCGACTCGTTCGATTACCTTCTGTGTATTATTTATGGCTTCCTGCCACTCTTGACGGTCTTTCTCTCTCACTTCTTTATTCTTTCTTACCTGTTTCTTCAGTTCATTCTACAACTCTTTTATACCACTTTCACTCTTCTTTTGTAGATCGCTAATTTTCTCATCCCACTTCTTAGCGTAATCCTGCAGATCTAGTGTTATTTTGCTGATCTGTTCTTCATTGTGTCTTTTTAATTCCTCCTGCATTTGTTTTTGTTCCCTGCTATGCTGTTCCAATTTCTCCGTAATTAAGTTTTGTTTTTCGTTTTGTTTTTCCTGCATCTGTTTCAGATCATTCTTCTGCTGATCTAACTTCTCGGTCAGCTTCTCGAGTAGCATTTGTAGATTTAATTCGCCGGGTCGGGACACCTGTCCCCCCGCCCTTATCTCAGATTCACACGCGCTAACGTCGTCGCTGGGCGTCGCGTTCTCCTCTCGTCCTTCTATGTTTAACTCATTGTTAACGTCGAATTCTTGACTTTCGGAGTTATTATTATTAGTCGCCATTCTTGCTCGACTTCGTGTAATCATTCAGAGTTGTTTTACAAGTATTTGTTTTTTATTCTAATGCTTATGTTATACTTTATCAAACTACTAGCTATTCTACTATACCACTGCCTGCACTTAACCAACTCGTTTAACAAGAATTATCCCTATTAATCGGCCATCAGGTTGGGCGCCATATACAATGCTAATAATTTATGCCTGATTAGTTAAGTACATAAATTATTATGCTTATTATTGATAGTGAATTTTCTCGTTATTACAATAGTTTAATAGCACAATTCTTCTCGTGCCACGCGTTGGGCTGCCATATACAGTGTTAATATTAATCTGTATGCAAATTTATTTGCATATATTAATTAATTATCTTTGTTCTACAAGAATTGGTTTTGCACTGCCCCACGTTGGGCGCCATATACAGTGTTAATATTAATCTGTATGCAAATTTATTTGCATATATTAATTAATCATCTTTGTTCTACAAGAATTGGTTTTGCACTGCCCCTCGTTGGGTTGTATTGTTAGTATATACAATGCTAATATTTATGCGAATTATTTGCATAAATTGATTAATTATTAATTATAAATTTATTGATCTGTAATTATGAAATTGTTGCCGGTACGAACTGTGTCGTACTTACATGTATCTAACTCTGAGCTTGGGTTAGCATATACGATGTAATTAATGTCATGTGTTGATCTCCCATATGTAATGTTAACAAATTCATTTCTTTAAATAACGAATAATTGTATGAATTGAGTTAGAGTTATTTATTTATTCACACTCCAACTTGCTACATATGAATTTACTTTTGACTTTAACTGTCTTCGAAACTTCTATTTTGTGCATCTTTCTGATTAGTTGAATTGATAATCGTTACCTTGAATTATTAATATAGATACTGTTTAATGAAAGGTTAAGTTGTGAGTCAGGTTTGTTACATAAATCAATAGAATACTAACGAATCCATTCTAACTTATATTTATTAAATCATATTCATTCTTCTTCATGTCAGAACATCAATTTAAGAGCACTTACAATTCTTCAACAAAACAATAAAATTCTATTCCACATTTAACAACTCAATGAACAAATTTAAACAATTAGGTGAGCGATCAAATATTGACGCTTATTCGTCTGCAATGACGTTACTAACTAAAATGTGGTGTGCTCATAATTCGTATTTAGTATTTACGTTAAAACACATTGAACATTTATATGCATGAAATAATCATAATTAATAATACACATATCAATCATATACATAGATAAAATCCTGCTCCTGCAACAAACACATCAAAATACATACATAGTACAAAATATATTAACAAGACGACATGTATAATATTCTAGAACATAATATTCCCTACTTATGGATTCGTATCTATCTGACTCATATTTATATAACTTTCTCAGGTGGTTTTTGTTCTAAGTGTCAGGTCAGTGGTGTTTGATAAATTACTAATTATAAGAAGAGATTAGTTTTGTACTTTACTCGTTCTGCCGTGCTGGTTCCCTGCATTGATGAGTGAAGTTAATCCACAGGGCACTTGATCGTAAACACTCCCGCACCCCGCGATAGTCACTTCGAGCTTTGAGTTTAATATAAAACAAGTAGTAGCATTGTACTCGTAATCGATCGGTTCAGTTCTACGCGCGCATGTGTCTATTTCGCGGTACACAGTTCGCTACCGTATGCTTCTAATAACTGTCTATGCTGCACGACAACTCTTTTCGGCGCCTAGGTCGTTTTCGAGTTCATTAGGCACTTTTCACAATTCTATTTATTTGAGTGAATTACTAAACATTGTAGTATCACTACTTTTTCTGTAATTGTTCAAGAATATCGCTTCACAATGTCCGTGTCTTTATGACGATGAATTACATAGAAATTATATAATTGTTACTCGCGTTTCTTCACGAAAACTACTGTTCCGTTTACGCTCTGAGTTTTATTCGCGCACTTCCATTTATTCGTAATAATGTCTTATCGTCTCCACCGAAATGCATTTTAACTTACGCACTGCTTTAAGTTCTTATAACTGAATCATTATAAAATGAAATACAAGTTCAATAGACTGTTCGAGACTCTGAGTAAACCGAGTTAAGAATTATAATACAATTTGTAATAAACTGAGATAAAATTTGTAGTAAACTGAGGTTAAAAATTGAATGAACTGGGCTCGCGTCTCCCCGTGTAAATGGTTTTTATTTCTTCTGTTGTTCCCACTCTTGGGACTCTGATGAACACTCAAACTTCCCACCAATTCATCTTTGATAGGTTCATTCCATGGACCTCCTTGTGTCCCTTCGTCTCCAGTCTGTATTTCCAACGAATTCTCCACCCAGTGCCGTTTGGAGAGGGACGTTCATACACGAGATTCGCTCTCTGGTCTCAAGCTTATCTCTGAACCATCCCCTATGGAAGTTCCCTCCGGAATTCTCGTTCCTCATTGGCTGGTTGGCTTTTTCGACTTGAATTTGACATAGTCCACGTGGACTAGATGAGTCGCTGTCTTACGTACGTTGTTCCGTTCCTGGAATCAGTGTTAAGGCTCTGTTTCAAAATCACATCTGCTACTTCTGGTGTAGCGTGTCGAATTCTCTTATTGTTGGTACGCTGACGATTTCCTCCGTCGACTTGCGGGTGGCATAACATCTGTGCTCTCCCTTAGCGTCACTTAGTCGCCTGTCCTATTGTCCTTGCATAAACCATTGTCTTTGAGAAGTCGCACACATGGTTTTGAACAATACTCTCGCCGTTGGTTCTGTGTTTTTCTCGCTACTGGACAGATGTAACGGTAGCCTCCTTTTGTCCTAATTGTGGAGTCGGGCATTCCCACGCATGGTCCAGCTGGCTGTAACATGTGCCGTACAGCTCATTGTTCGAGAATAGTTTTTACGACGTCTTAATGGAAAGGAAAGGTTTGTTCCCTTTCGCCGCCCACCCTCGAACAACGCTAACAAGTGTCACTTTTAACGGGCTCTAATTGCTGGCGTACTTCCCTCGCAACAACCCAAAAAATAAAAAAAAAATATATGAAATATTAATTATATCACAGTGTCCCCAAATATGATTTGTCGTGCAGATTAATCGGAACGACTAATTCATATTTCGCCCTTACTCGCGTACGATCATTACGTACATTGGCCATCTCCCATTGGAACGAGTATAGCTGACCTATATCTTCCTCTCGACTGACCTACTGTTGTTTAGAACCGTTTTTCTCTCCCTTTTTTTTCCATTCACCTGAGTGTTTAATTTATTGTTCACCAAATATAAATACGAATCCATTTACAACCTATACGCTCTAGTGCGTTCCTAGATCTGTCTATACACATACATTACATAAACAAATGGTAATTATTTTGTTTACAAGCTATCTTTTTACTTACGTATACAATAGAAACTATATAAATACTAGCAGTAATTTATTGCTTATGGATACTTCAAACAATTTTATTATTACCTTCAAAATTAATTTGCGATTAAAAACATTCTTTTTCAAGACATCATATACTTACTTACAAACATTCATCGTACTTCCTACCCTCTGGTACTTTGAATCTACATTTCTGTTAAACACACGTATAATTATTTACAAGAAAATAAATCGAATTTGTATAATTCTACAGGTCAAATAAACATATTTTTTATCCCTTCTTTCTATGCTTCTAATACAATCTTAAGTTCAATAATTAATTCTAATAACTTATTACAATATTTAATTCTGTTATGCAACTCAGCTGCTTATATCTGTCCTTCAATAAACAAATTTTAATAGTATAACAAGTACGTCTGTTAATTAATTTACAATCTATACAATATATAAAATCTGACATTTTAAATTTATTACAAGTTTAAGGTTTCGTCTAGACAATTCTGAATGAATTAACTAGTAGGTTGCATTCGCGCCTACTACCGTTATTCTTTATCATCTAGATCGGTCTTTTCTCCTCCTATTCTGATGCTTAGCTCATTTCTCTTTCTGCAGTCTATTAGTGAAGTACATATAGTCCGACTATAACACTGTCTCGCATGGAGAGTGTCCTTACTAACTACAACTCTACCTGTTGTCGTCAGCCTCGCCAGCTGGGCTTACGTCACTTCACACCTCCCTCTCTGTTTATTTACTACTTCGCCTTTCAACAAACACTTTTGCCTCGCACGCATGCTGATGCCGTGTTCCGCCACAGTTACTCTCCCCTTACATAATATGGTTTCAATAGTCTTACATTGAATTTGCCGCGTATTTTAGTTTCGTCGCAATTATCTACTAATATATATGTAGATTCGCCTACAATATCTTTAATCTTAAAAGGTCCTGTGTATAACTCACAAAATTTTTCGATTCTTCTCTGCATCGCATCAGATTGGTAATGTGTCCGCACTAACACCAAGTCTCCTACCTGAAATCTCGTCATTTTGTTCGCTTCATTCACGCGTTTTGCGTGTCGCTCTCTTTTCCGTTTAATCCTAAAGAATATCTGGTGGTTATCCACTGTCTCTTCTTTCGTATCGTAGCCTTCCTTTATGAATTTCTCCCATACACGACTCGGCTTTTTTCCGTGATGTGCTTCATACGGTGCAACTTCTATTGTTTCATGGTAGACCTCATTTATGCAACATTCTATGGTATTTATGAATTTTGACCATTTTGTGTGCTGGTCCCCTACAAATATCCTAAATAGGTTACCCAGTTGCCTATTTATGTGTTCGGCAAGGTTTGTTTGCAGGTTTCTTATCGCCGTGTATTTAGGTATAATTCCAAGTTCCTCTAGTCCTTTAACCCATTGTTTGGACGTAAACTGCGTACCGTTATCAGTGAGTATTGCTTTCGGTCTTCCACACTCATTTACATACTGCCGGAGTCTACGAAGCGTAGCTACTGTTGTGGCTCTTCTAAGTGTGTATAATTTTACATACTTGGTAAAGTTATCTATAATGACAAGGATATACTTTACTCCTGCTGCTGCTGTTGGAAGCGGTCCATAAAAATCGCCACTAATCAATTCACCTTTACTCATCGGTATAATTGGCTTCGTGCCACCAAATAAGTTACGATTGTTTGAATCCTTACATTTTTGGCACTTATCGCACGTCCTTACGTATGCCTGTACGCGCTTCGACATTCGGTCGAAAGTGAAATGTTCCTGCAGTAACTTTATACATTTCTTACTGCCAACATGACCGTACATTGTGTGTATTTCTTCGATGAGTCTCCCCGTAACGATTTCCAGTACGTAGACTTTCCATCGACCCTTACTTTTCCTATATAACTTATCATTACTACACTTATAAAATTTACATAATTCATTCTTATCATCCGTCGTCAAATCCTTCATTATTTGCTGTAGCTTCTTATCTTCTAACTGGTACGTCGCGAAGTTCTTTAACATCACGTTCATTTCTTTACTCATTTTAATTATTGTATGGTTCATTTGATACTCATAACTGTCATCGACTGGATCTTCCTTCGTCATATCCTCTGGGTAACGACTCAAGATGTCGGCCACAATATTCTCCTTTCCCTTACAATGAATGATATCAAAGTTATACTCTTGAATACTCAGTATCCAACGTGTGATCCTCGAGTTGTTTAGGTGACACTTACTCATGAAGATCAACGCCTTGTTATCTGTTATTATGGTCAATGGTTGTCCTAAAACGTAAATTCGGAATTTTTCCAGACATCGAACTATGCTTAGAAGCTCCTTTTCCGTCGTAAAGTAGTTTAGTTCTGCACCTTTGAACGTTTTGCTAGTATACGCTACCACGCAGATGTTTTTATCGTCGTCCAACTGGTATAATTGTCCTCCGTATGCGAAATTACTCGCATCACATTGTAAGAAGTACCTCTTATTTACCTGCGGAAAACTTAAGATAACAGTATTGATAAACAAGTCCTTGACCTGTTGGAAACACTGGTCAAGATCGGGCGTCCAATTAAATTTCTGACCCTTTTTAAGTAGCTTAATAAAGGTTGTGTGACTTCTGCATATTTGCTTGTAAATTTGTTGTAAAAATTTGTAAGTCCCAGGAATCCCTTTAACTGCTTTTGATTCTTCGGGGTCGGGAACTTCCTTATTGCCGCTACTTTCTCTTCGGATGCTCGTATACCATTTGTAGTAAGCTGATACCCAAGGTATGCGATCTCCTTGCGAAAAAATTGTGATTTTTCCAAATTTATTATTAGGTTGGCTGCCAACAAATTTTTAAGTAATGCTTCAATATTCTCCAAATGTGTGCTTACGTTAGACGAATAACAAAGACAATCGTCGACGTAGATGATTGTATTCTCTTTCACCTCCTCGGATAATGCCATATCTAAAACTCTCGTCAGGGCTGCGGAACTGGTACTAAGTCCAAATGGAGTTACGGTATATCTGTAACACTTTCCTTCGTACAGAAATGCGGTGTAATCTCGGCATTGTTGTTTCAACGGAACCTGCCAAAAACTACTCGTTAAATCTATTGTTGATAAGTATTTCATGTTACTGCATCTCGCCAGGATTTCTTGAATCGGAGTCGGTCCTTCGTAGTCTGGAACAGTGACACTATTTATCCTCCTTGCATCTAAACACAAACGTACATTCCCATCTATCTTTATTACGGTGACCATTTGGTTGACGTATGGACTACTGCACCTTTCAATCACGCCATATCTTAGCATCTTGCTGATTTCGGCGTCCACCTTTTCCTTATACGCTATTGGGATTGGCCACCCGCGTTGGAAATATGGTGTTTTATCCGTCACTCGAAACTCATGTTCGTAGCAATCCATCCGTCCTGGACATTCCCGGAATACATTGATACTTTACTAAAATCCTTCTTAGTTCCTCCCTCGTCGTTTCGTCTTCACATGTCACACTGTCGACCTTCTCATCAATCCTCCTCTCGATTCCGTCCCAGTCCTCTTCTAACAGTTCCATATGTATGATTGGTATCCGCAGTTCCTGTTCACCAGTCCTCCTTTCGAATTAGATGGTTCCCTTCTTCATATCGATTACGCATCCCTCTTCTTTTAAAAAGCTGATTCCTAATATGCAGTCCCTAATTAAATTTGGTATTACTAGGAAAACACAATCTAACCTAACATCATCAATATAAATCTCACACATAATTTGTTTTCTAATTAATTTAGACCTTCCACCGACGGCACTTACAATTAACGTGTTGTTCATGCGGAGTTCTTCGTATGGACGCAGGCATTGTTTATTTCTGTTAAACCATTCTTCTGATACTCCGTTAATGGCAGAACCCGTATCAATCAAGCTAAAACTGTAACATCACCATTAAATTTTACCTCCATCTCTGGACATTTTGAGATTCGCTTTTCCAGTTGCGTTTGTTCATCTAGGACTAACTCATGTCGTAAATCAGGTAACAAAATATCAGTCTCGTACTGTTGTGGTGTATGTCGACGAACGGCTATCTTTCCATGTGACCCACTTAATTTTTTTTTCTACTGTTCCACTAACCTTAGCGGTAGACGTTGAGGCTCCATTGTTTACAAATTCAATGGTATTTATTGCCGGCTTGTTACTGAAATGTTGGGGTTGTCGGTAGCTCCCTCCTTCCCCCTTTCTATGTTGCCAGTGTGAAGGTTTTGGCTCCGTAATTACCTTGTTTACGGCGTTATTCTGTTGACCATGAGGCACCCCTCTTGTGTCCCGGTCGTTCAACTTGTCTGTCTGACGCACAAACCGATCATCTCTACTGTTTCTTTGCCGGATCATGGCATATTCAGAAATCAATGATTCAAGATTCTGGATCGTCCTGACGTCCCTAGTGACGCTCGCTATCTCTAGTTCTCGTCCATAATATCGCGTTATCTTCCTAATCAGTTGATAATCCGTGAGCGGCGGTGTAAGCTGACGGCTTTCCAGAAGTTGTTGTTCCATGTATTGGACAGCGCTCATACTCCCACGCCAGTCGAAACGACCATACTCCAGCTTGTTCCGGACATCATCCTGCTTCTCCGGGCCCCAATACTTCTGCGTAAAGATCTCTTTAAATTCATCGAAGTCCTTGATCTGGTCACGTACCACATGCCACCATATAGCTGCATCGGCCTCGAGATGTTTCCCAATCCACTTCACGTTATCCGCCGGGTAGTACATCAGCTGGTGCTCGGATAATTCTTTTAGGAACTCTATAGGAAAACGGTCTGTTCCGTTGTATTTGAGTTCGGAGTTATTATTTCCATTCGCTCTCGTGGCTGGTCCTATCTCAGTTTCCGCTATCCGTCGCTGTAGTCTTTCTTGTCCACTTTTAATATGATTGATGTGACTTCTTAACTCTTCAATTATCACATCCTTCTCCTTCTCTGTTGTTGTGGTCTTCTGTTCCACCGTGCATTGACGGTCGTCCACTTCAACGATCTTCTGCTTTAATACACTGACGGCTTCTCCCTGCTCTTGTTGTTGTTGTATTATATTGTTCTGTACTTCTCTTCTCCATTCCTCGTTTCTATTGTTCGTCTCTTGGATTTGGTGATCTAATTTTTGGTCGACTCGTTCGATTACCTTCTGTGTATTATTTATGGCTTCCTGCCACTCTTGACGGTCTTTCTCTCTCACTTCTTTATTCTTTCTTACCTGTTTCTTCAGTTCATTCTACAACTCTTTTATACCACTTTCACTCTTCTTTTGTAGATCGCTAATTTTCTCATCCCACTTCTTAGCGTAATCCTGCAGATCTAGTGTTATTTTGCTGATCTGTTCTTCATTGTGTCTTTTTAATTCCTCCTGCATTTGTTTTTGTTCCCTGCTATGCTGTTCCAATTTCTCCGTAATTAAGTTTTGTTTTTCGTTTTGTTTTTCCTGCATCTGTTTCAGATCATTCTTCTGCTGATCTAACTTCTCGGTCAGCTTCTCGAGTAGCATTTGTAGATTTAATTCGCCGGGTCGGGACACCTGTCCCCCCGCCCTTATCTCAGATTCACACGCGCTAACGTCGTCGCTGGGCGTCGCGTTCTCCTCTCGTCCTTCTATGTTTAACTCATTGTTAACGTCGAATTCTTGACTTTCGGAGTTATTATTATTAGTCGCCATTCTTGCTCGACTTCGTGTAATCATTCAGAGTTGTTTTACAAGTATTTGTTTTTTATTCTAATGCTTATGTTATACTTTATCAAACTACTAGCTATTCTACTATACCACTGCCTGCACTTAACCAACTCGTTTAACAAGAATTATCCCTATTAATCGGCCATCAGGTTGGGCGCCATATACAATGCTAATAATTTATGCCTGATTAGTTAAGTACATAAATTATTATGCCTATTATTGATAGTGAATTTTCTCGTTATTACAATAGTTTAATAGCACAATTCTTCTCGTGCCACGCGTTGGGCTGCCATATACAGTGTTAATATTAATCTGTATGCAAATTTATTTGCATATATTAATTAATTATCTTTGTTCTACAAGAATTGGTTTTGCACTGCCCCACGTTGGGCGCCATATACAGTGTTAATATTAATCTGTATGCAAATTTATTTGCATATATTAATTAATCATCTTTGTTCTACAAGAATTGGTTTTGCACTGCCCCTCGTTGGGTTGTATTGTTAGTATATACAATGCTAATATTTATGCGAATTATTTGCATAAATTGATTAATTATTAATTATAAATTTATTGATCTGTAATTATGAAATTGTTGCCGGTACGAACTGTGTCGTACTTACATGTATCTAACTCTGAGCTTGGGTTAGCATATACGATGTAATTAATGTCATGTGTTGATCTCCCATATGTAATGTTAACAAATTCATTTCTTTAAATAACGAATAATTGTATGAATTGAGTTAGAGTTATTTATTTATTCACACTCCAACTTGCTACATATGAATTTACTTTTGACTTTAACTGTCTTCGAAACTTCTATTTTGTGCATCTTTCTGATTAGTTGAATTGATAATCGTTACCTTGAATTATTAATATAGATACTGTTTAATGAAAGGTTAAGTTGTGAGTCAGGTTTGTTACATAAATCAATAGAATACTAACGAATCCATTCTAACTTATATTTATTAAATCATATTCATTCTTCTTCATGTCAGAACATCAATTTAAGAGCACTTACAATTCTTCAACAAAACAATAAAATTCTATTCCACATTTAACAACTCAATGAACAAATTTAAACAATTAGGTGAGCGATCAAATATTGACGCTTATTCGTCTGCAATGACGTTACTAACTAAAATGTGGTGTGCTCATAATTCGTATTTAGTATTTACGTTAAAACACATTGAACATTTATATGCATGAAATAATCATAATTAATAATACACATATCAATCATATACATAGATAAAATCCTGCTCCTGCAACAAACACATCAAAATACATACATAGTACAAAATATATTAACAAGACGACATGTATAATATTCTAGAACATAATATTCCCTACTTATGGATTCGTATCTATCTGACTCATATTTATATAACTTTCTCAGGTGGTTTTTGTTCTAAGTGTCAGGTCAGTGGTGTTTGATAAATTACTAATTATAAGAAGAGATTAGTTTTGTACTTTACTCGTTCTGCCGTGCTGGTTCCCTGCATTGATGAGTGAAGTTAATCCACAGGGCACTTGATCGTAAACACTCCCGCACCCCGCGATAGTCAACTCGAGCTTTGAGTTTAATATAATACAAGTAGTAGCATTGTACTCGTAATCGATCGGTTAAGTTCTACGCGCGCATGTGTCTATTTCGCGGTACACAGTTCGCTACCGTATGCTTCTAATAACTGTCTATGCCGCACGACAACTCTTTTCGGCGCCTAGGTCGTTTTCGAGTTCATTAGGCACTTTTCACAATTCTATTTATTTGAGTGAATTACTAAACATTGTAGTATCACTACTTTTTCTGTAATTGTTCAAGAATATCGCTTCACAATGTCCGTGTCTTTATGACGATGAATTACATAGAAATTATATAATTGTTACTCGCGTTTCTTCACGAAAACTACTGTTCCGTTTACGCTCTGAGTTTTATTCGCGCACTTCCATTTATTCGTAATAATGTCTTATCGTCTCCACCGAAATGCATTTTAACTTACGCACTGCTTTAAGTTCTTATAACTGAATCATTATAAAATGAAATACAAGTTCAATAGACTGTTCGAGACTCTGAGTAAACCGAGTTAAGAATTATAATACAATTTGTAATAAACTGAGATAAAATTTGTAGTAAACTGAGGTTAAAAATTGAATGAACTGGGCTCGCGTCTCCCCGTGTAAATGGTTTTTATTTCTTCTGTTGTTCCCACTCTTGGGACTCTGATGAACACTCAAACTTCCCACCAATTCATCTTTGATAGGTTCATTCCATGGACCTCCTTGTGTCCCTTCGTCTCCAGTCTGTATTTCCAACGAATTCTCCACCCAGTGCCGTTTGGAGAGGGACGTTCATACACGAGATTCGCTCTCTGGTCTCAAGCTTATCTCTGAACCATCCCCTATGGAAGTTCCCTCCGGAATTCTCGTTCCTCATTGGCTGGTTGGCTTTTTCGACTTGAATTTGACATAGTCCACGTGGACTAGATGAGTCGCTGTCTTACGTACGTTGTTCCGTTCCTGGAATCAGTGTTAAGGCTCTGTTTCAAAATCACATCTGCTACTTCTGGTGTAGCGTGTCGAATTCTCTTATTGTTGGTACGCTGACGATTTCCTCCGTCGACTTGCGGGTGGCATAACATCTGTGCTCTCCCTTAGCGTCACTTAGTCGCCTGTCCTATTGTCCTTGCATAAACCATTGTCTTTGAGAAGTCGCACACATGGTTTTGAACAATACTCTCGCCGTTGGTTCTGTGTTTTTCTCGCTACTGGACAGATGTAACGGTAGCCTCCTTTTGTCCTAATTGTGGAGTCGGGCATTCCCACGCATGGTCCAGCTGGCTGCAACATGTGCCGTACAGCTCATTGTTCGAGAATAGTTTTTACGACGTCTTAATGGAAAGGAAAGGTTTGTTCCCTTTCGCCGCCCACCCTCGAACAACGCTAACAAGTGTCACTTTTAACGGGCTCTAATTGCTGGCGTACTTCCCTCGCAACAACCCAAAAAATAAAAAAAAAATATATGAAATATTAATTATATCACAGTGTCCCCAAATATGATTCGTCGTGCAGATTAATCGGAACGACTAATTCATATTTCGCCCTTACTCGCGTACGATCACTACGTACATTGGCCATCTCCCATTGGAACGAGTATAGCTGACCTATATCTTCCTCTCGACTGACCTACTGTTGTTTAGAACCGTTTTTCTCTCCCTTTTTTTTTCCATTCACCTGAGTGTTTAATTTATTGTTCACCAAATATAAATACGAATCCATTTACAACCTATACGCTCTAGTGCGTTCCTAGATCTGTCTATACACATACATTACATAAACAAATGGTAATTATTTTGTTTACAAGCTATCTTTTTACTTACGTATACAATAGAAACTATATAAATACTAGCAGTAATTTATTGCTTATGGATACTTCAAACAATTTTATTATTACCTTCAAAATTAATTTGCGATTAAAAACATTCTTTTTCAAGACATCATATACTTACAAACATTCATCGTACTTCCTACCCTCTGGTACTTTGAATCTACATTTCTGTTAAACACACGTATAATTATTTACAAGAAAATAAATCGAATTTGTATAATTCTACAGGTCAAATAAACATATTTTTTATCCCTTCTTTCTATGCTTCTAATACAATCTTAAGTTCAATAATTAATTCTAATAACTTATTACAATATTTAATTCTGTTATGCAACTCAGCTGCTTATATCTGTCCTTCAATAAACAAATTTTAATAGTATAACAAGTACGTCTGTTAATTAATTTACAATCTATACAATATATAAAATCTGACATTTTAAATTTATTACAAGTTTAAGGTTTCGTCTAGACAATTCTGAATGAATTAACTAGTAGATTGCATTCGCGCCTACTACCGTTATTCTTTATCATCTAGATCGGTCTTTTCTCCTCCTATTCTGATGCTTAGCTCATTTCTCTTTCTGCAGTCTATTAGTGAAGTACGTATAGTCCGACTATAACACTGTCTCGCATGGAGAGTGTCCTTACTAACTACAACTCTACCTGTTGTCGTCAGCCTCGCCAGCTGGGCTTACGTCACTTCACACCTCCCTCTCTGTTTATTTACTACTTCGCCTTTCAACAAACACTTTTGCCTCGCACGCATGCTGATGCCGTGTTCCGCCACAGTTACTCTCCCCTTACATAATATGGTTTCAATAGTCTTACATTGAATTTGCCGCGTATTTTAGTTTCGTCGCAATTATCTACTAATATATATGTAGATTCGCCTACAATATCTTTAATCTTAAAAGGTCCTGTGTATAACTCACAAAATTTTTCGATTCTTCTCTGCATCGCATCAGATTGGTAATGTGTCCGCACTAACACCAAGTCTCCTACCTGAAATCTCGTCATTTTGTTCGCTTCATTCACGCGTTTTGCGTGTCGCTCTCTTTTCCGTTTAATCCTAACGAATATCTGGTGGTTATCCACTGTCTCTTCTTTCGTATCGTAGCCTTCCTTTATGAATTTCTCCCATACACGACTCGGCTTTTTTCCGTGATGTGCTTCATACGGTGCAACTTCTATTGTTTCATGGTAGACCTCATTTATGCAACATTCTATGGTATTTATGAATTTTGACCATTTTGTGTGCTGGTCCCCTACAAATATCCTAAATAGGTTACCCAGTTGCCTATTTATGTGTTCGGCAAGGTTTGTTTGCAGGTTTCTTATCGCCGTGTATTTAGGTATAATTCCAAGTTCCTCTAGTCCTTTAACCCATTGTTTGGACATAAACTGCGTACCGTTATCAGTGAGTATTGCTTTCGGTCTTCCACACTCATTTACATACTGCCGGAGTCTACGAAGCGTAGCTACTGTTGTGGCTCTTCTAAGTGTGTATAATTTTACATACTTGGTAAAGTTATCTATAATGACAAGGATATACTTTACTCCTGCTGCTGCTGTTGGAAGCGGTCCATAAAAATCGCCACTAATCAATTCACCTTTACTCATCGGTATAATTGGCTTCGTGCCACCAAATAAGTTACGATTGTTTGAATCCTTACATTTTTGGCACTTATCGCACGTCCTTACGTATGCCTGTACGCGCTTCGACATTCGGTCGAAAGTGAAATGTTCCTGCAGTAACTTTATACATTTCTTACTGCCAACATGACCGTACATTGTGTGTATTTCTTCGATGAGTCTCCCCGTAACGATTTCCAGTACGTAGACTTTCCATCGACCCTTACTTTTCCTATATAACTTATCATTACTACACTTATAAAATTTACATAATTCATTCTTATCATCCGTCGTCAAATCCTTCATTATTTGCTGTAGCTTCTTATCTTCTAACTGGTACGTCGCGAAGTTCTTTAACATCACGTTCATTTCTTTACTCATTTTAATTATTGTATGGTTCATTTGATACTCATAACTGTCATCGACTGGATCTTCCTTCGTCATATCCTCTGGGTAACGACTCAAGATGTCGGCCACAATATTCTCCTTTCCCTTACAATGAATGATATCAAAGTTATACTCTTGAATACTCAGTATCCAACGTGTGATCCTCGAGTTGTTTAGGTGACACTTACTCATGAAGATCAACGCCTTGTTATCTGTTATTATGGTCAATGGTTGTCCTAAAACGTAAATTCGGAATTTTTCCAGACATCGAACTATGCTTAGAAGCTCCTTTTCCGTCGTAAAGTAGTTTAGTTCTGCACCTTTGAACGTTTTGCTAGTATACGCTACCACGCAGATGTTTTTATCGTCGTCCAACTGGTATAATTGTCCTCCGTATGCGAAATTACTCGCATCACATTGTAAGAAGTACCTCTTATTTACCTGCGGAAAACTTAAGATAACAGTATTGATAAACAAGTCCTTGACCTGTTGGAAACACTGGTCAAGATCGGGCGTCCAATTAAATTTCTGACCCTTTTTAAGTAGCTTAATAAAGGTTGTGTGACTTCTGCATATTTGCTTGTAAATTTGTTGTAAAAATTTGTAAGTCCCAGGAATCCCTTTAACTGCTTTTGATTCTTCGGGGTCGGGAACTTCCTTATTGCCGCTACTTTCTCTTCGGATGCTCGTATACCATTTGTAGTAAGCTGATACCCAAGGTATGCGATCTCCTTGCGAAAAAATTGTGATTTTTCCAAATTTATTATTAGGTTGGCTGCCAACAAATTTTTAAGTAATGCTTCAATATTCTCCAAATGTGTGCTTACGTTAGACGAATAACAAAGACAATCGTCGACGTAGATGATTGTATTCTCTTTCACCTCCTCGGATAATGCCATATCTAAAACTCTCGTCAGGGCTGCGGAACTGGTACTAAGTCCAAATGGAGTTACGGTATATCTGTAACACTTTCCTTCGTACAGAAATGCGGTGTAATCTCGGCATTGTTGTTTCAACGGAACCTGCCAAAAACTACTCGTTAAATCTATTGTTGATAAGTATTTCATGTTACTGCATCTCGCCAGGATTTCTTGAATCGGAGTCGGTCCTTCGTAGTCTGGAACAGTGACACTATTTATCCTCCTTGCATCTAAACACAAACGTACATTCCCATCTATCTTTATTACGGTGACCATTTGGTTGACGTATGGACTACTGCACCTTTCAATCACGCCATATCTTAGCATCTTGCTGATTTCGGCGTCCACCTTTTCCTTATACGCTATTGGGATTGGCCACCCGCGTTGGAAATATGGTGTTTTATCCGTCACTCGAAACTCATGTTCGTAGCAATCCATCCGTCCTGGACATTCCCGGAATACATTGATACTTTACTAAAATCCTTCTTAGTTCCTCCCTCGTCGTTTCGTCTTCACATGTCACACTGTCGACCTTCTCATCAATCCTCCTCTCGATTCCGTCCCAGTCCTCTTATAACAGTTCCATATGTATGATTGGTATCCGCAGTTCCTGTTCACCAGTCCTCCTTTCGAATTCGATGGTTCCCTTCTTCATATCGATTACGCATCCCTCTTCTTTTAAAAAGCTGATTCCTAATATGCAGTCCCTAATTAAATTTGGTATTACTAGGAAAACACAATCTAACCTAACATCATCAATATAAATCTCACACATAATTTGTTTTCTAATTAATTTAGACCTTCCGCCGACGGCACTTACAATTAACGTGTTGTTCATGCGGAGTTCTTCGTATGGACGCAGGCATTGTTTATTTCTGTTAAACCATTCTTCTGATACTCCGTTAATGGCAGAACCCGTATCAATCAAGGCTAAAACTGTAACATCACCATTAAATTTTACCTCGATCTCTGGACATTTTGAGATTCGCTTTTCCAGTTGCGTTTGTTCATCTAGGACTAACTCATGTCGTAAATCAGGTAACAAAATATCAGTCTCGTACTGTTGTGGTGTATGTCGACGAACGGCTATCTTTCCATGTGACCCACTTAATTTTTTTTTTCTACTGTTCCACTAACCTTAGCGGTAGACGTTGAGGCTCCATTGTTTACAAATTCAATGGTATTTATTGCCGGCTTGTTACTGAAATGTTGGGGTTGTCGGTAGCTCCCTCCTTCCCCCTTTCTATGTTGCCAGTGTGAAGGTTTTGGCTCCGTAATTACCTTGTTTACGGCGTTATTCTGTTGACCATGAGGCACCCCTCTTGTGTCCCGGTCGTTCAACTTGTCTGTCTGACGCACAAACCGATCATCTCTACTGTTTCTTTGCCGGATCATGGCATATTCAGAAATCAATGATTCAAGATTCTGGATCGTCCTGACGTCCCTAGTGACGCTCGCTATCTCTAGTTCTCGTCCATAATATCGCGTTATCTTCCTAATCAGTTGATAATCCGTGAGCGGCGGTGTAAGCTGACGGCTTTCCAGAAGTTGTTGTTCCATGTATTGGACAGCGCTCATACTCCCACGCCAGTCGAAACGACCATACTCCAGCTTGTTCCGGACATCATCCTGCTTCTCCGGGCCCCAATACTTCTGCGTAAAGATCTCTTTAAATTCATCGAAGTCCTTGATCTGGTCACGTACCACATGCCACCATATAGCTGCATCGGCCTCGAGATGTTTCCCAATCCACTTCACTTTATCCGCCGGGTAGTACATCAGCTGGTGCTCGGATAATTCTTTTAGGAACTCTATAGGAAAACGGTCTGTTCCGTTGTATTTGAGTTCGGAGTTATTATTTCCATTCGCTCTCGTGGCTGGTCCTATCTCAGTTTCCGCTATCCGTCGCTGTAGTCTTTCTTGTCCACTTTTAATATGATTGATGTGACTTCTTAACTCTTCAATTATCACATCCTTCTCCTTCTCTGTTGTTGTGGTCTTCTGTTCCACCGTGCATTGACGGTCGTCCACTTCAACGATCTTCTGCTTTAATACACTGACGGCTTCTCCCTGCTCTTGTTGTTGTTGTATTATATTGTTCTGTACTTCTCTTCTCCATTCCTCGTTTCTATTGTTCGTCTCTTGGATTTGGTGATCTAATTTTTGGTCGACTCGTTCGATTACCTTCTGTGTATTATTTATGGCTTCCTGCCACTCTTGACGGTCTTTCTCTCTCACTTCTTTATTCTTTCTTACCTGTTTCTTCAGTTCATTCTACAACTCTTTTATACCACTTTCACTCTTCTTTTGTAGATCGCTAATTTTCTCATCCCACTTCTTAGCGTAATCCTGCAGATCTAGTGTTATTTTGCTGATCTGTTCTTCATTGTCTTTTTAATTCCTCCTGCATTTGTTTTTGTTCCCTGCTATGCTGTTCCAATTTCTCCGTAATTAAGTTTTGTTTTTCGTTTTGTTTTTCCTGCATCTGTTTCAGATCATTCTTCTGCTGATCTAACTTCTCGGTCAGCTTCTCGAGTAGCATTTGTAGATTTAATTCGCCGGGTCGGGACACCTGTCCCCCCGCCCTTATCTCAGATTCACACGCGCTAACGTCGTCGCTGGGCGTCGCGTTCTCCTCTCGTCCTTCTATGTTTAACTCATTGTTAACGTCGAATTCTTGACTTTCGGAGTTATTATTATTAGTCGCCATTCTTGCTCGACTTCGTGTAATCATTCAGAGTTGTTTTACAAGTATTTGTTTTTTATTCTAATGCTTATGTTATACTTTATCAAACTACTAGCTATTCTACTATACCACTGCCTGCACTTAACCAACTCGTTTAACAAGAATTATCCCTATTAATCGGCCATCAGGTTGGGCGCCATATACAATGCTAATAATTTATGCCTGATTAGTTAAGTACATAAATTATTATGCCTATTATTGATAGTGAATTTTCTCGTTATTACAATAGTTTAATAGCACAATTCTTCTCGTGCCACGCGTTGGGCTGCCATATACAGTGTTAATATTAATCTGTATGCAAATTTATTTGCATATATTAATTAATTATCTTTGTTCTACAAGAATTGGTTTTGCACTGCCCCACGTTGGGCGCCATATACAGTGTTAATATTAATCTGTATGCAAATTTATTTGCATATATTAATTAATCATCTTTGTTCTACAAGAATTGGTTTTGCACTGCCCCTCGTTGGGTTGTATTGTTAGTAAATACAATGCTAATATTTATGCGAATTATTTGCATAAATTGATTAATTATTAATTATAAATTTATTGATCTGTAATTATGAAATTGTTGCGGTACGAACTGTGTCGTACTTACATGTATCTAACTCTGAGCTTGGGTTAGCATATACGATGTAATTAATGTCATGTGTTGATCTCCCATATGTAATGTTAACAAATTCATTTCTTTAAATAACGAATAATTGTATGAATTGAGTTAGAGTTATTTATTTATTCACACTCCAACTTGCTACATATGAATTTACTTTTGACTTTAACTGTCTTCGAAACTTCTATTTTGTGCATCTTTCTGATTAGTTGAATTGATAATTGTTACCTTGAATTATTAATATAGATACTGTTTAATGAAAGGTTAAGTTGTGAGTCAGGTTTGTTACATAAATCAATAGAATACTAACGAATCCATTCTAACTTATATTTATTAAATCATATTCATTCTTCTTCATGTCAGAACATCAATTTAAGAGCACTTACAATTCTTCAACAAAACAATAAAATTCTATTCCACATTTAACAACTCAATGAACAAATTTAAACAATTAGGTGAGCGATCAAATATTGACGCTTATTCGTCTGCAATGACGTTACTAACTAAAATGTGGTGTGCTCATAATTCGTATTTAGTATTTACGTTAAAACACATTGAACATTTATATGCATGAAATAATCATAATTAATAATACACATATCAATCATATACATAGATAAAATCCTGCTCCTGCAACAAACACATCAAAATACATACATAGTACAAAATATATTAACAAGACGACATGTATAATATTCTAGAACATAATATTCCCTACTTATGGATTCGTATCTATCTGACTCATATTTATATAACTTTCTCAGGTGGTTTTGGTTCTAAGTGTCAGGTCAGTGGTGTTTGATAAATTACTAATTATAAGAAGAGATTAGTTTTGTACTTTACTCGTTCTGCCGTGCTGGTTCCCTGCATTGATGAGTGAAGTTAATCCATAGGGCACTTGATCGTAAACACTCCCGCACCCCGCGATAGTCACTTCGAGCTTTGAGTTTAATATAATACAAGTAGTAGCATTGTACTCGTAATCGATCGGTTAAGTTCTACGCGCGCATGTGTCTATTTCGCGGTACACAGTTCGCTACCGTATGCTTCTAATAACTGTCTATGCCGCACGACAACTCTTTTCGGCGCCTAGGTCGTTTTCGAGTTCATTAGGCACTTTTCACAATTCTATTTATTTGAGTGAATTACTAAACATTGCAGTATCACTACTTTTTCTGTAATTGTTCAAGAATATCGCTTCACAATGTCCGTGTCTTTATGACGATGAATTACATAGAAATTATATAGATTGTTACTCGCGTTTCTTCACGAAAACTACTGTTCCGTTTACGCTCTGAGTTTTATTCACGCACTTCCATTTATTCGTAATAATGTCTTATCGTCTCCACCGAAATGCATTTTAACTTACGCACTGCTTTAAGTTCTTATAACTGAATCATTATAAAATGAAATACAAGTTCAATAGACTGTTCGAGACTCTGAGTAAACCGAGTTGAGAATTATAATACAATTTGTAATAAACTGAGATAAAATTTGTAGTAAACTGAGGTTAAAAATTGAATGAACTGGGCTCGCGTCTCCCCGTGTAAATGGTTTTTATTTCTTCTGTTGTTCCCACTCTTGGGACTCTGATGAACACTCAAACTTCCCACCAATTCATCTTTGATAGGTTCATTCCATGGACCTCCTTGTGTCCCTTCGTCTCCAGTCTGTATTTCCAACGAATTCTCCACCCAGTGCCGTTTGGAGAGGGACGTTCATACACGAGATTCGCTCTCTGGTCTCAAGCTTATCTCTGAACCATCCCCTATGGAAGTTCCCTCCGGAATTCTCGTTCCTCATTGGCTGGTTGGCTTTTTCGACTTGAATTTGACATAGTCCACGTGGACTAGATGAGTCGCTGTCTTACGTACGTTGTTCCGTTCCTGGAATCAGTGTTAAGGCTCTGTTTCAAAATCACATCTGCTACTTCTGGTGTAGCGTGTCGAATTCTCTTATTGTTGGTACGCTGACGATTTCCTCCGTCGACTTGCGGGTGGTATAACATCTGTGCTCTCCCTTAGCGTCACTTAGTCGCCTGTCCTATTGTCCTTGCATAAACCATTGTCTTTGAGAAGTCGCACACATGGTTTTGAACAATACTCTCGCCGTTGGTTCTGTGTTTTTCTCGCTACTGGACAGATGTAACGGTAGCCTCCTTTTGTCCTAATTGTGGAGTCGGGCATTCCCACGCATGGTCCAGCTGGCTGCAACATGTGCCGTACAGCTCATTGTTCGAGAATAGTTTTTACGACGTCTTAATGGAAAGGAAAGGTTTGTTCCCTTTCGCCGCCCACCCTCGAACAACGCTAACAAGTGTCACTTTTAACGGGCTCTAATTGCTGGCGTACTTCCCTCGCAATAACCCAAAATTAAAAAAAAAATATATGAAATATTAATTATATCACAGTGTCCCCAAATATGATTCGTCGTGCAGATTAATCGGAACGACTAATTCATATTTCGCCCTTACTCGCGTACGATCACTACGTACATTGGCCATCTCCCATTGGAACGAGTATAGCTGACCTATATCTTTCTCTCGACTGACCTACTGTTGTTTAGAACCGTTTTTCTCTCCCTTTTTTTTTCCATTCACCTGAGTGGTTAATTTATTGTTCACCAAATATAAATACGAATCCATTTACAACCTATACGCTCTAGTGCGTTCCTAGATCTGTCTATACACATACATTACATAAACAAATGGTAATTATTTTGTTTACAAGCTATCTTTTTACTTACGTATACAATAGAAACTATATAAATACTAGCAGTAATTTATTGCTTATGGATACTTCAAACAATTTTATTATTACCTTCAAAATTAATTTGCGATTAAAAACATTCTTTTTCAAGACATCATATACTTACTTACAAACATTCATCGTACTTCCTACCCTCTGGTACTTTGAATCTACATTTCTGTTAAACACACGTATAATTATTTACAAGAAAATAAATTGAATTTGTATAATTCTACAGGTCAAATAAACATTTTTTATCCCTTCTTTCTATGCTTCTAATACAATCTTAAGTTCAATAATTAATTCTAATAACTTATTACAATATTTAATTCTGTTATGCAACTCAGCTGCTTATATCTGTCCTTCAATAAACAAATTTTAATAGTATAACAAGTACGTCTGTTAATTAATTTACAATCTATACAATATATAAAATCTGACATTTTAAATTTATTACAAGTTTAAGGTTTCGTCTAGACAATTCTGAATGAATTAACTAGTAGATTGCATTCGCGCCTACTACCGTTATTCTTTACCATCTAGATCGGTCTTTTCTCCTCCTATTCTGACGCTTAGCTCATTTCTCTTTCTGCTGTCTATTAGTGAAGTACGTATAGTCCGACTATAACATTGTCTCGCATGGAGAGTGTCCTTACTAACTACAACTCTACCTGTTGTCGTCAGCCTCGCCAGCTGGGCTTACGTTACTTCACACCTCCCTCTCTGTTTATTTACTACTTCGCCTTTCAACAAACACTTTTGCCTCGCACGCATGCTGATGCCGTGTTCCGCCACAGTTACTCTCCCCTTACATAATATGGTTTCAATAGTCTTACATTGAATTTGCCGCGTATTTTAGTTTTGTCGCAATTATCTACTAATATATATGTAGATTCGCCTACAATATCTTTAATCTTAAAAGGTCCTGTGTATAACTCACAAAATTTTTCGATTCTTCTCTGCATCGCATCAGATTGGTAATGTGTCCGCACTAACACCAAGTCTCCTACCTGAAATCTCGTCATTTTGTTCGCTTCATTCACGCGTTTTGCGTGTCGCTCTCTTTTCCGTTTAATCCTAACGAATATCTGGTGGTTATCCACTGTCTCTTCTTTCGTATCGTAGCCTTCCTTTATGAATTTCTCCCATACACGACTCGGCTTTTTTCCGTGATGTGCTTCATACGGTGCAACTTCTATTGTTTCATGGTAGACCTCATTTATGCAACATTCTATGGTATTTATGAATTTTGACCATTTTGTGTGCTGGTCCCCTACAAATATCCTAAATAGGTTACCCAGTTGCCTATTTACGCGTTCGGCAAGGTTTGTTTGCGGGTTTCTTATCGCCGTGTATTTAGGTATAATTCCAAGTTCCTCTAGTCCTTTAACCCATTGTTTGGACGTAAACTGCGTACCGTTATCAGTGAGTATTGCTTTCGGTCTTCCACACTCATTTACATACTGCCGGAGTCTACGAAGCGTAGCTACTGTTGTGGCTCTTCTAAGTGTGTATAATTTTACATACTTGGTAAAGTTATCTATAATGACAAGGATATACTTTACTCCTGCTGCTGCTGTTGGAAGCGGTCCATAAAAATCGCCACTAATCAATTCACCTTTACTCGTCGGTATAATTGGCTTCGTGCCACCAAATAAGTTACGATTGTTTGAATCCTTACATTTTTGGCACTTATCGCACGTCCTTACGTATGCCTGTACGCGCTTCGACATTCGGTCGAAAGTGAAATGTTCCTGCAGTAACTTTATACATTTCTTACTGCCAACATGACCGTACATTGTGTGTATTTCTTCGATGAGTCTCCCCGTAACGATTTCCGGTACGTAGTTTCCATCGACCCTTACTTTTCCTATATAACTTATCATTACTACACTTATAAAATTTACATAATTCATTCTTATCATCCGTCGACAAATCCTTCATTATTTGCTGTAGCTTCTTATCTTCTAACTGGTACGTCGCGAAGTTCTTTAACATCACGTTCATTTCTTTACTCATTTTAATTATTGTATGGTTCATTTGATACTCATAACTGTCGTCGACTGGATCTTCCTTCGTCATATGCTCTGGGTAACGACTCAAGATGTCGGCCACAATATTCTCCTTTCCCTTACAATGAATGATATCAAAGTTATACTCTTGAATACTCAGTATCCAACGTGTGATCCTCGAGTTGTTTAGGTGACACTTACTCATGAAGATCAACGCCTTGTTATCTGTTATTATGGTCAATGGTTGTCCTAAAACGTAAATTCGGAATTTTTCCAGACATCGAACTATGCTTAGAAGCTCCTTTTCCGTCGTAAAGTAGTTTAGTTCTGCACCTTTGAACGTTTTGCTAGTATACGCTACCACGCAGATGTTTTTATCGTCGTCCAACTGGTATAATTGTCCTCCGTATGCGAAATTACTCGCATCACATTGTAAGAAGTACCTCTTATTTACGTGCGGAAAACTTAAGATAACAGTATTGATAAACAAGTCCTTGACCTGTTGGAAACACTGGTCAAGATCGGGCGTCCAATTAAATTTCTGACCCTTTTTAAGTAGCTTAATAAAGGTTGTGTGACTTCTGCATATTTGCTTGTAAATTTGTTGTAAAAATTTGTAAGTCCTAGGAATCCCTTTAACTGCTTTTGATTCTTCGGGGTCGGGAACTTCCTTATTGCCGCTACTTTCTCTTCGGATGCTCGTATACCATTTGTAGTAAGCTGATACCCAAGGTATGCGATCTCCTTGCGAAAAAATTGTGATTTTTCCAAATTTATTATTAGGTTGGCTGCCAACAAATTTTTAAGTAATGCTTCAATATTCTCCAAATGTGTGCTTACGTTAGACGAATAACAAAGACAATCGTCGACGTAGAAGATTGTATTCTCTTTCACCTCCTCGGATAATGCCATATCTAAAACTCTCGTCAGGGCTGTGGAACTGGTACTAAGTCCAAATGGAGTTACGGTATATCTGTAACACTTTCCTTCGTACAGAAATGCGGTGTAATCTCGGCATTGTTGTTTCAACGGAACCTGCCAAAAACTACTCGTTAAATCTATTGTTGATAAGTATTTCATGTTACTGCATCTCGCCAGGATTTCTTGAATCGGAGTCGGTCCTTCGTAGTCTGGAACAGTGACACTATTTATCCTCCTTGCATCTAAACACAAACGTACATTCCCATCTATCTTTATTACGGTGACCATTTGGTTGACGTATGGACTACTGCACCTTTCAATCACGCCATATCTTAGCATCTTGCTGATTTCGGCGTCCACCTTTTCCTTATACGCTATTGGGATTGGCCACCCGCATTGGAAATATGGTGTTTTATCCGTCACTCGAAACTCATGTTCGTAGCAATCCATCCGTCCTGGACATTCCCGGAATACATTGATACTTTACTAAAATCCTTCTTAGTTCCTCCCTCGTCGTTTCGTCTTCACATGTCACACTGTCGACCTTCTCATCAATCCTCCTCTCGATTCCGTCCCAGTCCTCTTCTAACAGTTCCATATGTATGATTGGTATCCGCAGTTCCTGTTCACCAGTCCTCCTTTCGAATTCGATGGTTCCCTTCTTCATATCGATTACGCATCCCTCTTCTTTTAAAAAGCTGATTCCTAATATGCAGTCCCTAATTAAATTTGGTATTACTAGGAAAACACAATCTAACCTAACATCATCAATATAAATCTCACACATAATTTGTTTTCTAATTAATTTAGACCTTCCGCCGACGGCACTTACAATTAACGTGTTGTTCATGCGGAGTTCTTCGTATGGACGCAGGCATTGTTTATTTCTGTTAAACCATTCTTCTGATACTCCGTTAATGGCAGAACCCGTATCAATCAAGGCTAAAACTGTAACATCACCATTAAATTTTACCTCAATCTCTGGACATTTTGAGATTCGCTTTTCCAGTTGCGTTTGTTCATCTAGGACTAACTCATGTCGTAAATCAGGTAACAAAATATCAGTCTCGTACTGTTGTGGTGTATGTCGATGAACGGCTATCTTTCCATGTGACCCACTTAATTTTTTTTTTCTACTGTTCCACTAACCTTAGCGGTAGACGTTGAGGCTCCATTGTTTACAAATTCAATGGTATTTATTGCCGGCTTGTTACTGAAATGTTGGGGTTGTCGGTAGCTCCCTCCTTCCCCCTTTCTATGTTGCCAGTGTGAAGGTTTTGGCTCCGAAATTACCTTGTTTACGGCGTTATTCTGTTGACCATGAGGCACCCCTCTTGTGTCCCGGTCGTTCAACTTGTCTGTCTGACGCACAAACCGATCATCTCTACTGTTTCTTTGCCGGATCATGGCATATTCAGAAATCAATGATTCAAGATTCTGGATCGTCCTGACGTCCCTAGTGACGCTCGCTATTTCTAGTTCTCGTCCATAATGTCGCGTTATCTTCCTAATCAGTTGATAATCCGTGAGCGGCGGTGTAAGCTGACGGCTTTCCAGAAGTTGTCGTTCCATGTATTGGACAGCGCTCATACTCCCACGCCAGTCGAAACGACCATACTCCAGCTTGTTCCGGACATCATCCTGCTTCTCCGGGCCCCAATACTTCTGCGTAAAGATCTCTTTAAATTCATCGAAGTCCTTGATCTGGTCACGTACAACACGCCACCATATAGCTGCATCGGCCTCGAGATGTTTCCCAATCCACTTCACGTTATCCGCCGGGTAGTACATCAGCTGGTGCTCGGATAATTCTTTTAGGAACTCTATAGGAAAACGGTCTGTTCCGTTGTATTTGAGTTCGGAGTTATTATTTCCATTCGCTCTCGTGGATGGTCCTATCTCAGTTTCCGCTATCCGTCGCTGTAGTCTTTCTTGTCCACTTTTAAAATGATTGATGTGACTTCTTAACTCTTCAATTATCACATCCTTCTCCTTCTCTGTTGTTGTGGTCTTCTGTTCCACCGTGCGTTGACGTCGTCCACTTCAACGATCTTCTGCTTTAATACATTGACGGCTTCTCCCTGCTCTTGTTGTTGTTGTATTATATTGTTCTGTACTTCTCTTCTCCATTCCTCGTTTCTATTGTTCGTCTCTTGGATTTGGTGATCTAATTTTTGGTCGACTCGTTCGATTACCTTCTGTGTATTATTTATGGCTTCCTGCCACTCTTGACGGTCTTTCTCTCTCACTTCTTTATTCTTTCTTACCTGTTTCTTCAGTTCATTCTACAACTCTTTTATACCACTTTCACTCTTCTTTTGTAGATCGCTAATTTTCTCATCCCACTTCTTAGCGTAATCCTGCAGATCTAGTGTTATTTTGCTGATCTGTTCTTCATTGTGTCTTTTTAATTCCTCCTGCATTTGTTTTTGTTCCCTGCTATGCTGTTCCAATTTCTCCGTAATTAAGTTTTGTTTTTCGTTTTGTTTTTCCTGCATCTGTTTCAGATCATTCTTCTGCTGATCTAACTTCTCGGTCAGCTTCTCGAGTAGCATTTGTAGATTTAATTCGCCGGGTCGGGACACCTGTCCCCCCGCCCTTATCTCAGATTCACACGCGCTAACGTCGTCGCTGGGCGTCGCGTTCTCCTCTCGTCCTTCTATGTTTAACTCATTGTTAACGTCGAATTCTTGACTTTCGGAGTTATTATTATTAGTCGCCATTCTTGCTCGACTTCGTGTAATCATTCAGAGTTGTTTTACAAGTATTTGTTTTTTATTCTAATGCTTATGTTATACTTTATCAAACTACTAGCTATTCTACTATACCACTGCCTGCACTTAACCAACTCGTTTAACAAGAATTATCCCTATTAATCGGCCATCAGGTTGGGCGCCATATACAATGCTAATAATTTATGCCTGATTAGTTAAGTACATAAATTATTATGCCTATTATTGATAGTGAATTTTCTCGTTATTACAATAGTTTAATAGCACAATTCTTCTCGTGCCACGCGTTGGGCTGCCATATACAGTGTTAATATTAATCTGTATGCAAATTTATTTGCATATATTAATTAATTATCTTTGTTCTACAAGAATTGGTTTTGCACTGCCCCACGTTGGGCGCCATATACAGTGTTAATATTAATCTGTATGCAAATTTATTTGCATATATTAATTAATCATCTTTGTTCTACAAGAATTGGTTTTGCACTGCCCCTCGTTGGGTTGTATTGTTAGTATATACAATGCTAATATTTATGCGAATTATTTGCATAAATTGATTAATTATTAATTATAAATTTATTGATCTGTAATTATGAAATTGTTGCCGGTACGAACTGTGTCGTACTTACATGTATCTAACTCTGAGCTTGGGTTAGCATATACGATGTAATTAATGTCATGTGTTGATCTCCCATATGTAATGTTAACAAATTCATTTCTTTAAATAACGAATAATTGTATGAATTGAGTTAGAGTTATTTATTTATTCACACTCCAACTTGCTACATATGAATTTACTTTTGACTTTAACTGTCTTCGAAACTTCTATTTTGTGCATCTTTCTGATTAGTTGAATTGATAATCGTTACCTTGAATTATTAATATAGATACTGTTTAATGAAAGGTTAAGTTGTGAGTCAGGTTTGTTACATAAATCAATAGAATACTAACGAATCCATTCTAACTTATATTTATTAAATCATATTCATTCTTCTTCATGTCAGAACATCAATTTAAGAGCACTTACAATTCTTCAACAAAACAATAAAATTCTATTCCACATTTAACAACTCAATGAACAAATTTAAACAATTAGGTGAGCGATCAAATATTGACGCTTATTCGTCTGCAATGACGTTACTAACTAAAATGTGGTGTGCTCATAATTCGTATTTAGTATTTACGTTAAAACACATTGAACATTTATATGCATGAAATAATCATAATTAATAATACACATATCAATCATATACATAGATAAAATCCTGCTCCTGCAACAAACACATCAAAATACATACATAGTACAAAATATATTAACAAGACGACATGTATAATATTCTAGAACATAATATTCCCTACTTATGGATTCGTATCTATCTGACTCATATTTATATAACTTTCTCAGGTGGTTTTGGTTCTAAGTGTCAGGTCAGTGGTGTTTGATAAATTACTAATTATAAGAAGAGATTAGTTTTGTACTTTACTCGTTCTGCCGTGCTGGTTCCCTGCATTGATGAGTGAAGTTAATCCATAGGGCACTTGATCGTAAACACTCCCGCACCCCGCGATAGTCACTTCGAGCTTTGAGTTTAATATAATACAAGTAGTAGCATTGTACTCGTAATCGATCGGTTAAGTTCTACGCGCGCATGTGTCTATTTCGCGGTACACAGTTCGCTACCGTATGCTTCTAATAACTGTCTATGCCGCACGACAACTCTTTTCGGCGCCTAGGTCGTTTTCGAGTTCATTAGGCACTTTTCACAATTCTATTTATTTGAGTGAATTACTAAACATTGTAGTATCACTACTTTTTCTGTAATTGTTCAAGAATATCGCTTCACAATGTCCGTGTCTTTATGACGATGAATTACATAGAAATTATATAGATTGTTACTCGCGTTTCTTCACGAAAACTACTGTTCCGTTTACGCTCTGAGTTTTATTCACGCACTTCCATTTATTCGTAATAATGTCTTATCGTCTCCACCGAAATGCATTTTAACTTACGCACTGCTTTAAGTTCTTATAACTGAATCATTATAAAATGAAATACAAGTTCAATAGACTGTTCGAGACTCTGAGTAAACCGAGTTGAGAATTATAATACAATTTGTAATAAACTGAGATAAAATTTGTAGTAAACTGAGGTTAAAAATTGAATGAACTGGGCTCGCGTCTCCCCGTGTAAATGGTTTTTATTTCTTCTGTTGTTCCCACTCTTGGGACTCTGATGAACACTCAAACTTCCCACCAATTCATCTTTGATAGGTTCATTCCATGGACCTCCTTGTGTCCCTTCGTCTCCAGTCTGTATTTCCAACGAATTCTCCACCCAGTGCCGTTTGGAGAGGGACGTTCATACACGAGATTCGCTCTCTGGTCTCAAGCTTATCTCTGAACCATCCCCTATGGAAGTTCCCTCCGGAATTCTCGTTCCTCATTGGCTGGTTGGCTTTTTCGACTTGAATTTGACATAGTCCACGTGGACTAGATGAGTCGCTGTCTTACGTACGTTGTTCCGTTCCTGGAATCAGTGTTAAGGCTCTGTTTCAAAATCACATCTGCTACTTCTGGTGTAGCGTGTCGAATTCTCTTATTGTTGGTACGCTGACGATTTCCTCCGTCGACTTGCGGGTGGTATAACATCTGTGCTCTCCCTTAGCGTCACTTAGTCGCCTGTCCTATTGTCCTTGCATAAACCATTGTCTTTGAGAAGTCGCACACATGGTTTTGAACAATACTCTCGCCGTTGGTTCTGTGTTTTTCTCGCTACTGGACAGATGTAACGGTAGCCTCCTTTTGTCCTAATTGTGGAGTCGGGCATTCCCACGCATGGTCCAGCTGGCTGCAACATGTGCCGTACAGCTCATTGTTCGAGAATAGTTTTTACGACGTCTTAATGGAAAGGAAAGGTTTGTTCCCTTTCGCCGCCCACCCTCGAACAACGCTAACAAGTGTCACTTTTAACGGGCTCTAATTGCTGGCGTACTTCCCTCGCAATAACCCAAAATTAAAAAAAAAATATATGAAATATTAATTATATCACAGTGTCCCCAAATATGATTCGTCGTGCAGATTAATCGGAACGACTAATTCATATTTCGCCCTTACTCGCGTACGATCACTACGTACATTGGCCATCTCCCATTGGAACGAGTATAGCTGACCTATATCTTCCTCTCGACTGACCTACTGTTGTTTAGAACCGTTTTTCTCTCCCTTTTTTTTTCCATTCACCTGAGTGGTTAATTTATTGTTCACCAAATATAAATACGAATCCATTTACAACCTATACGCTCTAGTGCGTTCCTAGATCTGTCTATACACATACATTACATAAACAAATGGTAATTATTTTGTTTACAAGCTATCTTTTTACTTACGTATACAATAGAAACTATATAAATACTAGCAGTAATTTATTGCTTATGGATACTTCAAACAATTTTATTATTACCTTCAAAATTAATTTGCGATTAAAAACATTCTTTTTCAAGACATCATATACTTACTTACAAACATTCATCGTACTTCCTACCCTCTGGTACTTTGAATCTACATTTCTGTTAAACACACGTATAATTATTTACAAGAAAATAAATTGAATTTGTATAATTCTACAGGTCAAATAAACATTTTTTATCCCTTCTTTCTATGCTTCTAATACAATCTTAAGTTCAATAATTAATTCTAATAACTTATTACAATATTTAATTCTGTTATGCAACTCAGCTGCTTATATCTGTCCTTCAATAAACAAATTTTAATAGTATAACAAGTACGTCTGTTAATTAATTTACAATCTATACAATATATAAAATCTGACATTTTAAATTTATTACAAGTTTAAGGTTTCGTCTAGACAATTCTGAATGAATTAACTAGTAGATTGCATTCGCGCCTACTACCGTTATTCTTTATCATCTAGATCGGTCTTTTCTCCTCCTATTCTGACGCTTAGCTCATTTCTCTTTCTGCTGTCTATTAGTGAAGTACGTATAGTCCGACTATAACATTGTCTCGCATGGAGAGTGTCCTTACTAACTACAACTCTACCTGTTGTCGTCAGCCTCGCCAGCTGGGCTTACGTTACTTCACACCTCCCTCTCTGTTTATTTACTACTTCGCCTTTCAACAAACACTTTTGCCTCGCACGCATGCTGATGCCGTGTTCCGCCACAGTTACTCTCCCCTTACATAATATGGTTTCAATAGTCTTACATTGAATTTGCCGCGTATTTTAGTTTTGTCGCAATTATCTACTAATATATATGTAGATTCGCCTACAATATCTTTAATCTTAAAAGGTCCTGTGTATAACTCACAAAATTTTTCGATTCTTCTCTGCATCGCATCAGATTGGTAATGTGTCCGCACTAACACCAAGTCTCCTACCTGAAATCTCGTCATTTTGTTCGCTTCATTCACGCGTTTTGCGTGTCGCTCTCTTTTCCGTTTAATCCTAACGAATATCTGGTGGTTATCCACTGTCTCTTCTTTCGTATCGTAGCCTTCCTTTATGAATTTCTCCCATACACGACTCGGCTTTTTTCCGTGATGTGCTTCATACGGTGCAACTTCTGTTGTTTCATGGTAGACCTCATTTATGCAACATTCTATGGTATTTATGAATTTTGACCATTTTGTGTGCTGGTCCCCTACAAATATCCTAAATAGGTTACCCAGTTGCCTATTTACGCGTTCGGCAAGGTTTGTTTGCGGGTTTCTTATCGCCGTGTATTTAGGTATAATTCCAAGTTCCTCTAGTCCTTTAACCCATTGTTTGGACGTAAACTGCGTACCGTTATCAGTGAGTATTGCTTTCGGTCTTCCACACTCATTTACATACTGCCGGAGTCTACGAAGCGTAGCTACTGTTGTGGCTCTTCTAAGTGTGTATAATTTTACATACTTGGTAAAGTTATCTATAATGACAAGGATATACTTTACTCCTGCTGCTGCTGTTGGAAGCGGTCCATAAAAATCGCCACTAATCAATTCACCTTTACTCGTCGGTATAATTGGCTTCGTGCCACCAAATAAGTTACGATTGTTTGAATCCTTACATTTTTGGCACTTATCGCACGTCCTTACGTATGCCTGTACGCGCTTCGACATTCGGTCGAAAGTGAAATGTTCCTGCAGTAACTTTATACATTTCTTACTGCCAACATGACCGTACATTGTGTGTATTTCTTCGATGAGTCTCCCCGTAACGATTTCCGGTACGTAGTTTCCATCGACCCTTACTTTTCCTATATAACTTATCATTACTACACTTATAAAATTTACATAATTCATTCTTATCATCCGTCGACAAATCCTTCATTATTTGCTGTAGCTTCTTATCTTCTAACTGGTACGTCGCGAAGTTCTTTAACATCACGTTCATTTCTTTACTCATTTTAATTATTGTATGGTTCATTTGATACTCATAACTGTCGTCGACTGGATCTTCCTTCGTCATATGCTCTGGGTAACGACTCAAGATGTCGGCCACAATATTCTCCTTTCCCTTACAATGAATGATATCAAAGTTATACTCTTGAATACTCAGTATCCAACGTGTGATCCTCGAGTTGTTTAGGTGACACTTACTCATGAAGATCAACGCCTTGTTATCTGTTATTATGGTCAATGGTTGTCCTAAAACGTAAATTCGGAATTTTTCCAGACATCGAACTATGCTTAGAAGCTCCTTTTCCGTCGTAAAGTAGTTTAGTTCTGCACCTTTGAACGTTTTGCTAGTATACGCTACCACGCAGATGTTTTTATCGTCGTCCAACTGGTATAATTGTCCTCCGTATGCGAAATTACTCGCATCACATTGTAAGAAGTACCTCTTATTTACCTGCGGAAAACTTAAGATAACAGTATTGATAAACAAGTCCTTGACCTGTTGGAAACACTGGTCAAGATCGGGCGTCCAATTAAATTTCTGACCCTTTTTAAGTAGCTTAATAAAGGTTGTGTGACTTCTGCATATTTGCTTGTAAATTTGTTGTAAAAATTTGTAAGTCCTAGGAATCCCTTTAACTGCTTTTGATTCTTCGGGGTCGGGAACTTCCTTATTGCCGCTACTTTCTCTTCGGATGCTCGTATACCATTTGTAGTAAGCTGATACCCAAGGTATGCGATCTCCTTGCGAAAAAATTGTGATTTTTCCAAATTTATTATTAGGTTGGCTGCCAACAAATTTTTAAGTAATGCTTCAATATTCTCCAAATGTGTGCTTACGTTAGACGAATAACAAAGACAATCGTCGACGTAGAAGATTGTATTCTCTTTCACCTCCTCGGATAATGCCATATCTAAAACTCTCGTCAGGGCTGTGGAACTGGTACTAAGTCCAAATGGAGTTACGGTATATCTGTAACACTTTCCTTCGTACAGAAATGCGGTGTAATCTCGGCATTGTTGTTTCAACGGAACCTGCCAAAAACTACTCGTTAAATCTATTGTTGATAAGTATTTCATGTTACTGCATCTCGCCAGGATTTCTTGAATCGGAGTCGGTCCTTCGTAGTCTGGAACAGTGACACTATTTATCCTCCTTGCATCTAAACACAAACGTACATTCCCATCTATCTTTATTACGGTGACCATTTGGTTGACGTATGGACTACTGCACCTTTCAATCACGCCATATCTTAGCATCTTGCTGATTTCGGCGTCCACCTTTTCCTTATACGCTATTGGGATTGGCCACCCGCGTTGGAAATATGGTGTTTTATCCGTCACTCGAAACTCATGTTCGTAGCAATCCATCCGTCCTGGACATTCCCGGAATACATTCTGATACTTTACTAAAATCCTTCTTAGTTCCTCCCTCGTCGTTTCGTCTTCACATGTCACACTGTCGACCTTCTCATCAATCCTCCTCTCGATTCCGTCCCAGTCCTCTTCTAACAGTTCCATATGTATGATTGGTATCCGCAGTTCCTGTTCACCAGTCCTCCTTTCGAATTCGATGGTTCCCTTCTTCATATCGATTACGCATCCCTCTTCTTTTAAAAAGCTGATTCCTAATATGCAGTCCCTAATTAAATTTGGTATTACTAGGAAAACACAATCTAACCTAACATCATCAATATAAATCTCACACATAATTTGTTTTCTAATTAATTTAGACCTTCCGCCGACGGCACTTACAATTAACGTGTTGTTCATGCGGAGTTCTTCGTATGGACGCAGGCATTGTTTATTTCTGTTAAACCATTCTTCTGATACTCCGTTAATGGCAGAACCCGTATCAATCAAGGCTAAAACTGTAACATCACCATTAAATTTTACCTCAATCTCTGGACATTTTGAGATTCGCTTTTCCAGTTGCGTTTGTTCATCTAGGACTAACTCATGTCGTAAATCAGGTAACAAAATATCAGTCTCGTACTGTTGTGGTGTATGTCGATGAACGGCTATCTTTCCATGTGACCCACTTAATTTTTTTTTTCTACTGTTCCACTAACCTTAGCGGTAGACGTTGAGGCTCCATTGTTTACAAATTCAATGGTATTTATTGCCGGCTTGTTACTGAAATGTTGGGGTTGTCGGTAGCTCCCTCCTTCCCCCTTTCTATGTTGCCAGTGTGAAGGTTTTGGCTCCGAAATTACCTTGTTTACGGCGTTATTCTGTTGACCATGAGGCACCCCTCTTGTGTCCCGGTCGTTCAACTTGTCTGTCTGACGCACAAACCGATCATCTCTACTGTTTCTTTGCCGGATCATGGCATATTCAGAAATCAATGATTCAAGATTCTGGATCGTCCTGACGTCCCTAGTGACGCTCGCTATTTCTAGTTCTCGTCCATAATGTCGCGTTATCTTCCTAATCAGTTGATAATCCGTGAGCGGCGGTGTAAGCTGACGGCTTTCCAGAAGTTGTCGTTCCATGTATTGGACAGCGCTCATACTCCCACGCCAGTCGAAACGACCATACTCCAGCTTGTTCCGGACATCATCCTGCTTCTCCGGGCCCCAATACTTCTGCGTAAAGATCTCTTTAAATTCATCGAAGTCCTTGATCTGGTCACGTACAACACGCCACCATATAGCTGCATCGGCCTCGAGATGTTTCCCAATCCACTTCACGTTATCCGCCGGGTAGTACATCAGCTGGTGCTCGGATAATTCTTTTAGGAACTCTATAGGAAAACGGTCTGTTCCGTTCTATTTGAGTTCGGAGTTATTATTTCCATTCGCTCTCGTGGATGGTCCTATCTCAGTTTCCGCTATCCGTCGCTGTAGTCTTTCTTGTCCACTTTTAATATGATTGATGTGACTTCTTAACTCTTCAATTATCACATCCTTCTCCTTCTCTGTTGTTGTGGTCTTCTGTTCCACCGTGCGTTGACGTCGTCCACTTCAACGATCTTCTGCTTTAATACATTGACGGCTTCTCCCTGCTCTTGTTGTTGTTGTATTATATTGTTCTGTACTTCTCTTCTCCATTCCTCGTTTCTATTGTTCGTCTCTTGGATTTGGTGATCTAATTTTTGGTCGACTCGTTCGATTACCTTCTGTGTATTATTTATGGCTTCCTGCCACTCTTGACGGTCTTTCTCTCTCACTTCTTTATTCTCTCTTACCTGTTTCTTCAGTTCATTCTTCAACTCTTTTATACCACTTTCACTCTTCTTTTGTAGATCGCTAATTTTCTCATCCCACTTCTTAGAGTAATCCTGCAGATCTAGTGTTATTTTGCTGATCTGTTCTTCAGTGTGTCTTTTTAATTCCTCCTGCATTTGTTTTTGTTCCCTGCTATGCTGTTCCAATTTCTCCGTAATTAAGTTTTGTTTTTCGTTTTGTTTTTCCTGCATCTGTTTCAGATCATTCTTCTGCTGATCTAACTTCTCGGTCAGCTTCTCGAGTAGCATTTGTAGATTTAATTCGCCGGGTCGGGACACCTGTCCCCCCGCCCTTATCTCAGATTCACACGCGCTAACGTCGTCGCTGGGCGTCGCGTTCTCCTCTCGTCCTTCTATGTTTAACTCATTGTTAACGTCGAATTCTTGACTTTCGGAGTTATTATTATTAGTCGCCATTCTTGCTCGACTTCGTGTAATCATTCAGAGCTGTTTTACAAGTATTTGTTTTTTATTCTAATGCTTATGTTATACTTTATCAAACTACTAGCTATTCTACTATACCACTGCCTGCACTTAACCAACTCGTTTAACAAGGATTATCCCTATTAATCGGCCATCAGGTTGGGCGCCATATACAATGCTAATAATTTATGCCTGATTAGTTAAGTACATAAATTATTATGCCTATTATTGATAGTGAATTTTCTCGTTATTACAATAATTTAATAGCACAATTCTTCTCGTGCCACGCGTTGGGCTGCCATATACAGTGTTAATATTAATCTGTATGCAAATTTATTTGCATATATTAATTAATTATCTTTGTTCTACAAGAATTGGTTTTGCACTGCCCCACGTTGGGCGCCATATACAGTGTTAATATTAATCTGTATGCAAATTTATTTGCATATATTAATTAATCATCTTTGTTCTACAAGAATTGGTTTTGCACTGCCCCTCGTTGGGTAGCCATATACAATGCTAATATTTATGCGAATTATTTGCATAAATTGATTAATTATTAATTATAAATTTATTGATCTGTAATTATGAAATTGTTGCCGGTACGAACTTTGTCGTACTTACATGTATCTAACTCTGAGCTTGGGTTAGCATATACGATGTAATTAATGTCATGTGTTGATCTCCCATATGTAATGTTAACAAATTCATTTCTTTAAATAACGAATAATTGTATGAATTGAGTTAGAGTTATTTATTTATTCACACTCCAACTTGCTACATATGAATTTACTTTTGACTTTAACTGTCTTCGAAACTTCTATTTTGTGCATCTTTCTGATTAGTTGAATTGATAATCGTTACCTTGAATTATTAATATAGATACTGTTTAATGAAAGGTTAAGTTGTGAGTCAGGTTTGTTACATAAATCAATAGAATACTAACGAATCCATTCTAACTTATATTTATTAAATCATATTCATTCTTCTTCATGTCAGAACATCAATTTAAGAGCACTTACAATTCTTCAACAAAACAATAAAATTCTATTCCACATTTAACAACTCAATGAACAAATTTAAACAATTAGGTGAGTGATCAAATATTGACGCTTATTCGTCTGCAATGACATTACTAACTAAAATGTGGTGTGCTCATAATTCGTATTTAGTATTTACGTTAAAACACATTGAACATTTATATGCATGAAATAATCATAATTAATAATACACATATCAATCATATACATAGATAAAATCCTGCTCCTGCAACAAACACATCAAAATACATACATAGTACAAAATATATTAACAAGACGACATGTATAATATTCTAGAACATAATATTCCCTACTTATGGATTCGTATCTATCTGACTCATATTTATATAACTTTCTCAGGTGGTTTTGGTTTTAAGTGTCAGGTCAGTGGTGTTTGATAAATTACTAATTATAAGAAGAGATTAATTTTGTACTTTACTCGTTCTGCCGTGCTGTCTCCCTGCATTGATGAGTGAAGTTAATCCATAGGGCACTTGATCGTAAACACTCCCGCACCCCGCGATAGTCACTTCGAGCTTTGAGTTTAATATAATACAAGTAGTAGCATTGTACTCGTAATCGGTCGGTTAAGTTCTACGCGCGCATGTGTCTATTTCGCGGTACACAGTTCGCTACCATATGCTTCTAATAACTGTCTATGCTGCACGACAACTCTTTTCGGCGCCTAGGTCGTTTTCGAGTTCATTAGGCACTTTTCACACAATTCTATTTATTTGAGTGAATTACTAAACATTGTAGTATCACTACTTTTTCTGTAATTGTTCAAGAATATCGCTTCACAATGTCCGTGTCTTTATGACGATGAATTACATAGAAATTATATAGATTGTTACTCACGTTTCATCACGAAAACTACTGTTCCGTTTACGCTCTGAGTTTTATTCGCGCACTTCCATTTATTCGTAATAATGTCTTATCGTCTCCACCGAAATGCATTTTAACTTACGCACTGCTTTAAGTTCTTATAACTGAATCATTATAAAATGAAATACAAGTTCAATAGACTGTTCGAGACTCTGAGTAAACCGAGTTAAGAATTATAATACAATTTGTAATAAACTGAGATAAAATTTGTAGTAAACTGAGGTTAAAAATTAAATGAACTGGGCTCGCGTCTCCCCGTGTAAATGGTTTTTATTTCTTCTGCTGTTCCCACTCTTGGGACTCTGATGAACACTCAAACTTCCCACCAATTCATCTTTGATAGGTTCATTCCATGGACCTCCTTGTGTCCCTTCGTCTCCAGTCTGTATTTCCAACGAATTCTCCACCCAGTGCCGTTTGGAGAGGGACGTTCATACACGAGATTCGCTCTCTGGTCTCAAGCTTATCTCTGAACCATCCCCTATGGAAGTTCCCTCCGGAATTCTCGTTCCTCATTGGCTGGTTGGCTTTTTCGACTTGAATTTGGCATAGTCCACGTGGACTAGATGAGTCACTGTCTTACGTACGTTGTTCCGTTCCTGGAATCAGTGTTAGGGCTCTGTTTCAAAATCACATCTGCTACTTCTGGTGTAGCGTGTCGAATTCTCTTATTGTTGGTACGCTGACGATTTCCTCCGTCGACTTGCGGGTGGCATAACATCTGTGCTCTCCCTTAGCGTCACTTAGTCGCCTGTCCTATTGTCCTTGCATAAACCATTGTCTTTGATAAGTCGCACACATGGTTTTGAACAATATCCCGCCGTTGGTTCTGTGGTTTTCTCGCTACTGGACAGATGTAACGGTAGCCTCCTTTTGTCCTAATTGTGGAGTCGGGCATTCCCACGCATGGTCCAGCTGGCTGCAACATGTGCCGTACAGCTCATTGTTCGAGAATAGTTTTTACGACGTCTTAATGGAAAGGAAAGGTTTGTTCCCTTTCGCTGCCCACCCTCGAACAACGCTAACAAGTGTCACTTTTAACGGGCTCTAATTGCTGGCGTACTTCCCTCGCAATAACCCAAAAAATTAAAAAAAATATATGAAATATTAATTATATCACAAGACACATCACCCACGACACTGATCATCACACCCGAGGCGAAACCGAAGAACGAGAAGTCGACGTGGGAACGCAGAAAGGCTTTTCCCGTACAATGACAATAGACTGACTTAACCTCTACAAGAGTATAAGCCAATGTGTTGCTGAAATAGAGCAGCAACACGGCACATTTAATAGAACACACACAGCCAGAATATCAGCGGCCCAGGAGGGACCAAAATTTTAATAGAGAATCAATTCTGCTGTATTCGCTAAGACAAACTGACTTTGACAAAATCCCAATAACGTAACGTACACCAAGCCTTTCTATCAAACTGCAGGAGGAGCATCAGCGCTGTGGCGGCTAATTTAGAAACCACGCGGACAGCTGATTTTCGCCGGCGGGATTCAAGCGTAAATTCACTGCCAAATTTGTATACGAAAGTGCGGAAGTTTTAAAAACCGTATTTTGACTTTCAAATAAAATCAGTGCACAAGGAACGTCAACAAGAATAGGCGAGATTGAAAACGTACCTGAGAGAAGTGTCCAGTGCGAGAATAATTACCCATCGGAACGTGAGTTGTTCAAAGTTAAAGTCATTTTTACCTGGTTACATTTGTCACACAGTTGTACTACACATGCCACACACCTTCAAATCACTTAAATTTTGTAAAGCATCTTATTGATCTGTCTTGGTAGTTCAAAGGAGTCACGTCCTGAGTGTAAAGATTTTTTTTCATACATTAAACTCATGCTTTTCAACTGAGTAAAATAAAATATTTGTTAGCCGATACTTGATTGGAGAAAAAACTTGTCAATAATAATTTATAATTTTTTTGTAACTCTGCAATTTTACTTTTTCACGAATGTTAGTCCTTCAGACGATTTTTTAAGAATCATTAAAACATACGTTATTTTATCAAACTCAAACTGTCTTGTTCACATTTTTTCATAGAATTAAACTAACTGCTAAGAAAATCAAAATTTAATTTTAATAACAATTTCTTGGAACAAAGGATTCCAAGTGGCGCCCACAAACACATAGTAGCTTAAGTTGTTTTGCAGGACGACATCATCGCAGAGGATCCAGTCATCAGTAAGTATCATAAAGTGCGCGGAGTGTAACGCCCGACATAACACGACAACACAAACACGACTCCACATACGATTTATAAATATTATAAATTGGCAGCCCAACTAGTGAGGCTTGAAAAAAAAAGGAACAAGCCCGGCAACTACCAACAAATCAAGATGCCGCAAACAAAAGGAAAAGGAGAAAGACCCATACAAATGGGAGAACAAACGCAAAAACCCGAACCAGTAAAATAACAGGGAAAAGCGACTTGGAGGTGATAATGATGATGCTCCAAAGAATGGAAGAAAATTATAATAAAAACAGACGGGAATATAAGGAGGAAATAATAAAATCCCTGAGGGAGGATAATGAAAGAAACAGACAGAAAGAGAGGGAGGAGAGACAGAAAGAGAGAGAGGAGAATGAAAGAAACAGACAGAAAGAGAGGGAGGAGAGACAGAAAGAGAGGGAGGAGAATGAAAAACAAAGACAGAAATATAGGGAGGAAACTAAAAAATGGATAGAGTCCCTGAGAAAGAAAACTAGTGCAAATTGCGAAACAGTAAACAAAAAGATCGATGATAATAAAATCGACAGTGACAGGAAGGTCGAGACAATGGAGAAACAGGTAGAGGGATTACGGGAAGAAAATAATACCGGTCTTGAAATCATAGAGGAAAAAACAGTAGAGACGAAACAAGACATAGCTAATAGATTGGACAGACAGAGAAAAACAAATAGAAATAATACTAAGGAAATAGTAGAGATGACTCAAGGCGGTTTAATTGATATGCTTAACCCCCCGGTCACTGACCGCAGAGAAGGAAGTTATATGAAGGAATATAAAAAGAACTTAATGAAAAGGGACAAAAAGAAGGAGGGTATTACAAAGAAAATCATAGGCCATAATGTGTGTAAAGTAAGTGTGCCTCGAAAAAAGATACATCCCAAAAAGAAGGGAAATTACGAGGAACAAATGGGCCAGATTATAGAAAAATACGCTCAGGCGATAAGAGAAATAAGAAAGGAAAGGAATCAAGAGAATAGACCCCAGGTAAATTATATGATGGCCGATAATCAACGACAATATCCACCTAATTTACCGAGTTACAGGTGTTACACACAGCAGACACAAGGTAACCAGGGTAATACGACAAATAACCGTCATCAGTTTTCAGAGGGTAGGAGTAACAGACCACCCAGGGATGAAAATAACCACCAACAGGAGCCAAACGCTAACCAAAATAATAATGAGAATTGGGTAACGGTCCATGAAAATCCGGGTTTTTCATTACAGCATAATCAGGCGAGTAATGACGAAGGACTCCGGATAGCTCAGGTAAACCATGTCTTGGCAGAAACCAGCCAAGAACCAAATAATAACCCCAGAAATGAAAATAATATAGAGGATGAATTCCGCTACGCCGAAAGTATATGGCCCGAACATGTGGTGAGATGGTAATACCATGGATTAATATTCATCCAGAATAAATGTCATAGATCAGACATTTGAAGGAGTAGAGGAGCCAAACAACGAAAAGTCGAACATTGAGAAGAGAGGGATCTAACAAGGAATGGGAATGATAAAGATAATAATATAAGGAGCACACAACCAAAAAGAGTTGAGATGATAAAAAATAATTAACCCAAATTGACAATGTATAAACCCAAAAAATACTATCAGACAAAAAAGTATACATACGAGGTAACAGACACGGTTAGTAACAAAGTAAAGAGTACTTATAACCAAACGTCATTGAAAAAGTACCATGAATAAAAACCCAAGTCAACGTATATTTACCAACTTACCCGTACTTAGAGAAGGAGAGATTATTAATAAAAATTACGAGAAGGACACCTTACACCAAAGGCAAAAAGATATATATAAGATATAGATTTATTTCCAACAGCCATGTCAACGTATATTTACCAACTTACCCGTACTTAGAGAAGGAGAGATTATTAATAAATATTACGAGAAGGACACCTTACACCAAAGGCAAAAAGATATATATAAGATATAGATTTATTTCCAATAGCCAAGTCAACGTATATTTACCAACTTACCCGTACTTAGAGAAGGAGAGATTATTAATGAAAATTATGAGAAGGACACCTTCCACCAAAGGCAAAAATATATATATAAGATATAGATTTATTTCCAATAGCCAAGTCAACGTATATTTACCAACTTACCCGTACTCATAGGAGGAGAAAAAGGAAAGAAGGAAAGGACATAATTAGTTAAATAAATTATTAAACAATCAAATAACAATTGATATTACTAAGGGGGAGAAAAGGAGGAGAAATACTGTCATATAATTGATACTAAAAGGAAATGATAAATGAAAAAAAAAAGAAAAAGGGAAACAGTGTGTTACATAAGGAGGTAATGATGAATATAACAATTGAATGATTTTAAAAGGTAATTTTACCTGCGGAGAACGATATATTAATATAATTGAGAAATAATCAGAAGAGTTTAAGAAAGGGAATTTATGTGTAGGAGCCTATGATCTTTGAATATTGTATTTTTTTTATTATTTGTTTTGAAAGTGCAATTATTATTTTTCTGGACAGGGATGTGTTGCCTCTGATTTCAGTAGTTATAGTTAGGGAAGGGCGGAGAATGTATGCCATAACGAGCCACTCTGACTTCCAACCCACTATAAAAGTTAGGGAATTATATCAAAGATTAAATAATTAACATCAAGGTAAACAGGAAAGGAAAAGGAGATACGACAAAGAACGAAATATGAATATTGAGATGGATTAATATATTAAAGAAGGAGTACAGGAATTTAATTATAAGATAAAAGAATGAAATATAAAGAAGCTAATAAAAGGTTAATATAGAAATGATAATTTCATCAAAACTAAAGATATGTTTTTCCAAAAATTATCAATTTTAACGGATAGGCATATGTAACGTCACAGAACGTTCCATAAAGGAAATTATTTGCATAGCAATTTATCATAAGAGGAAAGTGAGGTGAACAGTATCGAACCCAAGTAGTCCTAAAAATTTTGTAATATTGTCTAATAATTAATACCATTAACATGAAAATACGACCAGACTATGACTAAGACTCAAACCCCATATATATTATTCAAGTGAAGAACAGTGTAAAACCAATAATATACTATAAGAGAGACAAATAATATCAGAAACAACCAAAATAAGGTCATTAATTATTAAGTTTTGTAACTCTGAATAGGGTATAAAAAACTATTTATTGTGAATTAATGGACATGATCCATTATTATATTATGTAATGTAAATAAAATAAATGTATTAAATGATTTAAATACATTATTAGAAAGGACCTAAGTTAAAATTTAAAAAAATATATAAATGTTATGACAAAAAATATATGTTTAAGAGCTGAGTCTGATGACTCAGATTTTGAGAGAAAATTAATTATTATCAAATTGAGATAAAAACTATATGTAATTGTCAAGTAGACAAAGATGAACAATTTATCTTAAATAAAGAAAGCTGTAAAGTGAATAAAAATCAGTTAAAATAGCCAAAAACAGTAGTAACTGAAAACATGTAGTAGACCTATAATATTGTAATATTTATGAATTTAATGTTGACAAAATGCAACCAAATTGCATTATAAAGTTGAAATACAATATAATGTGACTACACTAATATATTTGACTAACTTAAACACTTGAATAGTCGAGTTAGGAAACTATTTACCTATACCATATCTGGCTGAAGCCAAGGACCCATCACAAAAAAAAAACAGTCATTTTGACTTAATGATTGCAAAATGTTAACAAAAATAAAAGAAAAGGGTACAATCCTTTAGTGTACTATGAAAACAAACATACTCAGTTGAAAATAAGCTCAATTATTAAAGAATTTGACTTATGAGAGTGAATTTTGTCACACCAAGAAAAGAATCACTTAGGCAAACCAATATGATGCTAAGTAGGCTTACAATAAAAATAATATGTATCAGGATAAACCAGGTATCACAAAAGATAGACAATATAATAAACTCTCAGTGTATACTCGAAAAATCTCATATATAATAAGGAAAAAAGACTAATTATTGTATTTTAACAGAGACAACAACTTAGGCCATAGGCATGAACCATGTAAAACTGAACTTATTTATATATTATATGTGTTAAACTTTATTTATTTTGTTATAGAAAGATGATAATATTGTGTATTAATGTTGTAGAAGAAACCAAACAACTTCACAATAATTTTTTAGTTAAAAAATTGAATTTTTATGGAAACATTCCAAGGTAAGAGTTGTATGTTGTGTTATTTTATTATAGTTAATTTATACAAAAACCAATCGTACTTAGTATCATTAGATTCAGTTGAAAGCAGAGAATCCAAATATAGTAAGGGCATGCAGATTGTAAGTAGTTATGTAAAATTGTTTGACAAATACCAGAATAATTTTTGTAATATCCTTAGTGTGAAGAATAAGAAATTTTTGTTCTAAAGCTTCTACGGAAGTCAAATTTGTTCCATGAGGTTCCATTTTGTTATTCTCGAACATTCTAGAAGGAATTTTTACACAAATACACCGGAAGTTCATGTCGAAAAGCTAAAACAATGAGCCTTACAGAGTATAAAAGGAAGACCAAATTCGACCGAAAAACACTTCATGCTTTGAATCCAGAAGAGACACATCACCCACGACACTGATCATCACACCCGAGGCGAAACCGAAGAACGAGAAGTCGACGCGGGAACGCAGAAAGGCTTTTCCCGTACATTGACAATAGACTGACTTAACCTCTACAAGAATATAAGCCAATGTGTTGCTGAAATAGAGCAGCAACACGGCACATTTAATAGAACACATACAGCCAGAATATCAGCGGCCCAGGAGGGACCAAAATTTTAATAGAGAATCAATTCTGCTGTATTCGCTAAGACAAACTGACTTTGACAAAATCCCAATAACGTAACGTACACCAAGCCTTTCTATCAAACTGCAGGAGGAGCATCAGCGCTGTGGCGGCTAATTTAGAAACCACGCGGACAGCTGATTTTCGCCGGCGGGATTCACGCGTAAATTCACTGCCAAATTTTTATACGAAAGTGCGGAAGTTTTAAAAACCATATTTTGACTTTCAAATAAAATCAGTGCACAAGGAACGTCAACAAGAATAGGCGAGATTGAAAACGTACCCGAGAGAAGTGTCCAGTGCGAGAATAATTACCCATCGGAACGTGAGTTGTTCAAAGTTAAAGTCATTTTTACCTGGTTACATTTGTCACACAGTTGTACTACACATGCCACACACCTTCAAATCACTTAAATTTTGTAAAGCATCTTATTGATCTGTCTTGGTAGTTCAAAGGAGTCACGTCCTGAGTGTAAAGATTTTTTTTCATATATTAAACTCATGCTTTTCAACTGAGTAAAATAAAATATTTGTTAGCCGATACTTGATTGGAGAAAAAACTTGTCAATAATAATTTATAATTTTTTTTTAACTCTGCAATTTTACTTTTTCACGAATGTTAGTCCTTCAGACGATTTTTTAAGAATCATTAAAACATACGTTATTTTTTCAAACTCAAACTGTCTTGTTCACATTTTTTCATAGAATTAAACTAACTGCTAAGAAAATCAAAATTTAATTTTAATAACAATTTCTTGGAACAAAGGATTCCAAGTGCGCCCACAAACACATAGTAGCTTAAGTTGTTTTGCAGGACGACATCATCGCAGAGGATCCAGTCATCAGTAAGTATCATAAAGTGCGCGGAGTGTAATGCCCGACATAACACGACAACACAAACACGACTCCACATACGACTTATAAATATTATAATGCTCATAACACACTTATCAAAATAATTAAGTTGTGATTAGTATAACGAGTACTGAAAAATTTTATTTTAAATTAAATGCTAACTACAAAAAAAAAAGAATTATTGGTTCTTCCCACATTTGTTAAATAATTTAGTAGGCCTATTACATTTCACAATTCCAGGACTTGAAGTCCAAAAAAGTGATAAACATGACTAATTAAAAAAAAGGCTACTTTCAATGATTAAAAAAGGTTGAAGAAAGTGACTAAAACTTATGAAATAATATATGCAGAAATTTACATATAGCAATTTGTCTTATACTCTTAGTTTTCTTAAAAAAACTAAGAGTAATGGGCTGTCCATTGACACCTGCAATATTTTCTTAAGATCTAAAGAGGAAAGTGACTCAATAAAGACTGCCTGAAGGTTGGCAGCAGTAGAGGACTGTAAAAATGCCGAAGTAAGGTATCTGGTAATTACTTCTTCTTTCGCATGATCCCAGAACTTCAGAAAAATGTCCATTTGTTGAGACTGTGACACTTTATTAAGAGATTCATCAAAACAAATGACAAAACAATTGTTCTGTGAAATTGTTATTTACTAATTCATTTTTGAAGTAGGGGGCTAAGCCAAATCCAATTAAATAGCCGACTTTCGTTATTTGTAACTCCATTTTTTGTACATTGTCACTGTCTGTGAACATTGCCTTCATTGGTTTTACTGCTTACACCAAATTATTTCTGCTTTTGTTACTTGTTCATTAAGTAGAAATCTTTTTATTCCGTGTTTGCCCAAGGGTAGCTGAGGAGACTCCACGGTTGCAGGAGACGGTTCAGGTCTCATGGAAAGTGTTTTTGTTGCTTCTGGAGATACCGGCATTTTTTCTGTGCATGTGCCTGGAATACTGGCTGTGGAAGATGTTGATGGCTTCTTCCATTCTGAAAAAAGCTCCCAAATTGGGAGATTTTGCCATGGCTACAGCCTTTAAGTGTTTCTTCCCTTTCATGTGGCTTGTAAGAGCTTGACACCCCATTGAAGATAAGGATATCAATCCTGATGGGGAAAATCAGCATCTTGCAGAGTAGGGGGTCATCACAAATTTTTTCTAAACAGATTCTTAATTCAGGATCTTGGAACCATTCTTGCTGAAATGAAGACTTCCCATGGTGTTATTTCTTGCCTGACATATTTTAAAGCAGGCGCAGAAAAATTTCTGAGTTTCTGGCCCAACTATAATGTTCTCTTATATATTTATGGCTAAGAGAAAAAACACCAAAAACGAATTTAAAAATTCCTTATACAAATTTATGACATTAACACCAATATTTTTCAGGATAAAATCCTATGACTGCGACTACACAGGCCCTAGAATGTGAACCACAAATGTTTTACAATTAATTAAAAATATATTAAAATTATATCAAATGTCAAATAAAAGAAGACTATAGAAAATTTCTAAAGATTTTTATTTTTTGTTCACTTTGATAAATTCAGGAAAGTATTTTAAAACTAAATTTTTTAGTTTTTCACTAAGTCTACATCTAACCCATATTTCATCTCAGTTTAGATGCAATTATTAGAATATGTTACTATTGACAATATCCATACCATGTTGTTTCTATGTGGTAACCCTATAGCAACTATTTTTGGAAATTAAAAGAAGCAGTTTGCAAATACCTAATAAACTACTTTCTTTTCAAAAAAAAAAAACTGCCGTAACATTGGGGAAGTATGACCTATGGATTATTTATGTTGGAAACAAACAAACAAATACCGTAATTGCCGCGTAGACAACTTAATTGTGCGTGAATTCCATGTAGACAAGAAAAAAACTCGTTTTAACATTATCTGGTTCACACAGTTGAGTTTTTGCAAATTTTTTGCATCCACACATGATTTTGGTATATAGCTAGTAGAACAATGTTTACGATCGCAACACACTTACTGTATGCCTATGTTATATTGTAACGAAACTCGATCCGTCGTAGTAATTTTAATTATGTTTGTTTTAATTAATTTAATTGTTTATAATTTAATTTAATGTTTGGTTGTGGTTTTATTTATTATTAAAGGTCGTTGTTAAAACGTTCAAGATTAATTTTTCTGGTTTAGCCGGCTCATCGTTTGTCGAACGTTGAGTATCGGAAATAGTTGATTTCCTCTTCTCTCGTAGATATTTTCGGTGGTGTTGATTCCAACTGTAATTAAGACATTTTTGTATCAAGGTACTTACTTGGTGTGATGTTCTCAGAAGCAGGTAAAGTGTGTCAGCTTCCCTAAAAGAAACAATATCAATTCAAATAATTCGTGGCGCCGTTTGCGTTGCCAACCGCCGCACGTTGTCTGCCAAGCCTGTAAATACCTATCTATTTGAAATAATCGGGCCAACTCTAATTATTCATTTAAACATAATTTATTTATTGTTGATATCTGATCATTTATCTTATGAACCTTTAACAATATAAGGTTAAACCTTTACAATTACATTTCATTGGTTATTAGACTCTTTTTAAAATACCTCAGGGTGGTCACTCTGTGTATGTGTATTCCATATTCTACAATGTTTATTTACTATTAAAATAATCAATACAGGGTTCTTGGAGCATACAATATACGAAAACGTTAATACAACAAAACAATTATTATTATTTAATAGGAGAGTGGTCACCTCGGATCACTGTAATCTCAATGCATTACTTTTATAAAAATGTAAACAGACGTCTTGCGTCAACTTATAGGTTAGACCTGGTGTGTCTAATATAATGCCAGTTACGTTCGTTAAACGTTTAAGTGGTCAATTGACAAATAAATTCAGTTTACTAAGGTTATGATCTCTTCAGTAGATCCAACTATCATTAGGATACCCTTTATCAGGTAATTTACTTATTTCTATTGGCATGTTCACAAGTTATTAAATGGTGGTACATCGACTTAACCTATTTGGTTCAGTAGAACCTACTGTCTTTACAATATTAATAAACATTCATTTACACTTAGGTCGAATAAATTTCGTTAATACTTATTTGACTTTACGAGGTGCAACGCCTCTTGAAAGTTCCTTTAATTATTCTTAATTCTATTTAGTGTCAAGTTATGTTCACTTCTTATAGTCTACAATAATGATATTATATCACCATACTCCCTTTTATTTATATAATACGTACCGCGATTGCCTGTGATTATAGACTGACAATCGTATACACACTGCACTTTTTCTTTCTTATTTCATTTAATTCACTTTATAAATGTCTTTTAGACATTTGATTCGTATTGGTACTGAATCAGACGTTTACTATCCGCACAGGTTAGGTAAAAATTACTTTTATTTCATCGAGAACTCTCGTCGTGTTTCCTCTGTTGATCATACAATAAGAATGCCGCTTAACTTGGCGTCCCTTTGCTCGTCAAGCCTCGCTACAGGTAATTTGATTGGTTCTAATTTCGATGACACCTCACTGACAGCTTCCTTCGGCATGGGTCTTTGGTTATTTTGGTTATTTTTGGTTTGGCATGGATGAAAATATTTCCATCAGTTTACACAATTATTTAAAAAGGCATTTAACTTTCTTATGGTACTTGAGAGTTCTAATTGACTCATCTCAATCGTTTTTAATTGTTCTCTAGATCAATTAAGATACCCCTCAAGCCATAATTCTGTTAATGTTTGACACTTTCTTAATTTCACCACTCAGGCCTATTACAATTTTTCAATTAAAACTATCTTACTTTCTATTATTTACAATTCAATTTCACAATTACGTTTATTGATGATTATTCAGCCTCTATCTGTCCTTTAATCATATTATAAACCAGTTATCTATGATAACAACTCTAAAATCGAGCATAAACCCTGCTGTACAGGTAGCATTATGGTTTGCATTTACCTTATATTATTTATTGAAGGTATTTTAAGAATCAGTTACACTTCACTTCTATTCTTAAAGGTCCCCTCCAACTTCTGGTTATCATGGGCTGACTTAATCAATACCCCTTCTTGTGTATTTTGGTTAATGACATATTCAGTGTTTGGCATCTAGGCCTTAAATTTTATACTGTTCTAATCATACAATACATTGTTTAAAACTGGTTACACTTCAGTCATTTGTTGGTGTCTTTGTCTAATTTATTATTTTACTATTATTGGTTTAGTCTGATACCCTGTATAACTTCAACATTTAGTATCAGACTCTAAGCTCCTTTAGGCCTATTGCCACACAAGTTAGTTTTAACAGTGGTCTGTTCATTACTATTTGATTTCATTTGAATATTGCTATTGGTTTATTTAGATTAACTGTAACAACTTTTAGTTGTTACCTTGGGTGGTTTTGACATAATTATTCTCTGAATTATATTCCTTTGGTACACCTATAGTTAAAACACTATATGGTTTTACAATTGTTCTCTTAACTCCTACTTATTTTTTAAATTAAGTGATCATTCTCCTTTAAAAAATAGTGATAGTAATTATGAAGGTGTTACCATCATTTGATTGGTAATAGTGTATCACCTTGCTTTGTTAATACAATAAAACATCTTGCATCTGGTGTCAAGATACCAGTATGTCTATTTTCTATTATCTTGTGATAAATTTAATCTAATTATAATTGGTTTACCTTATATAAGTGAAATAGAACCCTGCTGGTTCTATTGACACTAATTTCTCCTCTCCTTTATCTCATATGTTACAGTTTTTGTAAGATTTGTCAGGTAACATCAAAATGTCTAACTTATTGTTTGTACTTATGCTAATTACAATACAATTCTACTGGTTCTATACATTGATTCTGTGTTGGTACCACCCTTTTAACATTTAGGTTCATTACCCTTCAACAGAAATTGGATTATTAGGCATTTAGTTACTTAACACTCCTGTTTTACGTGCACAATTCACATATAGTGAGGTTAAGGGTCCTATCATGGTTTGGCAACAATGTGTTTGTTTTATACTGATTTCAACAATGTGTTTGTTTTATACTGATTTCAATGTCTTTTCATTTCACATTATCATATGATTACTACTGTTATTTATGATTTTAGGTTTATTATACACCCTTTTGTCTCTATTACCCATTTTAAACAGTATTTATACACATCATTCGATAAGTAATATCCCTACATTTTCTCTAGTTACAAGGCTGGTCTATATGATTCATGATTGTTATTCTTCCAGATATACAGTTAATTTATACCTTTACTAATTTTATTTCACTCTCCTGACCTTTGTTCATTGTCTCATTTAATTACTTTATAAGCTTTCTTTGTCGGCATAGTTATTTATATTAATTCATTAGGCATCTTTATTACTCTGTCCTTTACTCTGGACTTTCTTGTCATGATCTTGTCTTAACATAACCAGGAAGTGTAAAATGGTAAAAAATGGCATTTTTTTTTTTTTACCCTTAACATAATCTGCTTTTCTTTATGAACAATTTGATATGCGAATTATTGTGTAAAAACAATATTTAAACCTTCAAACACAGTTTTAAAGTAACAGCGCGTGAGACGTGGACCTTGAAATTCCACGCCCACTTTCAGATATCCATCTAAATCCTTTTTTAAATCCAGAAAATGTGTAGAGAAATTTGTTTTTTCTCAAAGGTAATGTTTGTTTTGTAATAAAGCAAAACCATATGGTGACAACTTATTGATTGAGAAACTAGAATGCATAGGACATGTTATGAAAAGACTTGGGAGCAGGCTCCGAAGGTGGAAAAAAGAAATGAAAGGTGTGAAGCTAAGAGATGGTAAAGGTGTTGGTGGTTCGGGTCCCCTGACAAATGCTACAGCAGACAAGCTACAGCAGTACTATGGATTGGCTATCAGGAGGAATGTGGATAATGTGAAAGGTATGCAGCAAGCAGTAAGGGCAACCTTCTTCCACAAATGTTCCACAGATGACAATGCAATGCACCACCTTTGTCTGAAGGGAGCTGATTCAGGTGTAAGTACCAGAAAACTGTTGCAACTGGTGGAACCTACACCCACAAGCATGCCCTCCCAATGGCTATAATGGAAGCCATTAAACCCATCTACAGAGACCTTAGCCAGCTAAGTCTCTTGAAAAAGTGTGTTCATGGTAAAACACAAAATGTCAACGAGAGTCTCAACAACTGTATCTGGGAGCGCATACCAAAGAATGTGTTTGTTGGTGTTCAGACCCTTAGAATAGGTGTTTTTGATGCTGTTTTGAGTTTTAATGATGGTGCAATGGCAAGGACTAAAGTGCTAAACAAAATGAGGATTGTAGTTGGAAGCAACTGCATGAAGGCTCTCCACTCCATCGACAATACATGCATATTCTATGCAAATCGTGCTGCTGCGGCCATGACAAAGGAGGCCAGAACAGAAAAAAGACTGCAGAAGAAGAGGAAGGAGACAGATGAAGATGGCCAGGATGATTATTGCCCAGGAATGTATTAAAGGTTAGACTATCTTACTACTACTACTATTTTCTCAATTTCCCGGAAACTTTATTTTTTTAAATAAATGTACCTTTTTCTCAGGATTGGTTATAACCCAATCTGGATGAAATTTTGTACACATATTATATATTCAAGTGTGAATGCTGGGAACTAGAATTATTGAAATATCTCAATACTTACTAGAGGTCTATACAAATAATCACTAAAAAAAAAACAAAAAACAAAATTGCCTAATTTTCAATATTTCAAAAAATCATATCTCATTTTCAAAGTAACAGACAAACATTTTTCTAGTTCCCAACAATAATTTATGTCTGTAGATTATGTGGGGAAAAAATCATTGCAATCGTTCCACTAGTTTAGGAGAAAAAGGTACACATATCTCAAGTGTTTTCATTTTTTTTTCATTTTTTTTTTTAGGGATGTTATTAAAAGTGTTCTACATTTGTTAGAATATTAAAACATACACAGAATGTTCTGCAAAATGTCCTAAATCTGTTAAAATTTTCAAATAGATAGCTTTAAAACATCATCACATAATGATCAAAATATGGGCTGTTGCATTTTATACTAGTTTACACTTCCTGGTTACCTTAACTCTTCTTTGGTTTTGAGTAGGGCATATCTTATTCTTCATTCTGTTTTGGTATCCAGTTGGGCTTTGTTGTGTTCTTCTTTACTCATTTTATAGTTTCTTCTCTCCGTCATTGGTTTTCACCTAATCTATTGGGTTAATTGTTAGTTAATTATATTTCGTCTAAGTCATTGTCATTATTTCTTTGATCATCTTCATCAGTGTGTTAAAGATGTATTCTTTATTTATCCAAATCACCTTCTACTTGTCTTGGTTATTAACATTAAAGTTGTACGTAGAATTCTTTATGCTTTGTTATTGTTGGATTATTGGTAGTTTGGGACCCTGGTGGTCGTGATCTTATGTCACATTACAATATGTATGAATACAAAATGACAGATTGCCGTAAGATTTTCTAAAAAAAATTGTTTTGTGAATTTTTGCAAACAAAGAAAGTCTACCGTATTAGCCGTGTGCGAAGCTAAATATAACGTAGGTTTCATGTAAAATACGAAATAACACAATTTTACGTTATTTAGGCCCCAAAATAAGTTTTTGCGAATTTTTTGCAAAACATTTTTTTGCAGATTATTCGCTTCTGCGCCTAATTTTGGCCTGTAGTTTACGTAAAACCTGCAAAAACACCGGTTTTTGCAGGTTTTGTGGCTTTTCCAGACAAGGATGTCTATCGGAACTATTACCCCTATAAAACTTAAAATGAATTATTTAGTCACATGCTTTCGTTAATAATCACGAACTCATTTAAAATAAACAACGGTGTTTGAATTGAACCACTGACTATATGCACTAGCGTCTACGCAAAGACATGACTCGTGGACAGCCGCAAATCTGGCATGGTGGAGCGGAGAGCGCAAGAGAATATGAATGTTTCATTGCCCGAGATAACCTCAGTAACTGCTGATCTGATTTTTAAAATTCTTTCACCACCGTGTTCCTTGTTTGAGGATGGTTTTAGGCATAAATTTTAACCGATATTTTTAACAATGTTCAAAAACAGAGCCTTCAGACGGTTCCACATCATGAAGTTCCATTTTTAATTTGCATGTAGTGAAATTTTCGGCATGCAACAAACTTTCGTTTTATGAGAGATAGCTATACCATGTCCATGAGTGAAATTTAGAGAAAATTCTAAATTTTATTTTGGTTTTTGTTTCAATAAAATCCTCTTTTTCGTTTTCGAGATATTGTCGGTTTTGTACGAAATTTAGTTGGTTGGTATATGCAGCCAAGCGCACGAGTGTTGCTAGTATAGTATAAACTATTTCTTGTTACAATTATTCTTAATAATAAATATTACCTTAACGTAATCATACTTTAATATTTATTGTATTATTCTATTTAATAATAAAAATTCAATTTTCATGTAGTACCTTAATGTAATTTTAATTCCTGGATTTTGTTGTCCATTGATTATAAATATGCTTTTGTTTTTTTATTTTTATATTACATTTAATGTTTAATTCACTAATTTTTACTATACTGCTAAGCCACTTACTAATTTACATTTATTATAATGCGCGCGTGCATATGCAAGAGTGTGTGTGTGTGTGCTCTCTCTCTCTCTCTCTCTCTCTCTCTCTCTCTCTCTCTCTCTCTCTCTCTCTCTCTCTCTCTCTCTCACACACACACACACACACACACACACACACACACACAGTATTTTCAGATATATGGAACTGTGTAATTATACTTAGGTTATTACCATAAAAAATGAGCTTACAAATTATTATCAATACTAACCTTAAAATTATGTAGTCATAGTTCACAGCATATTGAGACGTTAAATAACGCTTAAATATATATTAATTGACATCATAATAATAATACAAAACAAACATTGAGAAACTCTTACTTACCATCACTCGGCTTCAAGGTTACGTCATACGTATTTTAGGATGCAGGCGTAATTTCTTAAGGTTGTGTGAATAATTTGCACAACACATTGGTATGAAGAGAATTGAAATTTTAATTTTGATTAAGTCATCTAAATTTAAATATACAAAAAAATATTATCCTGCTTTCTGCATCTTACTCATAATCACCTACAATTATGGCTTACCTTATGTTTGATACTTACACAATTTGATTTATACACAGATACAGAACACAATTAGAAAACACAAACAAAAAACAGCCCAGCTTTGCCACACTCACACTCACACAGAATTTATAACGCCCTTAACATTTTACAATTTAATCCCCAAACCCCAAATGCCGGCCACGCGGTCGCCGCGCACACTCATCGTCCGTTTACACTGTATTTATGTTCCGAAAGAAAGAAAAAACTCTTGAATACGGCTCCCTAGTTGTATTGACCGCGGTCACATAACAATTTTTTGGTAACTACAACTTTTTCCTGGTAAACGAAAACTTTTATGGCGAGCCTACTTGGGACCAGCCCGGTACCGTGAACTGCTGCTTGTAGACTGACAACGGTAATGTAACAGGTATCGCTATTGTGGTCTCATAGTTGGTATGGAAGTCACGGCCTTATCCTTCGTCGCCGAAGTTTCGCTCCATGCCATGCATGTAGTTTTTTAGGTTAACATGGTCAATGATTTCAATTAGGCACAGGCTGACGTCATTGGAGGAACCGGACTTAAACAGCACTTCCTGCCGCTCAAAAGCATATTGCTGAATTTTACTCGTCCCAGGACATCCTGTTTTGTGGCTGGACGCGTCACTCGAGCTCGTGGTGGTACAGTTGCATCTGTGTGCTGCTACACAAGTACAGATTTCTGAGAAGTTTGAAGGGGGTAAATTCTTCGCTCGCCGCGTTACACAATAACAACTGCGTATCTCTTTGTTACCACTGTTTCTTAACATCGTTCTGTTACACGGAAAATAACGTTGCACAATAACTTTCATAACTTTTGACAAGCCCGCCCAAAATGAAAGAAATAAAAAATATAAATGCCCCATACTGTAAAAAATTAAACACACCCAAAATTGACCCGCTACAATATAATTGTCAACAAATTTAATTCACACAAATTTATAATTAAAAACAAACTGTTCAAATTAGTTTTTATCATACATGTAAAATGAAATTATAGCATGATGTTCAAATACTTGAAGCAAAAGCTATCGACACAAACATACTGAAATATTGCACTGACTCTCATATCTGAATGCCAAGAAACAGCGGAGCACGAGGAATACCATAAGCTGATATCATAATACTGTATACAAATATTTCACTTAAAGATTATTTCTTTAGTGTGAATGTATAGTTAAAATAAGTAATTGGCATTTGTGATCACAATGAAATTTTTATCCATACTGCACTCTTGTTTACAATAATAAAAGACTTAACATTTAATAAGTACATTAGATTCATTTATGAAACAATATACCACACTCTTATTAAGTATATAAATTATTGTTTTTAAATAAATAGCAATCCTAGTTTTGTTACCCAAGCAGAGGCTCCAAACCAAAAAATAAAGATATACCAATGCCTCGTCCACTGAAACTTATCATTATAAGGTGTCAACAGTTATTTTGCTGACTGCTAAACACTGGTGTATGTACATAGAAGTCCAATTACTGTAGAGACGATTGGAAAACTCCAAAATCTTGTGGCATCCCAGAGACAAACTAACATTAATTGTGACCTAATGGAAGTAGCCACAGCAGTCCCAGCAAGTTCAGTTACACCGTTGACAATGAGGTAGTAGGTGGACACTGTTTCAGTAGCACTGGTGTTGGTGATGTAGTTTACAGTGGTAATATGTATGTGAGTTGACTTCAGCAATTAGCTCATTATTGTCAACTTATTGTATTTATGAAGAACTCTTTAATTAAGTGTAAGGTATTTATGAAGAATTCTCAAGGTAGATAAAACAGTTTAATCAAACTTGTGACTGCCTTTTGTTTTGTTTGTATTCACTCTAAACATTTACCACTCTGTGTAACAACGTGTTGCATCAGACGTACATGAGTGAGGAAAATAAACCACTGAACAGACATTTGTAAAGAGTTTATTTTATGGTAATTAAAGTGGGAAAACAGTTAGCTAAAGAAAATTAGATAAAGGCACATACTTCAAAACAAATAGCGGAAAAGCTACAACAATTATAAAAATTGTGAAAGATTAAGAAAATAAGAGCAAAGAAAAATCAATAATGTCTTTAGTAGGCCCGTTTTGATGAAAGCACTCACTGTGTAAATTATATAGTACAATTAAATACATCAATCTCACTGTATTTTAAATGACTTGAACTCCATCAGTTCTATTAACTGAAAGAATGTCTTACAAACATAAAAACACATAAAGAGATATACTTTTTGCTATTAAACAATACTTTTTTGCTATTAAACATGTAAAACATACATAGCATAAATTTCCACAAGGCTTCCAATCATATACACGTACCTATCATAGGGCATCTAAAATATACTCCTCTGACAGCCAGTACAGGAGAAGCTTCAACTTCATCTGGAATAGGTGGAGATGATGGACCCTCATTATCTTTCAATGTGACGGTGGCAGCAGATGCAGCTTTCTTTTCAGCTTCTAACTCTCGTTTCACTTTTGCCTGAATTGCTGCCAATGACCTGACACAAGTAACAGTTAACAGTTGATATTTACAAAATGTGTGTCTCACATGTTTAACACATGTATTAACTACAAGATGCACAATTTTTATGCAAGGTACATGTTGAAATAAAAACAAATGGGAATAACGCAAAAAACTTTAATGCACCTAAATAAAACTGATTTTATGTATTATTTTCCAACATAGTCCTCATTAATTTCAATGCATTCTTCATACTGTTTTACTAGCTTCTTTATTCTGCCTTCAAAAAATTCTACCCCCCCCCCCCATGATTTAAACCATACAATAATCTCATTTTGGGGTTTTCATCATTTTTATTGTAATTGTAATTGATAGTTAACAAATTGCAATTAGTTCACTTTTTCTAACAAATAATAGTGACCATTTGGGCAACTGACTTCATTCTCTGTGATGACTATATCCCCTCCATACTCTCCCTTCTCGAAACAACCGACATATTGTCTAAACTATCACTCAAAATTGGGTCCATAAATATCACAAATTTGTTTGTAAATTCAATATTACTATTGGAAAAGTTTAACTGCTTAAAACTTCATATTTGGTGAGGTTATTTATTCTAGCCTAATTTTTAATCAGTTATGCAGAGCATCCAACAAAAATATGACTAATATGACTAGCATCCAACAACTGGTACACACAAATGTGTCACATACACACCTGTTTCCTGAGAATAAATAGGTGGCAAATTTAAAATGTACCCCCCCCCCCCCCACACACACATTGTATTTTTTCAGCAACAACACAAACTGATCTGATCCTATAAACACAAAAACATAAACTCCAACAAACACAGCATCTGAAATGTGTTGCTTACACACCCACAAAAAAACAAAATGCAACAATAGAAAATATAACTTACTATAACCATTACTTTCCTCTATTGTAGTTATTGTAGACTCTTGCCTAAACCTATGTCCAAAACATGGTTCATCTTCAATATATAAAATTTTATTCATAAATGACTGTTAAGCAATATAACTTTGATATTTCAATTTTAACATTCATTTTTGTGTGTGATCCATTTACAACTACCTTACCATCTGAAATTTGATGCTAAGGTTATACCATATTATATATAATATATACAAACTAAATAATACTTGGATCATTAAAGGTGCTGTAATTAAAATATCCTGATGCCAGCCTTTTGTTATGTTGGTTGAGTACTTGGTATATTAAAAAAAATCTAAAAATTAACATTCTCAATTAATTTTTTTTATGTAAACTAATGATATTACTGAAGATCTGTAACAACACAAAAAATATAATAATTCAAAATTCTAAGAAATAAGTGCTGTTTGCTGTATATCATTCAGACTCCTTACAACATATCTAACAGCTCTGCTCTGTTACTATGAACAGTTTTTTTTAACAATTAAAGCTTAAATAAAATTTAAATATTAAAGAATATCATACAATATTTCATCACTACTGCTCATAGGATGATATCAAAATGAAAAACTGGCTCTACTCCTTAAAAGTAGCCAGTAATGTAGTATTCTGAAGGTTTCCAGTTGTACATTGTAGCAGTGCATGGTTAGAAGTTTCATTTACACTATTCTCAGGAATGTTAATGTTCTCCTAATTAGATTCAATTAATGATTTCTGATGATTTTAGTGTATTAATGTTGACTGCCACAAAATAACCGTGTTTTATGAGAAGTATAATTTTTAACAAAGGGGATGATATCCAAAACAGCTGATCAATAATAGTTTGCAAATCAACATACGAGGGGGTACCCAAAAATAACAGGAATTTTTTTTTAAAGCTATTTATTTAATTTTTTTTTTACAAAACAACCTTATCACCTTCAAAGTACTCTCCATTACACTTAATACATTTGTCCAATCTGCGATCCCATTCCTGGAAACATTTTTCAAACTCGTCTGTTGTGATGGCCGACAGCTCTTGCCTCGTTTTTTCTTTACCGTTTCCACGTCGTCAAAACGTTGTCCTTTCATGTCCCTCTACATTCGCGGAAACAAGAAGAAATCGCACGGAGCGAGGTCAGGTGAGTAAGGGGCGTGGGGCAAGGGAGTCATGTTGTTTTTTGCTAAAAACTGGCGCACTGAAATGGACCCGAGGCACAAATTTTGCAGTGACCCTTCTCATCCCCAAATCTTCTGACAAAATTCGCTGAACCGAGCTCCAAGTTATTCCAGATAACTTACTAATCTCTTCAATGGTCCGTCATCGGCCTTCAAACACGATTGCATGAACTTTTTCAAGATTTTCGTCAATTCTGGAAGTTGACGGACGTCCAGAACGAGGTTTGTCATCAATTGACATTTTACCTTCTTCGAAACGAGAAAACTATTGGTACACTTGAGTTTTTCCCACAGCACTATCCTTGTAAGCAGTTTTCAACATCACAACAGTTTCTGCGGCGTTTTTCCCAAGCAGGAAGCAAAATTTCACAGCAGTTCACTTAAATCCGCCATGACAAAAAACGAGGAGCAAGCGAAACTGCTTTTACAAAACGAATTACTGTGACCAGACACAACCTTCCCAGGCGACAACAATGATGGCACTGAACTCGGAACGAGTTGCGCTACGCTCGCCTAGCGGGAGAAATGCGTACGACGTAAGCTCCGCCAATTGCAGCGCTATTCCGGTTATTTTTGGGTACCCCCTCGTAAGTCTAAAATATTTGCTATATGTATCATTCTTATTCAGGTTTCATTAACTGATGAATACAAACCAAAAGATAAAAGTATTTAAAATTGATATCTATTTGTCCGAGTTTGAGTCACACTGTGCCTCCAGCCATATGTGAACAGCTGAAATGAAACAAACCTGTAAAAATTAAATATTTGTAAAAGAACACAATTGCCAAGGCAATCTAAATTTGAGGAAACTGGAAGAATTAACTACGGAAACTACTGAACAAGTGACTTCAAAAGACCAGAAAGGCTACCAAAAAGTATTGGAAAAACTGAGTTAGATTACTGGAAAACTGATGGTATTGATTTTAATAACAGTGATAGGAATAGTGAAACAAAACCTACCAGTGATGTTGATAATGACACAGAAAGTGAAATGGCTTTGCTTTTGGACTAAATAGTACATAACATAATTGTTTTTAGAGGAGGGTAGTATATGCTATAAACTGCATCACATAATTTCCATTGCAATATTAAAAAATTTCAACATCATTTAGTAATTTTCTAATTCTGGTAAGTTTCCTTAACAGTTGAACATAGAAGACAAGGATTTTTGTACAAAACAGCACTTACGTGTTAAAAGCAGGTGTATCTGTCTTGTTACCACTAAGCCTTGCCAATGCTGCAGCAGCAGCCTGCTGTGATTCTGCTGAAGGAGGAGCTCTTGAAGCAACAGAAACAGAACCTGAGATTACCGGCTGTGGAGCTTTAGTTTCATTCAGTCTATGGCCAGGTCCAGCCATACGAAATTTAGCTTCTTTTTTCTTTTTCTCCCAAAATTTTTTTATCTTGTCTGCCATTATTATATGCGTGGTGTATGTTCCTTTGGGAGTTTTAATTGAGATACACTTCGCTTCAAGTCTTCTATTACTTTAGTAGATGCTGAAATTAAAACAACAGTACACAACATTAATTAGAAAACAGTACATTATTATCTGAAATAGTACAAAATGTGTCAAATTATAAACTATGACAAATGCCTAATGTATTTAAGTCTACTTGAAGTAACTAGAAATATATAGTAGCTAGAAAATAAGTAAAAAATATAGTTGTAACAAAAACTAACCTAACCTAACCTAAACCTTTGGGGACCGATAATCCAAAATATTAGACAAACAGAATGACATCTAATACATCGGACATTGGTCCAGGGTATCAATTGGTCAGATGTAAGACTAGTATTATCAATTTACAATCCAATTACCTTATAGCAGTGGTTCCCAAAGTGGGGTCCGTGACAATGTTTCAGGAGGTCCGTGAACGCTTTTAAGAAAAAATAGAATAGGCCTATACCATAATTTTCTCAGATTTTTGTGCTCTAAAATCTAAATTTTAGAATCTTAAAACAATTAGTAGAAGATTCCAGTATTTTATTATGGTACAATTATAATTGTAAAAGTAATTTTAAACTAATGGCTTTAATTATGTCTTTAAATCATGTCATGTAGCAGATCTGTTTGTCAGCCGAACCGACAAGAGCACCACATCAACGCAGAACTGATTGTGAACGTGTTTTAGTCCATGTATAAGCACTATATCTACGCAAAACGTTTTTCTGTGTAGCTGGTTTTATCCCTACAAAGCTGGATTTCGACACGTGTGGCTGGAAAGATTGAGCCGAGGTTAGCAACGCTGGTACACGAAGTACTGATATTGTGAATAACGCAAATTTAATTGTTTCATCCACTATGATTATGAGAATAAATTACATGAGGATTTTCTTTTTCAATAAACATCTACCATCACATACAACTTCAGCAGAATTATTTACATTGTGAATAAGTTCATGGCTGACACTGGTATTAATTAGAATAAATGTGTTCATGTTAGCAGTGACGGAGCAAAATCGATGTGTGGAAGAAACAGTGGAGCGATTACAATGATAAAAACTGTAGCACCACTTGTTGAGTGCGTTCATTGTCGTATCCACAGAGAAACGTTAGCAATGAAGATACCACCAGAACTGAAGGGGAGTTGCCTTGATGAGGTAGTTCGGATTGTGAATTATATTAAATCGCGCCCTTTGAATTCTCCATTAAGCCTATACGGTATAATATATGAAGAAATGAAGAGTGGACGCAAGCAATGGTTGATCCTCTGTGAAGTACAATGGCTTCTGCGTGGAAGGGTACTGAACAGATTATTTTAACTGAGGGATGAAGTAAAGCTCTTTTTATCTGATTCCAACTTCGACCTTGAAGACAGGTTCCATGACTTAAACTGGATTTTGAAACTACTATCATACCTTGCCGATAGCTACAGTCATGTGGATGGACGCACTTTCTAGCATGGATCTAGCATCACTATTTTCCAGGTTCGAGATAAAATCGAGGGGATGATAAACAAAAAAATGAAGCTGTGGATTCAGATATTAGACTCTGGAATCTTCGAACAATTCCCTTCCACGGCAGTTTTCATCCAGATGTCAGGAGAAAATGTTCCAAAGGAGATCCTCAACGTTATTAAGTCTCATTTGGAGCAATTGCACTTGCAGCTAAGGGAATATTTTCCAGTGACAGATGATAATGACATGTGGATAAGGAATCCATTTGCTGATGGGCTGTCAACTAACCTGTCTCTTACACTACAAGATGAAGTTTCATTGGCACAACTTTTAAATGACAGTTCATTAAAATCATTGTTTTCGCAATTACAGCTAGCTGACTTCTGGTTATATGTAATGACTATCCTGAACTCGCAAAAAAAGCTTTGAAGTGTTTAACTGTTTCCCTCTACTTATTGTGTGAAACTGCATTCTCCCAGATCACGTACTTGAAGTCAAATTTAAGAAATAAACCTGATATCGACAGTGCTAAAATTATCAGACATTAAACCCAGTATTGCAGAGTTAATTGTTCAAAATCCACTTCACTGTTCACATTAAACTATGTTTGATATCACTAATATTATAATTCTGAAAGTTTGGAGAATTTTGATTTTAATAAATTTTAAGTAAAATATAAGAGTTTGTATCAAATTTACTGTTTGTTTTATTTCAGAACTCAGACGGGGTGAAATTTTTAATTTTGTCGGGGTGTCCGCGGACTGAAAAGTTTGGGAACCACTGCCTTATAGCATTATTTTTAACAGTAACATGATATGCTGTTGGTATTGGTATATTGTTGTATCCTGGTAGTGTTTTGGTGTACAGTGTTAATGTTGATTTGTACATTTAAGGACTTTCAGTTAAGAAACATATTTTTTCGTTTATTTAATATGTTTTACTAAAAAAAAATTAAAAAACATTTTACTGTATGTACACATAAAAACTGGGAAAACTTCGAAGTTGTGTGGGTGTTTACCTTCATATTAAGAAACATGCTGTAGTTTGTATTTTTTAATTCAATACCGTAGCAATAACAAGCCACAATTAAATTTTTTTTAGATAAAACACTATTTTGATTCTGTGTAATAAAAAAGCCACGTGGAGAACATAAATATGTGTTACTATCTTTCCTCATGTTACAAATATAAAGCAGGTTTTCTCATACACAGTATTTAATACTTTGGTACAGTGTGTGAGCGTATTACTTTTGTCTTTAGGTGAGAAAGAAATTTTTCTTTAATTTGAGGAATAGGTTAAATACAATTTCTTCCTCCAAACACTGAATTATCATTTAAATAACTTATTAATATTTACATAAAAAATTAATTAATACACAATAAGATTGTACTTTGTTCAACAAATTTGTAACTTGAAAAAAAAAACACTATTCACACCTGTGCATGACTTCTATGTGTAAGAGGATAAAGATTATTTACAGCTAGTGCAAAAAGTGGCAAAATCAACCTGTGACTTTCACACATACTGGTGTAAATAATGCTGGCCCCCAGAGGGTTAAGGATAAGCAAGACTATCCATATGCCTAACCACAAGAATAAATTTGTCAGCACCATTTGGACATGATTTGCTACATGCAGTATTTAGACTTCTCAGTAACGAAAATTTTTGAAAAGTGATGACTGGTTCAGCATTTCAAAATCTTGTGGCACAATAAAACTAAGATACCAGGAGATCTTAGTCCACAACTGCAGTACAAAAAGTGATTCTTTGATAGGTGCAAAGTTGCACATACCTCAGACAAATTTAATAAACACAGTACATTTGGAAACATGATCTTGCTTTAAGACATTTTTATCATGTGTTTATTTAATTTGCTACAATTTTATTTAACAAACGCCAGAAGTAACAAAAAGTTCTTCATAATAGCCAATAGCAAAAATGGTTAAATAAGTTCAAGAAAATGAGAGTTGTAGGCAAAATCATTTTGAATAGTGTATCTAAGAAGTAAGGCCTTATCGCGCCCAACGCAAAGGCTTTGAAATTACAGTATCTTCTAAGTTGATATCAGAACTGCATGATGTCAGAATAAATGTATTATAATTTGCAGGAATCCTTGCCCATTGTGAAAGAGATGCAGGTTCAAGTCCCAAAAAAGGTCCACATTCCAGTCCTGACCAGCAGGATGGTATATTTTTCAACCCTTATGCAAATTTAATTTTACAAATTTTTAATATTTTTGAACATTTTATTAACAGTTACATGTTTTCTTAGAATTTCCATGAATCATGGGTATCATGCATTCTTTTAGTAACTATACCCATTCTATTGCCTTCTGTAACAACACCTTTTTTCACTAAAGAACACATCCTCCTCTCACAATAATCTGATTTTCATGGAAATTATATTATGGTGCCATAAAACTCCCTCCTATAAATATACAGGCCAAAAGGATTTGTCAACACAAAAAAACGCAGTTTTTTATGGGACTTGCATTAAAAACCTTTATCTGTATATAGGCCTACAGTGATATGTAATTAGATTCAAAAAGTTGGTTTAGGCAGTTGTAGCGGTGTGGTGGAATCATCATACCCGCACCCACACAGGCATCAGCTAGCTAACATCTGATAGGCAATAAGATGGCAGATAGTTGTAAAGGTTGTTTACTTAGAGGCCAAGAGATGTAAAGAGTATAAAAATGCAAAGAGGTGATGACAATGGTTAAAGAGGATGATTTGGTTAAGTACTATGGACCAGTGATCTGGACAAAAATTGCTTATGAGAGAAATCGCTGGCAAATGACTACAGAGGCATCCAAAAAGCATGGTGAGGTAGATAAGTGCTACTATTGACAATGGCATGTGCACACATGCACATTCATCAAAATAGACAAAAGATAATGTGCTCATCAAGTGAGGTGACAGCCTAAGACTTTCTCAGTTTCAAAATTTGTTCCCCACGCAAATAATACAACAGCCAGACACCATCAGCAGGTTGACTTGACCATGCAGCAGAGACAACATAGGCCATAAACCAATATAAATACATCATCCTACTTCCATAGGAGCATAAATATCAGACCATTCCAGCCAAATATTCCATCCTAGGATATCAAAGACAATAATTTTATTTAATTTTATGTATTTATGATTATTAGAGAATTTGGTTTTATTAATTTTCAACAAATATAAACTTCCATAATAAGGGACTATCATTTATCTATGCAACCTATACATATCACAGCAAAATGTGTGTGTGTGAGAGAGAGAGAGAGAGAGAGAGAGAGAGAGAGAGATATCGTATATATTCCCACTCCTTTGTTTCTTTGGTGTTGTTGATTTTCCGGACAGACGGTGTTCTTCCTCTCCATTTTCTATGCTCAAACATGTCTGTTGTATAGATTAAACACACACAATAAATATATATATGGGAGAATTGTTATTACAAGTTATAGTCTATAATTTTGATATTTATTGTCGTAATATGGTACGAAATATATAAATGACGTTATGTGCAAATTTCGAAGGAACGTTGGGCGAGGAGTGATATCAAAATACCTCAGATCAATTTTTTCACATAATTACGCGAAAAGATTTCCAAGTTTATACCGAACACAACTTCTGTACATCTTTAATTCGCAACGATTACAACTACGTATAAATGTTGACAAATACGCATTTCTACAATACAATTTAACTAAAGTATTGTAAATACTTACCAGGTTTCATAAACCTCTGACAGATACGGTAACCATACACTTTCCACGCGATACAGATAAGAAAAATATTCGCAAATAGCACAAGTCCAAATCCTTTTAAAAGTTTTATCTGAAATTCATCAAATGCAAACCATAGGGCTAAATCATCATAAAAACACAGAACTGCTTTTGACGGTAACTCTTCATCCTTTAAGCCTAAATCTATAATAAAAGAATCATTAGAGGTTAGACCAAGACGATTTAAAAGTACGCTAGGAAACCTGCTAAAATAAAAATATAGAATATCCCATACCGAGGAACTATCTATATGTTCTTCAGTTGCTGGTGTCATTACATGCTATGACATTCATAAATACAGTACATTTACGACAAAATGACTACCCCGATTTATCGAAACTATACTACATTAACATTACGTTTTATGTAAGTTATGCAATAGATATCGAGAACTATTACAAACTACTCACAGCGCACAAAAATAACTGAACTCGAATCAAGTTAGCAAAATACAACCAATACGCGAACTTATAACCACTCAATACTTTTAGGAAAACGTAAATTTGTAGATGTGTAACCTTACAGTTTATTTTACCCAAAGTGCTAGCGACTCAGTGCTGCCGAAGTTTGTCACTAAAATTACTCTAGCAGATTCAGAAACTGTTCAACTTTACTTCAAAAATTCCCACACTGGCGTAACGGCCAGAAACGCGGTTACTTTCACAAAACAAATACGGTATAATAAAAAAATGAATTGTTTCAAACTTTGATTTGTTTTGTTTTAAGAACTTCTGCTCCCTTCTAGCATACAGGGCTGTTGTTAAGGCCTTGAACATTGGAACATTCGTTTCTTTTACGGGCATGGACGAACGGGACCGCCCTCACCATGAGTGTCGTAAAAAGTTGTCGAGGAATTTTGGTAATCTCTTAAATTTTAGATTGTTTTATTATTTTTACATCTGTGCACGCTAATATAGTGGTATATCTTTTTTAAATATACAAGTAGGTTTGTTGCAGAGCATTTGCGTATAGCCTACGTTGAAACTATTAAATATAGGAAAATCAATTCAGTCAATAAGTATCTTATAAACATTGTTTCATCAACGTGTTTTTCAGCCACAAAAAGATAGTAATATCGATTAGTCTTGTCTTTTCTTTTGTATGAAGCCGACTCAACTGGACCCCCCCCCTCCCATACCAAATTCTAGATACGCTATCGAGTATGACCTATTCAAATCCATTTCTATCTTACCATCACTTTCAAAAAGGAAATTCAGTATTTCCAAACTCCTTCAATTCGTTCTTCAACTGTAAGCTTGTCGTCCTCTTCATTTTTGTTACATAAGTGAGCAGTTATTGATGGCGTCTCTTTTAATATTACCAATTAATAATTTAATGCACTTTCACTTGTGAAAAAACTTACTTTTTGTTGTATCCTCATACGCACGTTTCAGAGTAGTTTGCTCCTTATCAGTGAGGTACAAAACTACAAATAGAGTGAGGTATAAACGCAGAAAGCGTCAAGGCGTTTGTAGTCTGTAACGGTTTTTTGGGGATTGGTTGTGTGTGTAGTGTAGGTGGAAGGGGGTTGGCGCGATATTCTGAATTGTGTCCGTTGTGTATTTTGTGTCGAATAGTGTGTTGGATTTAAATTGTAATTCTTCATTAAGTATGCTGTTTGGTTGTGTTTGTATATTTCGTATTGTTCTGCGGTGTTGAGTTTGCGACTTTTGGGCATGTAGTGTAAAATTTCAAGATTGTTTTTTATGTTGGTGTAACTGTGGTTTTCTGTTTGGATGTGTGTGGCAAATGTGGATTATAAGTTGTTATTGGATAAAGCTTTTGTGTGTTCAGAAAATCTGGAGTAAAATGATCTTCCTGTCTGGCCTATATAGAATTTATTACAATCGTTGCAGTTTAATTTATATACGCCTGTTTTGTTATATATGTCTATGTCTTTGTTTGTGTCGTTAATGCGTCTCTTGATGGTATTAAATTCAGAATCTCGCGCCAACCCCTTCCACCTACACACACAACCAATCCCCAAAAAACCGTTAGACTACCAACGCCTTGACGCTCTCTGCATTTATACCTCTCTGATGAAGGAGCAAACTACTCCGAAACGTGCTGTATGAGGATATAACAAAAAGTAAGTTTTTTCACAAGTGAAAGTGCATTAAATTATTAATTGTTAAAGTGCTGTGAAAGAAGTGATGATCATTCAAAATAATATTAATATTACCTTCTGATTTCCTTAAGATATGACCAGTCTAACTCAATTTCCTTCTTATTAACTTTTTCTTAATACCCATACAACAACAGCCTAATTACTTGTCTGTTAGCCTATAGTCTCGAAGGTCAATAGGAAGTACAGGGCATAAAGCACGAATAATCTACATTTTCCGCACAGGGGCATCAATTTCATGACCATAGCAAGCCACATCTAGAATTCCATGAATTTTCTGGCCCCGCGGCGGGAGCTCTACAAGAAGTTGAGACGCGGCACAATAGCGGGAGCCAGGCACACCCATCACTTTGCAGAACACCTCTCCTGGTGGCATCAATTTGACACTGAGGCGCTACTAGCTCTCATTCTATAGAAAATAGACAATACAAGAATTAGTATTCATGGCAGATTTTAAGTTTGGATTTTAATGAAGGCAAATTCACGAACTGATTAGGATTTGAAACTGAATAACAAGTATTCAAAGTGAAGAACATTTATAGGCACTTAAATTAGCTTTGTTATGTCTTAAATTAACTTTCATCACTTATTTGTAATTTGGAAAAGCCTAAAAGAATATCAATATTTAATTTCATAAAATACTTTATTATCATAGTCATTATATAAGATATAACATAACAATAAACGATGTAATTTACAGAATATCAATTTATGTTCAGAGCTTGGTATAGCCAAAACTCCCTGGTGAGTTAGTCCTGGAGCAGACCATGTACCTGGCCATGAGAAAAGAGCCAGTTCTCAGATCCATGCCAACCTTTTTCAGAGTCTGTTCCTGGACCTTGTTTATGGTTACTGAAAACAGACTGTGATCCTGACCAGGAACTGTAGGCATTGGAACTGAAAGTGGTAGTCTGATGGATGAGAGGTATGTGGAGAATAAAGACAGTCCCTCCCTGTCTGATCCTTTAAAAGTGGTGGTTTCCATGATATGTTTGTGGAGTGATCTGACCTGAAGCCTAATGGCATTACACAGTCTTGGAGGGTTGAGGTCTGCAATAGTATTACTAGGGCTAGAGTATGAAGAGGGATGCCTGGCAGGTTGAAAGTGTGCTAAGGATAATATTATAGGGACTCCCCCATAATGAAAGTGTGGAGCATTATTGGGGATCTTACTTTCAAACACAGATTATGAGGAAGGGTATGTGGTGGGGTGAACTCCATGGGATAGTGAACTGTCTTCCATTTTCATTATGGAGTTCACAGACATATACCTTATCATCTCAGGAGGGAGCTTCTTCCATAGTGTTGTTTATACTTGCCTCTGTGTCATTAATTGGCATGGGAACAGCCCTCTTCCTCAGCCAAGATACGTCTTTATTTCTCAAGTTGTCCAGTTCTGGATAAATTCCGACAGTTAAGCACTTCAAATCTCCAACTACCTGACAGAGATTACCCAAAATACCGGTATTTTTCCCTTAAGGTACCTTTGAGATGTACTTTCATATTAACTCTAGACTTTAGACCACAGATAGGATGACTTGAGACAGGCCTTGACCTTGTCGGCTTGACAAACAAGGTTACCTGAAGTCTGTAGCTAGCAACATGATCACCCCACCCATCAGACTCTTGTTGCTCCTATTGGAGATGTCATAAGTCTACTCATCTTTATGTGGTCCAAGAGTTTGGGTTCCTTGTACAATGCGTAGAGTTCATGACTATACCGAACTTTTCACATTCCTCCTTCATTCACAGGTCCGTATATCCTACACAACACTTTTCGCTCAAGGATTTCTAGCATGTTGCAATAGTTTTCTGTTAAGAACCAACTCTCGGATCTGTAGGATACCGCCATTCGGATAAGCATTTTACACAAGCTGAAGCTTAGTTTTTCAGTGGCTATTGCGAGACTTTATAATGGTCATAAGTGATAACAGGATGTGATTTCCCGCACCCAGTCTCCAAAATAGCAGAATTCATAAACCACTTCAATGCTGCAAGTGTTCATTAGAACAATTTGCCCCACACAATTTGTAAGTTTGGTCTTATGTTAATTAATTCCGAGCACCATCTCTGCTGAAGCCTCAGTTAACCTCTCCAAGCTTTTTCTACTGACGTCACTGATTTGATAATTATATTAAGTCATCTTCATATCCAATTATCTGTTTGGATTTATTTAATACAGTAAAACTGACTTCAACAGGGATCTTTCTCACAACATATTCTAATACTAGGTTAAACAGCACTGGTGCCAATTCATCCCCTTGATTTAACTCCTGTAATTTGAGTGGGCTTTTGGTGTGATTCAAGTCAAGAAGTGGTTTACAGGCAGAATGAGCCATCTTTGTCCATTAAAGTTGCAAAGATACTTGAATAAGCAACAGCCATGGGAAGTTTCCTATCTTTCCTGAGTCTGCCAATCATTATATTGATTACGATAGTTTTCTCTGTGGCATCTGGAACATCAATGAAGAAAAGCCGGCAAATCTCTGAGTCAATGCTAGCTGTGGGAGTGTTTCCAGTTCAGAAAGCAGGATTGTGTTGTACGAATGGTCTCCCTAAGGTGGTACTCTCGGTTGACTGTGATGGGCCCAAGTTTACAAGACAATGCGAACAGACTTTACTGCTAAAGAGACTGTCTAGACATGAAAAAGACGATATTCTGAAGTAACCACAAACACTTGTATATGCTGTCCATACTGCTGGATCTATTCCTCTCCAACTGTCTCTTCACGTCCCATGAGAGACTGTCTTTAGGTTCCAGTGTTAAGGGATTTTAGTGCTACATGGCAAAACATTAAAATTATAGCAAACTGTTTGTAGATTCATTGTGGAGATTCACAGATAACGAATTCTCCTAGTGAGTATAATCCTCCAACAAACCCAACACTTTGCAGGATGACTGATATGTGGGGAGAATTTCATGAGGTGACCAAAAGAGCAAGAGAACTCTGATTTCATGGAACAGGAGACGGAGGGAGTAACACTTATGTTGTTAGTGTACAAGTGCACACCCTACCAAGCTTTTGATCCTGTTTTACCCCTGCATACTTTTTAATGGTCTATTCCCGCTTCCTTCAGAAAAACTAATTGTTTTTTCAAACATAATATGTTGGGATTTCGCTATAGATAAGTTGTATTGTAAAGACAAATTCATTACAAGATTCAAATAATGCCAAAAGAGTAATTTTAGGAGGTGTTTGTATTTTACATTATCAGGCAAGAAGTACACTGGTCATTCTTGATGTGGATGGATTAGACATAATGAACAGAAATCTCTCATGCATGGGGAAGCAGAGTATCTGCTAACCAGCCTCTGAAATATTAATGCATTGCCCGAACTCACACTGAAACATCTCATCCAGTTAGTTCTCAACACCTTCACTCCACTTGCTCGCATATTTACAGATGTACTTCATGGACTTACTAATGGAGTTGCATAACCCTACATTTAGATCAGCCATAACAGTAAGAGAAGTACAGAGTTATGATGCACCACCCATCGATTGTCCACATCCAGATTTGGGAAAGTTAATAAACATTTTTAAATGGTTAAAGTTGAAGTTAATGCCTACAAAAACTAACTGATTAAAGGTTAAAATTTTTGTTTTTATTTTTTTGTTATACTATTATTATTGAGCAAACTACTTTGGTTATTGAAATAATTAAAATTAGATTAAAATAAGTAATTAAGTAGTTTACAGACAACTGTAATTATTTTTACCCTTATAGTTATTACTGCAAAAACTTACTCAATTTTAACAAAAGCTGTATTTCAACATTTTTGTCATTTTCCTTGCTCTCCCCCAAAATGAGCCCAGCAGCACTGAACAGCCTTTCGCAGAGGGCACACTTGTGTTATACTTTGCCAATAATCTCTTCAGCAGAGGGTTCAAGTCTCCAACTTCTTTTGGTTCATGAAAATACCTGAAAGCTCAGCCTCCTCCATTTTATCTGCTTTCATTACTACACCTTCACATTTGATAAATCTATCAAAAAATCTCTGTTTTATGGTCATCGTCGAATTTATTTGTAGACAATCTTACATGTGTCACAATACAGGGCTAGAGTATGAAGAGGGATGCCTGGCAGGTTGAAAGTGTGCTAAGGATATAATACACAACAATAAATTTAATACACAGCAATATAAGGTGTATTTGGTATGTAAACTAAAAATAAGTGTTCCATATTCATGTTTAATATGGTAACCAAATCACTTGTACGAATTAATAAATTATTTACCTTAAATTATCCGCCGTGTGATTTCTTGTAACTTCGTCTATTACGCGTTTCAGAGGTTATGTTCCATCACTCTTGCGAGATCGTTAAGTAGTAAAAATGTCAAAAAATTGCATGTGAACCGTACGCGGATTTGGGTGCGCACCTGTTCAATAGAGCCATTAAATTAAACAATAATCTACCTCTCGTTTCACGTGGTCAGTCTAGGTACTCTAGTGAATATAAAACTTTAAAACACATGAAAACAAAATTAATCGACAACAATCCCCTTATTGTTAAGGCAGATAAAGGAAACACGCTAGTTATCATGGACACTGATTCATACAGTGATAAAGTTCATGATTTTATTTCTAACAACAATATTAAAATATTAAACTCTGACCCCACTGAATTGTACGTCAGGGAACTTAACAATTGTATTAATAAATGTATCAATTTATTCAATGAAAGCACACGACGTTACTTAAAACCCATCAACGCTAAAGCCCCGATATTCACAGAACTGCCTAAAATTCATAAACATAACATACCTATCAGACCGCTCGTGAACTTTACAACTGCTCCTGGCTTCAAAACTGCAAAAGCACTAGTTCGTTTGATAAAAGATAATTTACAATTACGTAATAATCATAGTATTATGAACAATAATATAAAATTAATTTTATTAATAAAATTAAATCTGTTGAACTACAACCTAACCACAAATTGGCGTCATTCGACATAACTAATTTATACACGAACATCCCAGTCATAGATACTGTAACGTAACAGATTTGAGGTCCCCAACGTTACATAAAAAAATGAAGTAACTATGGTCTAGAACCATACCCAATTATTAAGGTTACTCAGTAATTGATACATCTGAGGTGTACATAAATTTAAAAGATGTAACAAATAATATGAAGTATAAAATACTATTCCAATTAATGATTAATGTGTTACAAATTGTACTTGTTGCTATGCTGTAGCATGGTAGTGTTTACAGGATATTTATTTTATGTTTGTGTATAGTAAGAGGGAACTGTTGTTTTATAGAAGTACTTAGTCAGTGGTACTCCTTTCATTTATGTTAAAATTGTCTTTAGAGAATTAAGTATAAATACATGTGTTAGGTGGGGGTCAAAGGTTGGTAAAGGGTCTCAGAGGCGATCTGGGTTGCTGGTGCCCAGATAGCAACAAAACTCTGAGAAAGGCCCTCTGTTTTCTGATGAAAGAGTCAGAGGTTCTCGATGAACTCAGCTCTGCCAACAAATCCTACTCTCACGTCCTCGAAGACTAATTGTAGTCGCGTGACCCCTGGGTGCATGGCGTGCCTGTTTGTGCGCCATGTAGCAAACATGAGAGAGGATGAAGGGCGAGTTTCCAGCGCCCGAAATAATTAACTGGAACAGACCAGCTAAGGTATGGTAACCCTGACAGAAGTGTCCCTGGTCCTCCAGGATGGGGGTTGGTCGTGGAGCTTACGACCCACACCATAAAATATAACTGTAGAGAAACCCAACGACTTGTCAGTGGGAAAGAAGAAGTTGAAGGAAAACACCATGAATGATCCTAATGCTCAAAATATACCCGGAGGTAAAACAGTCCCCCATTCGGATCTCCGGGGTGGGACAGTATTAGGAGAAGCACACATCACGAATCATCGGATTAAGATAAGAAAAAAAGATGACAAATGGAAGCATAAATTGATCATTGGAACGTGGACGTACAGACCATGCTGCAACCAGGAAAGATGAGGGAAGTTGCTGATGAAATGAACAGATTTCATTTGGATATTATTGCCTTACAAGAGATTAGATGGCAAGGACAAGGAGTGATCGAGAAAAGAGATTTCAAGTTCATTTACAGTGGACCTACAGCAAGAACAGGTCAGTTTGGGACTGGGTTCATAATGAACAAGAAAATATCTGACAGGGTAATTGGAATTGAACCAATATCTGATAGAATATGCAAGCTAAGAATGAAAGGCCATTTCAGAAATATAACACTCATATCAGTACATGCACCAACTGAGGATAAATCAGATGAAGAGAAGGAGGACTTTTATGGAAAATTAACAAGAGTGTATGCAGCAGTCCCAAAATACGACTTAGTTATCATTATGGGGGACTTTAATGCTAAGATTGGAAAAGAGAATTTTCTGAAGGGCGTTGCTGGGAAATTCTCCCTGCACAATGAATCCACTGACAATGGAAGAATGCTTGCAGAGTTCGCTACAGCGTGCGGAATGATCATAAAAAGCACCAGTTTTGATCATAAAAGAATCCACTTAGGGGCATGGAGAGCCCCTGGGACTGATCTAATGAATCAGATTGATCATGTTCTTGTTAGCAAAAGACATGCAACCTCTGTGGTAGACACTAGAGCAATGAGAGGTCCAAACTGTGATACTGATCACTATCTGGTGAGAGCAGTGGTCAGAGAAAAGCTAGCTATGATCCAAAAAGATAAAGGAGAGAAAAGAATGAAATGGGATGTCGATAAACTTAAAGATGGTCAGTGTTGTGGTCAATACCAACTAATGATAGCTAACAAACTTGATAAGGAAATCAATAATATTGAAGAAAAGTGGGCAAACATGAAAGAAGCTGTTATAGAGGCGGCTAGAGAGATAGTAGGTGTGAAAAGGAGAAAACAGTCCGAATGGTTTGATGACGAGTGCAGAGAAGCTATACAAAGAAAGAATGAATACAGAAGGAAAATGTTGGAGAGAAACACTAGACAAAATAGTGACCGATATAGAGCTAGCAGACACGAGGCAAACCATTTATGTAAGAAGAAAAAAAGATAATACATGAAGGAGAAGGTGCGCAAAATAGAGGAATTATCAAAACAGAAGAAAACAAAAAACCTGTATAATGAGGTAAGAAGTATAAACAGAAGTTACCAACCAAAGCTAAATATCTGCAAAGACAAAGATGGAAAACTAATAGCAGAAGACAGGCTGATCCTCAACAGATGGGCTGAATATTTTGAAGAAATATTAAATAAGCCTGACACAATGGAGACTGTAGAACAGAATGTAAGAATAGGTCCAGAACCATATGTAGAAACTCCCTCAGTTGAGGAAGTGAGAAGAGCAATTAATCGACTAAAGAACGGGAAAGCGCCTGGCGAAGATCAGCTTAGCCCTGAACTGATCAAAAACGGCGGTGGAGCACTAACTGCACAAATTCATGATATAGTATGTAGTGTATGGGAGGAAGAGGCAATGCCAAATGACTGGAAGACTGGAGTAATATGCCCAGTTTTTAAAAAAGGAGATAACACTGTATGTAGCAATTATAGGGGCATAACACTGCTAAGCTGTGTCTATAAGATATTGTCCATGATTCTCCTTGATAGGCTAAATGTATATGCAGAGGAAATCCTAAGTGAACATCAAAGTGGATTTCGAGCCGACCGGAGCACAGTCGATCAAATTTTCATCATGAGGCAGTCACTCGAAAGATGTTTCGAATATGGTATTGACATCCATATACTGTTTATAGATTTCAGGCAAGCCTTCGATAGTGTAAATCGAATAATGTTGCGAATAGCATTGGAAGAATTGGGAGTACCTAAAAAGATTGTGAGACTGGTACTGCTCAGTCTGAACAATTTCAGGGGAAAAGTAGTTCTGGGAAGAAACAAAAGCCGAGATTTTACGGTTGGTACTGGAGTGAAGCAGGGTGATGCATTATCTGGGACCCTCTTTAACTTGGCACTACACTATGCTATAAACAAGATAGACTTCAGAGGACACATCTTCAAAAGGACGAGGCAACTAGGAGCATATGCGGATGATATTGTGCTGGTGAGCAGGATTGGTTTGGAAGTCAATGAGGCTAAAACAAAATACATGAAAGTGTCTGCGAAGGAAAATAGAGAACTGCTAGACCTTCACACAGGCCATTACTGTTTCCAAGGAGTTACAGAATTTAAGTACCTAGGTGTTATTCTGAATAATGAAAACCGAGTGAGCAGCAAAATAGTAAATAGAATCATAACTGGCAATAGAGCCTACTATGCAAACCAATCATTACTGAAATCAAAGCTTCTAACTCCAAGAACCAAATTGATGTTATATAAAACACTGATCAGACCTGTTGTTACTTATGCATCCGAGACATGGACTCTCGTAAATAAGGACATAAGTGCACTAAGAATTTTTGAAAGAAGAATTTTGAGACAGATATTTGGACCGGTGAAGGAAGGCAATATGTATAGGATCCGAAATAACGGTGAAATAAATGAGTTGATTGGTGGACAAGACCTGGTGAGACACATAAAATCAGCTAGAATTAGATGGCTGGGACATGTATTCCGTATGAATGTTACGAGGATGCCCAAAACTATATTAAGTGGAACGATACTGGGCAAAAGAAGAAGAGGAAGGCCTCGAAGAAGATGGCAGCAGGATGTGGAAGAAGATCTAAGAAAGATGGGCATTAGGAACTGGAGACTGAAGGCAGTGGACAGAGATGAGTGGAGACGGGTCGTAGCGGAGGCCAAGGCTCACCATGGGCTGTAGTGCTGGAGAGTAGTAGTAGTAGTAGTAGTAGTACATGTGTTAGGTATTATATTATGTTAAATGTATTGACCAAAATTCATTAATGAAATTGTTTTGAATTAATGTTTGTAAACTTGGCCAGGATGGCAATAAGTGTTTGAAAGTTGACAAGTAGTTCTTATAATTATGTTGTAAAATAATGAAAGGTTCCAGGATGAATTAATCAATAGAATAAATTAAAAACCAGGAAATATAAATTAATGTAAGTAGCCATAAACCAGTGACTATTTGTACAGTAGGTCAGGTAAAGAAAATTAAGTAAAAAACAAAATTATTATAACAGTTGTAAGAAAACCTATAGGCCTAAATTTAATATTTGTAAAAGGAAATTGATACCTTTTTAATAAGTCCAGTCCAATGAAACTATAGAAAAACATATACGGTTTAATAAGGTAGGTTGGGTGAGAGATTTAGGTAATTTGGTATAATTCCAAGCATGGAGTATTTTATTAAAAAAGAGTAGTAATGTTTTATAATTCTGGCTCTAGGATATCAAATATTATCCAATGACAGAAAGTAGTGGTTGTTAGGGTAACTAAAATGTAAAAAATCTTGTTGATTTGCAATTATTCGATTGTTATATGCTATTGAGTTCAGATGAGGAGACACTTTTAAAAAGAATGACACAAATTAAAAAAAAGAATCTAAATTAATAAATTAAAGTCGAAACTAATCGTACAATACAAGCTGATGAATAATAAAATAAATGAGACTTCAAAATTATAACCAAATACCTTTAAAAAGGTCGAGAAATTCTTACTTCACTCCTCAAGATAATTCCGTTGGATTCAGTATTAAACCCGATTTCCCATCTAACCAGGAGACTAACTGAGGGAAGCAAAGGGCCTAAATTATTGGAATTATAGAAAAATATACAAGGACCTTGTTTCTGAAGAAATAACCGTCACCTTCAAGAAGAAGTTATAATACGACTCCATTTCCAACGAGACTGACTACCGCGGGAATCGTAAGAGGAAAACGAAGATCAGAAGAGTTCCAGGGGCTTTCCAGGACATCACACCACCAATTTTATTAAGAATCGGAACACTTTTTCTGGATGGAAGTAACCAAATTGTAATCTTCAACTGTTTACAGAAATACAATGCCACCTTGAGAGTCATCAAACCCGGTAACACAAGCTTATTTTTAATTTTAATATAGTAAGAACTAATAACATTCTGTAATACTAAGTAACCTTAATTTTGCATTACCTGGCCTTACTAATCGTTAAAAGAATCACACGTACCCTGGGATAAGAGATATTTAATATTATATTTAATTTGTATAAATTAAAAGGAACCTGGTCAACTGAACAATCGATCTATCATTGTATAATCGATATCATACTATTATCATCTTGAAGAGAACTGTTAGTTTGAATTAAAGTACAAAATCAATAAAGAATCTTTCTTGTATATGATGATGTTTTATGTTATTGTAGAATAGGTATTATATGTTGTGGGTGGAGTAATTTACAGGTAAAAGGGTGATTAAAATCCGGTGAACCAGTTAACCTAGACGCAAGCCAATTACGAATAACAGCGCTAATTGTCAACAGCTGGTGGAACGTGAGATTGCCGAACTAGCGTGTTTCCTGTACAATTTTTGAACTGAATTACACAATACAGAGTGACTAGGGTTGGCGAGAATTCTTAATTCATTAAGTCAATACATGAAGTATATCATTGATATTGTGTAAACATTGAATAATTAGGTAAACCTGTATTATAGTATACCTAAAAGTTATAATAACATAAAAACAAATATATTTGTCTATTAAATTTGAGATACAGGAGGTCACCTATAAGTAACTACAGTACAATTCACATAATTCGATTTATTACAATACATTACAGATTTTGAGAAACAATTTATCTGACAATAGTTGCATGAACACACAGACGATAAATGAGTTAATTAATTTACTCTAGGTTGTTTTGAAACAAAACTATTTCACTTTTAATGGCTCGTTTTACATTCAAGATGATGGCCTAGCTATGGGCTCACCCCTCTCCGGCCTACTGGCCGATATTTATTTGAATTATTATGAGAATACTCACTTGTTGAACAATAATATATACGCAAATAAAATAATATTTTATGCACGGTATGTAGACGATACGTTTTTAATTTTTGATGGTACTATAAGACAAATCGAATTATTTAAAACCTGTTTAAATAAAATAAATAGAAACATCCAGTTTACTCTTGAAACAGAGGTTGATAACAAGATAAACTTTCTAGATTTAACCATCACTCGACAGATGAATAAACTAAAGTTCAACATTTATAGGAAACCGACTACCACTGACACCTCAATACACGCAGACTCTCATCATCCTTTTTCACATAAAATGGCAGTGTACAATAGTTTCATTCATAGATTATTGACAATTCCTTTGGATGATAATGACTTTCGTGATGAGCTAAATGTCATAAAATATATCGCGGTTGCCAATGGTTACAATAGTCTAACCATTGACAAACTGTTGAGAAAACATGAAAAAAGAATGCTTAAACCCCGAATAAACAGCAACACGCAAAAAATTTTTATATCTACTAATTACAGTAGCTTTATGCCTAAGGTTTTGTCTTCTATATTGAATAATAATAGTTTCACTATTTCATTCAGGACTAATAATAAGTTACTGGATATTCTCAAACTGAAAAAACACACGCCTCCAGAAGAAAAAAACTGGCATATATAAGTTAACATGCAATGATTGCGAGTGCTTCTACATTGGACAGACTGGGAGAGGTTTCCTTACACGATTTCAAGAACATTTACCTAAGAAAATAAGAAACATTGACACCATCAAATCAAATTACGCCAGACACCTGACTTCACACAATCATAATTACACAGATTTTAGTTCCAATTTAATACCGTTACATGTGTGTAAGAAGGGCCGTTTCATGAATGCCTTGGAGGAATTTGAAATTTACAGTGCATATGCAAACCCAAGGAGTCGCGATATCGTGTTAAATGACCACCTGAACTTTGTATCCAACCGATTGTACGATACTGCCTTGAGTCTGCTTGCTGGGGCTCCGATAAGGTAGCAACTGCTCAGTGGCAGAATGAACTTGAACGGGTGCGCACCCAAATCCGCGTATGGTTCACATGCAAATTTTGACATTTTTTACTACTTAACGATCTCGTAAGAGTGATAGTTTTATCTTTTTTAATATCTGATGATGGAGCATAAGCTCTGAAACGCGTAATAGATGAAGTTACAAGAAATCACACGGCGGATAATTGAAGGTAAATAATTTATTAAGTGTTCCATAGTCAGAAATAGTGAATTACCTGCTTCTGATACTTGAACACGTTATGAACAACAGAATCCAATTTTTGTAGGCAACTTAAAATGCAATACAGATACATAGTAAAGAACTTTTAGCAATTTTGTGCACTTTCTATAGGCTACTTCCCCGTTTCATGAGCCTTTGTTAATGTTCTTCCTAACTGACTGTTTTCTTAACTAACATTAGAATTTAAAAATGAAATTAAAAATGAGGATTACCATCGGTCTTCTTTTCCCCGACATGTCCTCTTTTTAAGAGATAAAATTTCTGTCCAGGAAAACAATAAAAACAATTGTCAAGTCTGAGAATTTTACAAATTGTTTATACATGGGAAGTGAGAAAATTTCAACAATGAAAACATAGACTGTAATTAAAATTTTTAACAACAGTTGTTTCTGTTAGCTATTCCTGTACACAATGCAAATATAGAGCTACATTTTCACAAAATGAGTGGCGAGTGGCTTTGATCAAAGGAAACGAAGAAATCTGACAGGGATACTGTTAATGGAATTTTGTTTGTATAGCAGAATTACAAAAATTATATATATATTTTTATATTATATATAGTACAACCTTTCTAGTCTGACCCTCGGCTGGTCCGACGCTCCGGTTGGTCCGACCGCAGCTCAGGCACCGCCTTGTTGATGACTCACCAGCTTGTTTACATACTTGTCAGTTGTTTTGCTGCCTCAGTGAGCCGGCATCTAGTGTCTAGTGCGTGCTAATTACTCGTCCTGTGTGAATTGGTGTACATAGTAATTGGTGACAGTTTTAGTGTTTACAAATATTTTGTTACACTTTTAATACTGTGTGTACATACTGTTGTAGTTTTTGCATTATGTCAGGAGCAAAACGTAAACACGTTACTCTTCCTTTAAGTGAAAAATTAAAAGTGCTACAGAGACTGGACAAGGGGGAATCACTCCAAAAATTTGCTAAGGAGCTCAACGTGGGAGTTACTACAATAAAGGACTGGAGGAAAAATAGAAAGGATATTGAATCTTGTATGGTGACGGTAGAGGGCGAAAAAGCACTAAAAAGTCACAAAACACTAAAAAAGCCAAAATTGGAACTGCTAGACAACGCGTAACAGATATGGTTTTGCCAAGAAAGGAGGAAAGGAACCCCCCTCTCTGGGCCTATTGTCAAAGAAAAGGCACTAATTCTGCACAAAAAATTTGAAGTTGAAGGTGAGTTCACAGCTAGTGAAGGTTGGTTAGATCGGTGGAAAACCCGTCATGGCGTTAGATATGTAGCAATATCAGGTGAAAAACTATCAGCTGATGACGAGGCAGCAAAAAAGTTTTCTTTGAAATTTAAAAAAATTGTTGAAGAAAGTGAATTAGCACCTGACCAAGTCTATAATATAGATGAAACTGGCCTAAACTATAGAATGTTACCGACAAAAACACTTTCTGCATCAAATGAGACCGTGATACTAGGATCAAAACTTGCCAAAGACAGGCTAACCATTGCTACTTGCACCAATGCTAACGGTACACACAAGCTTCCGCTTTTTGTCATTGGAAAGTCCAAAACGCCAAGGGCGTTCAAGAACATTAATTTGTCATCGCTACCAGTTTATTACCGCAACCAAAAATCAGCTTGGATGGACTGTACACTTTTTAAGTCATGGTTTTTTGACAAATTTGTGCCTGCTCAAGACCCAAAAACTTCCTGTTCACGCTCTGTTGTTGTTAGATAACGCACCATCGCACCCTTCTGAAGAAGAATTGATAAAAGGAGAAATAAAAGCTGCATTCCTTCCACCCAATGTAACTTCCCTTATCCAACCAATGGATCAAGGAGTGATTGAGTGGCTGAAAAAGTGTTATCGCGGAAAGTACATCAGGTCGGTTTTGGAAAAGACAGGAGAAGGCTGTAACCTTTTTGAAGCTATGAAATCCCTTAGATCTAAGACGCAATTTATACAATAGCCGAGTCATGGGATGAAATGAAACCTGACACACTGCAAAAATCTTGGCGTAAACTTTGGCCGGAAGTGATGATCGAGAGTGAACAAACTGGGAATGAGCAAGAGACAGACACGCCGGAAATTGTCAACGACTTACAAACTTTGCAACATGATATCCAAGCAAATGACGTTGATGAGTGGATTGCTAAATGTGATGAAGATTGTGAAAGAAATGAAGAACTAAATGATGATCAGATCGTTGCCACTGTTTCGCAAGTTGATGAAGAAACCGTAAATGAAGACCCTGATGATGATGACAAACCACCTGCTCGTGTATCGCATACGGAAGCCAAGAAAGCTTTTGATGTTGCTCTTCAGTACATCGAACAGAACTCGTCCTCTACACCTATGGATATCTTGTGGATCAAGAAATGGAGGAACACTGCAGCTAAGTCTAGACAGTCATCTGCCAAATAAAAGAACATTACCGATTTTTTTCACCAATAAACTGTGTTTCTTGTTTTTTATTACACTATTGCTGGACTGTACATATTATCATTTATTGTACATAACCAATCATATAGCCTGGTAGACTACTGTATAAGTTTTATTTTAGTTTAGACTGTCTCAGTTAATGAAATAATAAACATTTTGTATTCTTCTGATAATCTGACCTTTTTTGCGTTCTGACCATACCCCCAGTCCCACAGGTGACGGATTAGCGAGGTTCTACTGTATATGTAAAAAAAATTATATATGTAGCAAACACTTTTTGGTACAGTCTATTTCTTGATGCATAGGGTATATAATTCATTTACTATTTATAATTTCTTTACCTCATGATGTTTTTTCCTTTATTTGGTACATGTTTCGGGAATCCTATTGTTCCCATCCTCATTCTTCCTGATTGTATATCTTGTGGAGTATTTGTGTTTTGGTTGGTTTTTGTTATGGTTTCCTGTTGGGTTTGGTCTTTTATACTGGTATTATTGTGTGTGATTATGTGTATATATCAGCTTTTTGAGTATTTTCGATGTTGAGTGCTTTGAAAATTGTGTCATGTTTTGTATTGATTTGTATTTGTTCAGGTGTTTGTATTTGTGTTTGTATATTTGTAAATTTTCCCATAAGTTCATTATTGTGCCTTTGTGTGGTGTGTGTGTGTTTTTTTTGTAGTGCCATGTTGGTTATGTCTGAGAATTCATGTCCTGTGTTTATTGCAGGTAAAGGTAGTATAGGGGTTTTCACTTCTTTTTTTACTTCCATATTCCTTAAGGAAATGGAAGTATGGTGATGGCAAAAAAAATCGTGTTCGAGATTATTGCAGATTCTGATTGTACTACACTCAAAACATGAAAAAAAGTCGTTTTTCGAAAAGTGTGTGTGTGTCTGTCTGTAATTTTTTTTCTATGGCAAACGATAACTGCCGCAAATTCAACCAGAATCAAATAATTTTTTGCGTACAGCCCTGATTTGTAGAGTACTCACGACCTATTGTTTTTGGTGAAGATCAGTTGATGGAAATGGGTAGTTTACCTGCAACGGTTTTTTTTATCAAGGGTAATTTTTATTTCCATATTCCTTAAGGAATGGAAGTATGGTGATGGCAAAAAAAATCGTGTTCGAGATTATTGCAGATTCTGATTCTACTACACTCAAAACATGAAAAAAAGTTGTTTTCCGAAAAGTGTCTGTGTGTGTGTCTGTAGATTTTTTTTCTATGGCAAACGATAACTGCCGCAAATTCAAACAGAATCAAATAATTTTTTGCATACAGCCCTGATTTGTAGAGTACTCACGACCTATTGTTTTTGGTGAAGATCGGTTAAGGGAAAGGGGTAGTTTACCTGCAACGGTTTTTTTTTATCAAGGGAAATTTTTTTTTTGGCAAACGATAACAGCTGCAAATTCAAACAGAATCAAATAATGTTTCGCATACAGCCCTGAATTGTAGAGTTCTCAAGACCTATTGTTTTTGGTGAAGATCGGTTAAGGGAAAGGGGTAATTTACCTGTAACGTTTTATGTTTTAACAAGGGTATTTCCTATGGCAAACGATAACAGCCGCAAATTCAAACAGAATCAAAAGATTATTTGCATACAGCCCTAAATTGTAGAGTTCTCAAGACCTATTGTTTTTGGTGAAGATCGGTTAAGGGAAAGGGGTAGTTTACCTACAACGTTTTTTTAACAAGGTTATTTTCTATGGCAAACGATAACAGCCGCAAATTCAAACAGAATCAAATAATTTTCTGCATACAGCCCTGGTTTGTAGAGTACTCAAGACCTATTGTTTTTGGTGAAGATCGGTTGAGGGGAAGGGGTAGTTTACCTGCAACGTTTTTTATCATACGTATTTTCTATGGCAAACGATAACAGCCGCAAATTCAAACAGAATCAAATAATTTTTTGCATACGTCCCTGAATTGTAGAGGTCTCAAGGACTTTCGATTTTGGTGAAGATCAGTTAAGGGGAAGGGGTAGTTTACCTGCAACCTTTTACGTTTTAACAAGAGTAAAGTACTTGAAAATTTATTTAAACTTTTTGAAACAATGGCAATTGTTAAAAATAAAATAATTTTGTTGCCAGGCAATAAAATTAAAATTTTTTCATTTTAATGTAAATTATGTTTGAGTTAATATCTTTATATATACAGTGGAACTTGGTTATTACGGCCTCGGCTGTTACGTCAACTCGGGTGTAGCGTTATTTTGTCATAAGTCCGGTCAAACTGATATCTTTAACATTATAAAAATTCCCGGTTTTAATGTCACTAAATATTGTACTACTCTGTTATAGCGTCAAATATTTCTCAGATATTTTACTCTAAATTTCATATAAACGTATATATGTGTGCGCGCGCGCTAGCCCATGGCTACAGACATACATTGTATGCAAGCGATAAGCACTGTAACAGGACTGCCGGCGCCAGCCATTTTACGTGCTCCAACGGATGGCTAGATCGATTTAAGGCCCGACACTTGATTTCCTTTGCAAAAATTTGTGGTGAGGCAAAATGCGTAGATCTGAACGTTACAGGCGATTGGGTGCGTAACACTTGGCCAGAAATTAGAGGATCATATAAAGATGAAGACATCTTTAATGGACATGAAGCCGGAATTTTTTATAAATTAACTCCAGATAAGACTTTCAAATTTAAAAATGAAAAGTGCGTTGGTGGGAAGCTCTCTAAACAAATTGTTACAGTTTTTGTTTGTGCGAACATGACGGGAACCGAAAAAAGGAAACTTTTAGTTATCGGGAAAAGTTTGCATCCTAGATGTTTTAAAAACATCAAAAAACTTCCTGTAAGTTACACTGCCAACATAAAAGCGTGGACGACTTCTAGTATTTTTGAAGATGACTTCTGTACGTGTGTATGTCACTGAACTCCATGTATAAAATAATATATCGTTCATGGCAGGTAAGCATATCTTAGTTATGTAATGTTTACGTTTCCATTTTATTATTATGCCTACAGCAATAAAAAGGCAGGTAACACACACACACACACACACACACACACACACAATTCACGTTATTTCTGGCCTCACTCATGTTTATTTTCTTACATTTGCACGCTTTGTAAATGGAAAGTGCCGAAACCCATACCAACATAACGCGTGCAAGCCGAAAAAATGGACATCAATTTGCTTCCTGTGGATCGCTGGGCAATGTAACTGCACGTGTTTACAGAGGAACGATTCATAGACAGACTTTTCGTCTTTAGGGAATGAACCCTCTGCAAGATGCTGAGGGTCCATGAGTGACTTCGGAGCGCTCCTTCTTTTTCGCGTGTTTGTTCTATGAAACGTACACTGTAGATTCGCAGCTTTACTCTAAGCAACGCTCAATAGGAAATGTTGAAAATTTTTGTCCACAGTGTACCCTCATTCACACTAAACCTGCTCTGATGTTTTAATTACGGACATCATAATATTAAAACTTTGGAAACTTGAGCACTACTTAATGGAGATCAATCATTAACTTATACAAGCCATTAATTTTATGCATATATTTTATATATATGTGTACAACGTTATCGGCAACAAAGAAGTAGTTTTTGTTAAAATTCCTTCCCGGGATATTTGGCCGTAGTCCAATGTTTTCTACAAAACCAGACGTTTCGGCAATGCCATTGACTTCCATCATCAGTGAAAATCGAGTGCGATAACGTGAGGTGGAATACGTTAGTGACCACAGTACTGTGATTAAGGCTGAAGCAGTAAGTAGAAAGAAGTAGTTTCTATGCTAATATTTCATTTTGAAAATGATTTTAAATATAAATCTTAGAATATGGAAGTCATGTATGGTTCTCCATACCGATATTTTTATTATTATTGCTTATTATTTGAATAATTACAATATATATATATATTGTAACATGACCAAGTGTTACATAACCTAGACATATACCAATAGAATCAATAAATACATGAAAGTAATGTAAGTCAATAATATGATGATGAAAGTAGCGAAGAAGAGAAGGACCAACGAAGAAGAAAGAAGAAGAAGTACCACAAGAAGCAGTAAGGAATACACTGCTTGACACTACAACCAATACTATAACTGACACTAACTAATGGACAAGCCAAGTTCACTATAAGCTGTCAAGCGAGCCGGTGAATGACTTCAATGTAATTTCACATATTGATAAAAGTAATTAAAGAATGTCCCGAATAATATAATATCAGCAACAGTGTTTGGCTGAAAGTAAATAAACAATGACCAGTAAATATCAATGCCTATGACTAAGACTAGCTATGGCCACAATGTAAAATTGAAACTTAAATTACAATCACAAATGTAATCGTAAGAAGTAAGGATAATTGTAAGAGGGAACCTTATATGAATAAGTTACCTCATCAATGTACCAAATGTAACTAATGACCATTATTAAGGCATAAACCCGAGGTGAAAGGTATGCCTAGGCTACGCCTAAAACGAACGATTGTCAGTAATTGGATAAGGAGAAAGGACTACTAGTGTAAATAATCTACTGAACAATCATTATACCAAGCGTAACAGTGAATATTATTAATATATTATAAATGTAACCACTCCATTATTAATGGGTAGCATAGAGTGAAATAGGATAGACAAAATGTAATTAGGAAGTAAGGATTATTCATAGTAATGTATCGCCCTAGTTATTTAAGATTTGATAATTATGTTCACTAAATAGGTATTAAGTATAAAGACGGATGTATTAGTGTTCCGACACAGACGTTTAAATGAAAACGCGATGTGAAACACAACGTAAATAGATAAGGAAAAATCGTGGCTGGCGTCACTAGCAGACGACAGCGCGAAGCCATGTATCTGAACGTTATTTATTTAGAAATGTCAGAGAAAGTGCGAATAAAACCAGTGTCAAACTATATCAAATTAAAGCGCATGAAATATCCTTTAATTCGATAGCGATACAACCCCGATCGCAACTGTAATAAGTGCGTGACATGCGTTAGCACCATTTGTAAATATAAAGTGAGGAATTTGTTAGTTAATAATAACAACAACGGTAGCTGTCAATCATCTTCGCCAAAAGACGGTTAATGACGGTTGGAAAACAATGCGTCATTTTCGTAACGTCTGGTTGAGCCAATCAAAAAATAGCTTACTAAATGAAATGATCACCTAAGCCCCATCAAGACGTAGTTCCGACACACTTTATTGTCATTAGCGAGGGCGAAAGGTTGTCGCTCGTCGCCGCAAAATACATTATTAACTTATAGTATCATGTAACAGTGCATCCATTTAACCATTTCGGCAACACCAAGTAACTACACTACAGTCTATCTATAATCAGTGCATCGATGTGAAGTATTTATTTTATTTAGTGCACGATAAATCGAACAAGAGAAAATAATTAACCAGTATTTAAATTAGTCCAATTTTGTGAGAAGAGGACAAATAGTCTCTGTTCGTAGTGCGTGTGCAGTACCCTATAAACCAGGGTCACTATAATCCGACCGCTGGAGTGTTCAATTAAATTTTAATCTATAAGATTAAAATAAAAAGGTAACATCGTGACAATTTGTTTCATTAATCTGAGTGTACTGATATTTTTTCAACACAAAATTTGTACTGACGCATAACATCAAAACTCTTTATATATTACACGGTGATTGAATTTATTTAGTGGATTTGTTAATCCTACATAAGATTTATTTTAGTCTTAAGTAGTATAAAATATTTGTGAATAATTAAGCAAGCGTGACGAACGCATAACCTATAAATAGGTCTGATTCTTAAAAAACAACAAGGCCGTATTAGTAAATATTGTTTTATGAAATAATTAATTTCTGTATAGGCATGAACGTTCTTTCTTGTGTTTAAAAGAATTTACGCCCGAGATATATAAAATTAATGTTTAAATTAAAGTTTATCTGGGAATAACCAGAAAAGTTGTTTATGCTCTGAGCTAGTTAGTAGGGTAAGTGAACGAAATAATTTCAATTGTATATTAATGTATTTTCTTACTTATGTTTGTTTAAAGTCGATTCTCAAGGGTACAAATAAAACCCATTTATTAGCAGCATAACTTTGACTCAATTTATTTCAAGAAGTAGATGATTAATTAATTCAGAATAACCAAAGTAACTCTGATTAGAGATTATACGTTGTTAAATTTGAATTGCCATAAGGGCAATAAGCATAACTACCAATTTTTTTAAAGAAAATTAACAATTATTTTATTCTATTAAATGGTTTTACACGGGATTTTCCTGAAATAAACCTGTGTGGCGCCCATTATTAAACAAGGAATAACCTAACCTTGTAAGTAAAGCAAGCTGGTTTTGGAAACCGCCTTGGCAGCTTATTAATTATAAAAAGTGAACTTCCGAACTTCCAGAATCACGACCAGGTACGTGGAAGTGTATTTTTATTAATTTTATTGTCCAGACGTGACTTGACTTTACGTACTTAGACGACAGTTAACCTGGAGGAGAAGTTTCGCTGCCAGAATCGACGCGACGGCTACCTTCATCAATCGACCAGCTAGTATTTATTTCACTCAATTGAGCAACATTACTATTCAAACAATAGTTCTGCAATTATTTTTATTAAAAGGAGTTCTTTTAAAATAACTATAATTTTTTATTCATCATAACTTGTAACTTTACTTTTTAACATTCAATACTAAACATTTATAAAACTTATAACACATTTTTAAAGATACGTAATCTAGTTTTCGTTACAATATATATATATATATTATAAAACAATTGTAGAAACTGATCACATTAACCAAAAAATAAAAATGGGAATAATAAGTTAGTAAACCATAAATAGCAAAAGTAGGCTATAACTAGAAAATAGTAGATCTAGTGTTACTGAAGACTAAACAAAAATTATTTCAAGATTTAAAAAATATTTAGTTTTATTTATATATAGTGTTGTCACTTTTATGACTGAAAAGTAAAAAGTTTTGCATCCCTGGAGTTGGAAATATGATAGCCCTATGTTAACCCGCTTTTATCTTAATGGCCTTTTCACTAAAGCCCATTTGGTCTTGGTTCGTAAACGCTAGTTTACACACCTATTCTGTTATGGTAATTACCAATGCTGCTTCTGTTTGTAGGACTATAATGAATTTGTTTACAATTACAAATTATCAGGCCTATAAAGTGACTTACTAATTCCCCCATTTCATGAACCTTTTTTTAATTTTCTCCTTTTTTGTGTGTATCGTTACTTGTTGTGTGTCATTTGTAACTTTTTCATTTGGTTTTTGCAGTTTCTGTTTATTCTGACTAGTTTTATATTTTTAAATTTATACTATAAATTTTGAAAAATATTTAAAAAGGTTTTATGTATCTTTTTATATATTAAGCTTTGTGTCTGCATTTTTGTTTTGCAAATAATATCGGACGTTCAAACTAAATATTCTTAACATAGAAACCAATCAAATTTGTGCATATATATTTTATTTAATGAGTAATCAAGTAACAGGCTATCTCTCGTTTAACCGTTAAAGAGTGACTTATCGGCTGGTCACTTCTTAATGATGTGAGTGTGTGTGTGTGTGTGTACATGCGCATGTATGGACTGTACGGGCTACAATCTGATGCCTGGTAACTCTTAAATGGTACGTTTTTTGCCACAAATCCATTTGTTCATATGGACAATTTGAATTCATGCGTTTACTTGCCCCACAACTGGCGGAATTCGCCAGCTTCAGTTCTACAGTATCTGACTGTGTTTGCTGCCACAGCATGCTAGGGAGCTCGGTCACGAAGGAAGTTAACAAAGAAGCGCTTTGTCTACTTGTATGGGATAGAGTCACACGCATAATTAGACAGAAAACCACCCCTACTAGCTGGACATTTCAAAGGAGACATAATGGTAAACCTAGTCCATTATTGATGAATTAGGTTTACTGGAACAACTTTCTCCAACATTGACTTCAAAAAATGATTTTGGCTAGTTTTCCTGTTGGGCAGCCAAAAATTAACTACATAGTTAATTTTTTAATCGCTAGCAAAAAATTTAACGATTAATTCAATTGTTAATTTAAAGTCTGGCCAAATCAACCAATTTGATATTAACAATGAAGCCGTCGTCCTTGGTTAATTTACAATTTTCACAGCATCGTCTGTTTGCATAGGTGAGTTTAGTCTTTCATTTGTATGTGCAATTTTCACTTCAAGTATCAATAAGAAATTAGCAGAGAAATAGAATTATTCACAAATAGGTAAGAAAATAGATTGTCCTTGAAAAGCAATGGATTTCATTTTGGGGAAAATAAGTACAGCTATTGAAACAGTCTGTTTTCTTTGAAGAGAGTGACAACATACTAGGTAACCTGCAATTTTACACAAATCAATTTAGTCACTGTGAATTTTATGTTAGTACTGTATTTGTGTTTTTCATAGTGTTGTCTAGTTTGATTAGAATCTTTTGTAGTAGATTATAGCAGTGTATTTTATTGTTAAGCTGTGCCAATATTTATTTAACATCCATTTGTTCTTTACCATGAATGAATAAGTGTTCTAGCATATGAATGCTAGATAGCTAGATATTGTGAATATCCAAAATAAAGAGGGAGCTGAAACAGGAGACAAAAAAATGTGTACTTAGTAATACAACTTAGTAATACATGCAGAGAGGCAAGACTGTTACATAAAATATAAAAACAAATTTAAAAAGATCAACCTCAAGCTGAAGTGCACCAAGAATATTTAGTATGCACAACTATTGAAAAATACAGGCCACTGAAAAATATAGTAAAGTTCCCATGTAAATAATCTTGTTATTTGAATGGGCATAGTAGAAAAACACAGTTTACTAGATTTTATGAAATTCTTCTACAGGGTTTAAACTTTACAATATCTGATGTTTTTTCTGCAAAAGGAAAGTAAACTGTATGGAAAGTGACACCTAAAATTTATTATTTTCAATTAACTTATCTTAAAGTATGCCTGTTGTAACAAATTTTTATTTTTTATGTTAAAAAAATTTAAAAATACAGGCTATAGATTTCCCTACTGGTTGCTTTGTATATACCACTATATAACTTGAAAAGTGAATTAACGAACAGATAATAGTGATGTTTTATGCAGTTCAGTAACTACAGGAGTGGTCTGTGATAATGTAACATACAATTTGTGTTTGTTTTACTTTAAATATTATTTTGAATAGGCAGCAACATTCAATCTATTTTTATCAATGTTAGTTTTATGAGCACTATATCAATCTTCAAAGTATGGTCTAATTTAATTTAAGATTACTTTAATTTTTCATTTGTTACTTCCTTCGTTGTGTGCTATGGCTATATTTTCATGCTGAATTCAGTTTACGAGGTGTGTTAAAAAAAACGAACTTTTTGAATAACACATCAAACCCGCACAAACAACGTGCTGGGACTTTAGGCCCACATGGCGATAGTTTTTGACAACAAACTGTCATTTGTTCTGCTCTGCTATTAGCATTAGTCTTTGAGCTGCATCAAATTGAGTGGGGATGTGCGCACGGTTGCTGTCGGATTGGTAACAAAGTGATTAAGAAAGACTTTGAAGAACAATGTGTGCCTATGAAACTTTGCAGCAAAACTAGGTTAAAACTATACAGATATAGTGTGGTTATCCAATTAAGCATATGCAGAAGCCTCCATGAGCCAAACTATAATTTTAAGCATTTTTAAAAGAGAGCAAAAACATCGGTCGATGAAGATCAAAGCTATGTCGAAGATCATGGCAAGAGAGCTAGTGATGTCGTTTACTGTAAATCATCGTTTATCTGCTGAAACTTCCTGAGAGAATTGCATCCGTATAAGATCATAAAATTAAATTTTGATAAAAAAACTTGAGTGTATTTTATTGCTGAAAATTCTTACAGCATTTGTTGACGATCAAATGTTGATGATCAGAAAGAGACCCGTTTTGAAATCGGTCAGCAACTGCGTACCAATGGAAATGGTAATGACAACTTTGGAATGCAATGGAAATTGCTCTGTAAAGATTTTACGAAAATATTGCTCATGCCAAGATATTTGTGTGACTAATTTAGATATTGTGCATTGAGAAGTATATTTTTGTCTTCTACTTTTTAAATTTTAGTGCTTTTTAATTGTGA